>CM060618.1:37845131-38207631 GCA_030578275.1 Meda fulgida
AAACATTTTAACAGGCTAAATTGAATATTCACAAAATGTGTGGGTCTAGGAAAAAGAAATAATTTTCCTGAAATCTATTGAAATGGATGTATCACGTTTTGGAAAAGAGCTCCTCGTTTATTGCTGTACGTTTTTACCAATATCCAGAGATTTGCCCTGCTTGGGGTCGGCCTGCAGTTTATTGTACTGGATCACGACTTCACCCTGCAGATCATAAACACAAACCAGTTCTTCACAAAACAACATGTGATTAACTGACAGACAAAGCCTACTGTGGTGTGTAGCAGCAGTTAAAAACACATCTGAGACACAAGGATTTATTGGATGATATATGGGTCAATATTATGTCAATCTATGGATAATAACACTCTTGTGTTTCTTGTAATGCTCTGCAGTTTAATTTCAAGTCATATGACATGATTTCATAAATAAACAATTCATATAAACACCACAGATTTTCACATATAAAGTATAAATTCACTTAATCAACATGCAATTTCTTAAAAAGCAACAAATGAACTGCAGATCTCTAAATAACACTGAACATGTGTTAAACATTATACTGTATGAATCTTTCACTTTGGAAATGTTTCAGTGAATCAAACTGACATTAACACGTTATTTCAACTGTATTACAGCAAAACAGGAAGAGATGTCCTGATAATGAATGATTATTTCAAGATGTAACAATGTCAATAATCATTTCAAATCATCAAATAAGAGCTCGAGTGCTGTAGATGATAAAGACAAGAGCAGATCTCATCAGATTGATGTTTATATCGTCTCCGAACGTTAACTATATTATCCTCCAGCTCAATGTGACTTTGAAACATAAGATATTATAAGCATTAACATTATGATTACCCATAAAGCTGCTTTGAATCACTGTGTATTGTGAATAGAGGCGTTTCTAAACGCACCTGCACTGTCTGGATCATCTTGGCCACCTCCACTTTAGTCTTCCCTTTCACCGGCCTGCCATTGACTCCAGTGATCTCGTCTCCTGCGGCCAGGGTCCCGTCCAGAGCGGCCGGGGTGTTATCAAACACCTGAACACACACACACACACACGACCATAAGACATCATAGCTCATAAACCACACCTGCAAATTCATTAAAGGCACAAAGGAGTGTGGACATCCTCCCCAGAAATAGTGATTTTAATATAAAAATGATATAGAACCGATATATATTCTTTACTCTAAACTAAAGAATCGATCTTTTAGTCTGTGCTGTTTAAATAAAACTTTACTAAATGTTATTTGTACCTCCTGCCATCCAATAATCACAATAAGGTTTGTGCTTTGAAACTTTTGCTCAAATTCTGTCAGTTTCATCACAAAATGTGTTTTAGTGTCTCTTTAACGTGGCGTGACACAGATCCCTCAGTTCACGCGGCACATGAACTGATCATCTCTTCTTCTTCTAGTTACAGCACCAAATAAACATGAACAAACATCAGAAGAAATGCTGGAAGATACAGAACAACTGAAATGAATCCTGTCTCATGTATTCGCTCAATCAGTTTCAACCGTGCTAAGACATCAATGAAACTGCTAGACAACAATTTGTCATGCATTTACCTCAGGAAAAGCCATTCAATGAACATAAACTCAACAGTTATAGACAACTAACTAAAGAGAGCAGCATTTTGATGCATTACATATTCATTATATTTTTCTTTAGCTGTTCTTTATATATATTTGAATAAATCCATCATAAAAAACAAGTGTTTATGACAATCATTTGATTATGATTATATTAAGTTATTATATAATTTGCTATTTAAATGTTTGTATATCAGTTATTAATTTTAACCTTTTATATTATAGAAATGTATAGAGTTCCCTGTTAAGTTTACAGCATTAGTTTGTGACACATTATTTTCCTGTACCTGATATATATCCATATGAATCAATATCGAATCATATAATTTGTGTCGATACCCAGCCCTAAAATAAAGCTTTCCGTTGCACTTTGACAAGAAAACAGATGTAAAGGACATTATTTAGATGAGGATCTCGTGCATTTGATAGAGTATCTCCAAAAATACATGCATATACAGTCAGAGGACGTGGGAGTGAATGTGTGACCTGTAATTAATTAATTAATATGTAATGTATATGACCTGTACGATGTAGAGACACGGGCAGAACTGAGCGCCGCCACCAATACTGATCCCAATCAGGTTCTGCGAGTCTTTCTTCAGAGTCACTGTTCCAGGAACTGTAGGAATCCCACTGGACACAAACACAACAACATCACACACATGTGTGTGTTAAATACTCCGTCTTCATTGTAGATCTGTTGATTCATTTATTGTCAAATGCTCTGCTTGTAAAGAGTCCGTCCTCTTCTTTCTTTCGACTGCAATTACATACTATTTGATAACATGCAATGCAATGACCTTTATTATAAGTGTGACTTACAGAAATATCTCTATTCTCACAGGATGTGACATCATCTAACTAAATATTAATGTTCTGCAGGTTTTTAATGAATGACGTCCCTGATACTCACAGTTTGTCCTCTTCTAGCTCATAGTCCATGTCTGTGAACATTATCAGCTCTGATAGTTTGTGTTCAATGAAGATCTGATGATCAAACTCTCTTCATTCATTCAGACGCTGAACTCTCCAACTGAAACACAACAGTATCGATAAAACACACGGTGTAAATCATCTGTACTACTGTAACATCTAAAATATATTCAATAAGATGCTTATTTTTATTGTTGTTATTATCATTACTGCCGATGTTATTATGAGTTGGCGACAGGTGTTTCAGCAAGTCAATAATTCAGGTGTCTCTCTTACCGCTCAGTCGATGAATATTTTAAGTACAATGATGCTGTTAACATGTGACAATATTGAAACAATGTTTCAGTGTCATTTAATGAAGATAACTCGATAAACATCCAGCTTATTCATCTGAACACCAGTCTGCAGGATGTTTCTTCTTCTGCTGGTGTTTAATGGTGGCTGGGAAAACCAATGTAAATGTGTATTTCCGCCTCCCACTGGACTGGAGTTTACCGCAAAAAAGTCTCAAACAATTCACCAATTCATGTTTATATTATGGAGTGAGTATAATATATATTGATATAATATTACTAATGTATATTTTTTTTTACAAGGAGTGAAATATTGTCAAATCCAAATAATCTTAAAGCACGAATTTCTCTTTTATGAGCAAAGTACATCTGTCTGCAGTGTCTGGATGACTGGTGACTGTGATCAAATTATGCTGTTATGTTCATATCCATATATATATATATATATATATATATATATATATATATATATATATATATATATATATATATATATATATATATATATATATATATATATATATATATATATATATATGGATATGAACATAACAGCATGAATGTTAAATATATAAAATACAAATTATGTGTGTATGTATATATATATATGTATATATAATTGTATTTTACATATTTAACATTCATTTGAGATACAATGACATAAAAGCTATTTACGGTAGATAATTTATTAAAAAAAGCGCACGTTATGATTGAGTGTTACGAGATACGTCACTAGCAGCTACCGGTCTGGCGCCTCGCCAGCCAGTTGCGGGTTTTGAATTTGATTATGCGATTAAAATTTGGTTTTGAGCGGGTGGACAAAACCACTAAAAACATCTTAATTTTATAGTTTGCATGTACTTCATAAAATCATTCACCACTACGTGTGTTGACGTTGTTGACGAGCAAGCACTTTTAGCCAATCAGCGGTCAGCAGGCAGACGCGACCATTTACTGCCTTTTTAGCGCGAAACGTTTATTCAAGTGCCAAAGTGGCATAAATATACAGTGAGTTGTACAGTAAAGAGTGATCCTACTCCCAAAACGTGGATTACAGTGGGAGATGACTCGAAGGCCGAGATACGAGAGCACAGTTGAATGATTTAATTGATTTCGAAAATGGGTCGCCTCCTGTCTAACGTTATCGGCCTGGATCTGCGACTCTTCTGGGCCCGACAGCTGCTGAAAGAGGTTTGAATCATTGATTAATATGTTTGGACTGTGCTAAGTTCTGCGTTATGTTCTACAATGTGTAGTATAAGGTACAACGGGGCTAAAGGCACAATAAAAATGTGCTTTTCACTATTCCCATAGTGTATTATTGCAGAAAAAAAAACGTTATTGAACATTGACGGAGACAAAAAACTTTGTATTGTACCGTGAACATAGCAATAGATTTTGCGTGCAAATAAATCATAAAATGGTTACTTTTGTTTAAAAATCTTATAAACATATGAGGTTGCAGAAACAAAACTATTAAAAAAAAAGTAAAGATTCTGAAAGCATTGAATGAGATCCCATAATAATTATAAAGGTTTACAGTAGTAAAACATCAATATGATTTTTTTATTAGGCCTATATAGTGCTGGGCGGTTTGACACATTTTATATCACGGTACCTTTCAAAATGATACCCGTTTCACGGTATATGATACTTTTTTTTCAAGCATGATTGGGTGTTAACCAGATTTTCTACTGATTGAGGGAGAAATACTGCAGTAGAGTGACGTAAAATGCCCTATTGTACTTTCATGAGTGAATATTGTAGAAAATTACACACTGGTGGTATTAAAGGTATTGTAGGTAAGATTTTTATAAAAAAAAATTTTTCCAAATTTGTTTAAATTTTCTATATATATCAATGCATAATTAAAATGTAAGTACTCTGATAAAAAGTATAAAAATCGAGTGACTCTTGACCGTTTAATCTGCACTAAACACAGCTCATTATTTCCATTCGGTATATACAAAATATTGGCTTAGGACTGTCACTCTCTCGCAACCATGGCAACACCCCCCTGCTACATGCGCTGCCCACATGCGTGCACTCCTTTGACTCGAGGAGGGTAAGAGGCTAGTAAGAGACACAATTACATGCAAAACACGGTGTATGTGTTATGAATCTTACACGAAATTCACCTTCATCACAGTGTAACTGATTGTAATGGGAAAACGTGTATCAATGCAACCTGTTTTTAGCTTTGCTTTATGTTAATAGCTCGTTAACGAATCAAACTCAATATATTTTAAACTTTACCAGTATCGATATGCTAGCTTGATAGTGAGTACTAACAGCCATGTTAGTTGTTTATATTCATAATGATAAAGTTAGGTATTTCATTACATGTGAGTCTGACATGATGTCACTACGTGCACTGCTCCTCTCCGCTCGGCGCTGGTAAGCGCGTCCTCCAGCTGTGAGCGGTCGGCATCGCGCGTTCATGTGTTTTGGGGGCGTGGCTTTGGAAGGAGTCCAGAATGGAAGGGGTGGAAGTGAATGGAGATAAGTAGCTGTGTTTATTGCAGCCCTGAGAGGTCTACAGACACTCGAATTTTATACTCTCTTTTCCAGAGTACTTACATTTTAATTATGTATTGATATATATAGAAAGTTTAAACAAATTTGGAAAAAAGTTTTTTTTATAAAAATCTTACCTACAATACCTTTAATCAGCACTCGAAATGAACTTTTTTACTTGGTAGCACTGGTGCTCCCAACTATAAGAAGTTAGGAGCATCAGCAACAATTTACGAGAACCCACTAAAAATTAAGCAGCACCACAACTAAAAATTATATATTAACAGATTTCTTTTATTTAAAAACAACACCAATCAACACCAACAATCACTGGGGCTTTACACATCTTGTGGCCAGGATTTTAAATTTGGTTTTCTGGCTCTATATCATCTTACCCCGAAGATATTGGCACATGATTTTTTATTTGCATACATCATGTTAATCGCATTACTCATTCTTTTTAATGAGCTGCGACATAGGTTTAAATTTAGTGAAGGCAAGCTTTAGTGTTAAATTTGACTTTAGCTCTGTCAGTAGAGCAGAACGACCGACAGCATCCTGGTGTTTAAAAGCCTTAAAGGAACACGCCACCATTTTTTGAAAAAGGGGTTACTCACCGTCTCCCCTACATTTAGATTGGTGGGCAAATGCATTTTTGTCTCAGTGCATGCATCGTCTTAGTCTAGGAGCGCTTAGCATTATAAATGGAATCCTTAATTGCCGGATAGCATGTCATGAGTAACATTTTTAAAAAAAATGTGAAAAAAAAAAACGAATACCTTCTTCTGACCTGCGTATTCACAACGAGTACAAATAGCAATGCATATTAAGACTAAGCGATTTCCTTGGCAGAGATTGACTTGGGACTATATTGGGGTGAAGCAAAGGCGAAGTTCACAGCATCCAAAAATTGCATTAATGTTAAAAAGCACTAGGCCTATATGATATGATTAATTATTATAATTATAATAATTATAATTATAATTAATTATTAGATCAAATTAGCACAGAATCAACTCTGTGCTGCTGTCCGGCATCGCGTCAAGGATCAGCCAAATTTCCACGTGCATCATCAAAACCGGTTGTTAAGTATGAGCTGAGCTGAATTTTTGTGCCATCTAGTGGTTTAAAAGAGAATAGTCAAATTCGCCTTTTATCGAGGTTTGCGTTTGGCGTCATATACCCTACTTAAAGAAAGACATTTAAAGTTTTGTTTGAAGTTAAAGCGCAACATAAAGGTAAGTGCGTCATTATTGTTGTTAATTTTCTGAACACGAAATGACACGTCGGCTTTTAAGGTATGTGCGAGGTTTAAAGTGTTACTTTCTTGGAGGGGTGGAGGAAAAAATCGATTCTTAGATGCATCGCGATGCGGACGTGGACGATTCTGAATCGATTCACAAATGTCAAAAAATCGATTTTCCCAAAAAAAAAAAGATATATATTTATAATAACGTAATATTGACGGAACGCGAAAGACGGAACTCTGAAGCGCGGAAGTGCAGTGGCCGGACCGTCTGTGGCGTGCACATAACAGAGACGCGATGGCTGAGCGCGCCTAATCCAAACACCCTCCTTGTTAGGTTAAAAGCTGACATGTGGAAATATTTTGGCTTCTGCAGTTGAAGGGGGAAAGGAGCTGGACAAGAGCCACCCTAGTTGTAAGCTTTGTAGAATAAAACAAAGGACGGAAACACGACAAATATGAGAAGCCATATGACACGTTTCCAGCCAGAGGAGGAAAAACACTCGGCTGTACCAGTCGTTATAATACTAATTTACTACAAGTATGCTCCTAGTTCAGGCCAGTGGCGTACCCACAAGAGGGCCTGGGTGGGCCTAGGCCCCTTCATTTACATGTCCGGCCCCCTCAGATTTCTGATTGCTTAAAAAAAAAAAAAAAAACTTTTGGAGGCAAAATATTTATTTAGTGATTATGTGAATTACACTACGCAAACCAAAGTAATACTACCCACCGGATGAAGAAAGGTTGGCTCTCAGTCCCCACAGTACATAAAATATTCATTTTGTTTTATTTAATTTTTCGCGTTCGCATTTATGAGGAAAAAACAATGTTACGGACGTGTTCTCCGTTACGGACGTGAGCTCTCTGAAAGCGGCAAGATGCTTTAAAACTTTCACAGAGACATCAAACAGAAAGGACAAAACCTTTCTTCAACCTGAATTTTCTTTTTGTATTAATTGTATCTTAATTTTAATCAATGTTTCATCAACCAATTGCCTGGATTTAATAAATAAGAAGTAAATATAGCAGATAAGAAACGGAGGCGCCGGCGCGTGAACTGGAGCTCGTCTCATAAATGAACCGAAACTCAGCATATAAGGTATAGGCAATACTTGCCTCACATGTCTACTGCTAAACAGAACAATTCAAAACGAAAGAAAACAGACTACAGACTGCTCTCTGCGTATGTAATCCTTACGAAATGTGCATTTCTCTCTGGCGCGTTCACTGAAGATCCAAAGTCAGCATCGTCAACTTCATCTTAGCCGACAAAGAAAACACTTGTTTATTAATAAACAATTAAAATATCTCCTTGCTATATTTTACATATTCATAATCATTACTTTTGCCGGTTCTTTGTGACAGCTTTTAGGTGCTTTATTGGCAGTGCCACCCTTACATGTTACACGAGTCGCCACCGCATCACCGCACCCGCCAGAATAGGCCTGAATATAAAATTCTGGCTATATATATATATATATATATATATATATATATATATATATATATATATATATATATATTGCCCCCTCATTTAAAGACGGGACCCCCCAAAAATAAAATTCTGGCTACGCCCCTGGTTCAGGCACACATTTATTTTCTTATTGGTTCTTTGCAATGTTAATACAATATATTGTACGTTAATTCTTTATGGTCATTACTTTGTACTTTTAAAGCAAAGTATTTATAGTCACACACACAACAAAAGATTCAGATAATCGATTTGTAACATTATAAATGTCTTCGCTGTAACTTTTGATCAATTTAATTTATCCTTGATGAATAAAAGTAATGATTTCTTTTTTCTTTCGCCCAAAAAATTTAATACAAATTCTTACCGACTTTTGAACGGTATTGTTTAATGTTACAAAAACTTTCTATTTCAGATAAATGCTGTTCTTTTGAATTTCTGGGTGATTCTCTGAATTGGGTGCCCTTCAAGTCCCCCAAACTTGCTTCAAAGATTTTCAATTGAAGGAAATCACAAAATGCCTTTTAATGCCAATAAATAGAACCAGGTGCCTTTGCATTATAATGCAACACAATTGCTTTTAAAAAAAAATTAATTTAAAGATAATGGGTTGCCTAAGTAGTAGACAACAAGCATGTTTGCATGTCCTCACTAAACATCATTACATTTTCCTTGAATATCAAACAAATAAAAAGTGCAATTAATACCAAAATGTTGCTGCTAGTATAATCATATGTTGGTCTAGTGTATTTTCGTTTACTGTTGTGAAATGGAAAATCAATAATCGCTAATCGAGAATCGTTAATAATCGAAAATCGACTGTAATCGAATCGGGACTTCAATAATCGTAATCGAATCGAATCGGGAAATCAGACAGATTACCCACCCCTACTTTCTTGACTGTCATTTGCAAATATTTGACATAGGCTTTTAAATTAGTTTTTTTCTAACCCTAAACATTTTATGTCATTTGCTAATTTTCTAAAACTAAATTTGCCATGTTTCGATCTGTTTTCTTGTATTGTTCTCCTGGTAGGAGAATTGATTCATTTTTATAATTTTATTTTGTCATCATTAGTTTGTTTTTAAGGAGGTAAATGGTACTTATACACCTTGGTTGCCATGTCAGTAAAATTATATTGCATTCTTTTGGCAGTGAATGATTTAGGCTGGCTTTTTTAAAGCTTTTGGGCTGTCGTCGTCGTCGTCGACCTGATCTGGCATCACTGGAAAGGAAAGGAAAGGAAAACCGCTGCCGCAGAACGAGGAGATCTGTTATCCGTGAGTAACGAATTTAAAGGTCTGTCTACTTGTCACCCAAAGCTATGATATGACCTCATTCTATGTAGTGCTTGGTTTTTCTAGTCACTGCTGACATTGTGATTTTTTGGATCACACTTCACTAAGGTGTGGTTATGAGTACATCAGATGACCCCTGTCAAAACTGTTACAGTACTATCTTTTCTGAAGTACCGCTGGTACCGAAGTACGCGCTCGTGTTTCCAGGCGCGCCTGTTCATAGTTGTATAGCAACGACAGACGCCGCGGGAGAGCTTGCGGAAAGAATTTGCACGTGCAAAAAACGCGATATGTGAACGGCCTCTATAGTGGTATCAGGTGCGGTTGTATCGGGGTAGTTTCACGAGTACATGAGCACAGTACTGGTATCAGTATCGGTGTATCCCTATTTATGTTTATGTGATGGGGAAAGTCAGTCTTGTTCTTTTGGTTGGTGAACAAGTTGCATGTAGGTAAGTTGGACATTCTGGTAAGGGCATCTGGTGCTGCATTTACAGTAGTTTGCTTTTTCTGTATTCGATGACAAAGTAACATTTTTGTAATCGCAGGGGCCATCGAATGTGACATCTTGTAGTTTTAGTAGAAGACATTACCCACTGAAGGACAGAGTGATCAGTTACTAGCATGAATATATTGTCCAGATAATGTTGCAATTTCTCAATTGCTCAGACAACTGCCAGACACTCTACGTTCTCTGTGACTGAGTAGTTTGTTTCTGCTTGGTTTAGGCTTCTGCATACAAAAGCTGAGACTTCTTCCATCCTTTGTTCTTTTCTTTGGGTTAACACAGCTCCTAAGCCTGTGTCGCTAGAGTCTGTGTATAGTCAAGTCAAGTCAAGTGTATTTATATAGCGCTTTTCACAATATAAATTGTATCAAAGCAGCTTCACAATATCAATCAAATAACATAACAATGTTTGTTTCTTAGTGAAAAAACATCCACGTTTGGTAGGGCTGATCAATGGTATTAATGCTTGGTTAATTATTTTGAATATCCCCAACTGAGCAAGCCAAAGGCAAAGGCAACAGTGGCAAGGAACCGAAAAACTCCAAGTGACCCACTGGTGTCCTAAAACTCCATCAGGTGACCTACTGGAGAAAAAAAAACCTTGGGAGAACCCAGGCTCAGTCGGGGGCCAGTTCTCCTCTGGCGTTTATGAACTAGAGGCCGGATTTATAGTAACTGTAATTTGATACAGAATTTTGTTTTATTTTATCACTTCGGGGTGGGTACGCGAACCGGAATCACAACGTTTTATCTGTAGAGTGGGAAAGGGATCCTCCATAGGGAGAGGCTAGTTGGCACTTCAGCACTGCGTTGTCATCGGGTCCAGGCAAAGCTCCTAGTCAGATCTGGATACCGCCTGGATCCGGTAGGCTGCGGGAAAACCTCTGGATAAACAAAGACACTAAAATTAGCGTAGATGCCATTCTTCTTATGTTGATGTAACGAGTACATCAGGATTTAAGGGAAGTGTTCCCAGTTCCGGCTGACCTAATCTATGCAGCCTAACATTGAATTATAGAAGTCTATAATATATTATGTGTATGCTAGGTCAAAGAGATGTGTTTTTAGTCTAGCTTTGAACTGACAGAGTGTGTCTGCTTCCCGGACAATGGTAGAAAGACTGTTCCAAAGTTTTGGTGCTAAATAGGAAAAGGATCTACCGCCCGCAGTCGATTTTGATATTCTAGGTATTATCAACTGGCCCGAATTTTGACATCGCAGTAGACGTGAAGGACTATAATGCGTTAAGAGCTCGCTCAAGTACTGCGGAGCTAAACCATTTAGTGCTTTGTAAGTAATCAACAATATTTTAAAATGTATACGATGTTTAATAGGCAGCCAATGCAGTGTTGACAGAACCGGGCTAATATGGTCATATTTCCTGGTTCTAGTAAGAACTCGAGCTGCAGCGTTTTGGACCAGCTGTAGTTTATTTATTAAGCGTGCAGGGCAACCACCCAGTAGAGCATTACAATAATCTAGTCTTAATGTCATGAAAGCATGAACTAATTGTTCCGCATTTGTCGTAATTTAGATATATTTTTAAGATGGAAAAATGCGGTTTTACAGATACTAGACACGTGACTTTCAAATGAAAGATTGCTATCAAAAAGCACACCCAGGTTCCTAACCGACGACGAAGACTTAACAGAGCAGCCATCAAGTGTTAGACAGTATTCTAGGTTATTACGTGTGGACGTTTTTTGTCCAATAATTAGAATCTCTGTTTTTTCAGAGTTTAGTAGTAGGAAATTACTAGTCATCCAATTTTTTAAATCAGCTATGCATTCCGTTAATTTTGTGAATCGGTAAGTTTCGTTAGGTTTTGAAGAAATATACAGCTGAGTATCATCGGCATAACAATGAAAGCTAATTCCATGTTTCGTAATGATATGTCCTAATGGTAGCATGTACAGAGTGAACAGCAGCGGCCCTAGTACTGAGCCTTGTGGTACGCCATACTGAACTTGTGATCGATAAGACATCTCTTCATTTACTGCTACAAACTGATAACGGTCAGATAAGTATGTGAAGGGATGTTGCAGATTTAGATGACCAAGGATGGCGGGTGAAGACATACTTGTCTGAGTTGCTCAAACGCCTGTCGACATTGATCCTGACCAATAAAATGTTTTCCACATTTATTTGGAGCATTAATAATGGGTTCTGCAATTTGTGAAAAGCTTGGCACAAATCAATGGTACCATCCAGCTAGTTCAAGAATCCGCTGCACCTCTTTGAGGTTGGTGGGTATTGGACAAGACTGAATGGCCTCAACTTTGCCATGATACCTTGAGTGTTCACTACATGGCCCAGGAATGAAATTTCTTGGAGGCAGAATTTACTTCTCCTTAAGTTGATGGTCAATCCCACTTCTTGTAGCCTGTGAAAGACAGTCTGGAGGTCATGTAAATGCTGAGTTAGGTCTGATGAATAGATGATTATATCATCAATGTAGACAAAACACAGTTTTCTTCAAAATTCTCTTAATATGGTCTCCATTTACCCTTGAAAGTTTGCAGGTACATTAAGCCTAAAAGGCATAACATTAAATTGAAAAAGTCCTGAAGGAGTGATGAAGATGAAGGCAGTTTTTTGTTTACTTGAAGGGTCCATGGCCACTTGCCAATAACCGATGTTGGGGTCTACTGTGGAAAAAATCACTGCCCCTGGGGTACGCATCCCTTTCTGTTATGGTATTCAACTTCCTGGAATCTATATAGAATCTCATGCTGCAATCATTCCTGGGGACTGGAGAGACCCAACCCGAGCATAAAGTTCCACAATTCTTGTCTTAAGCATCTTTTCTAGTTGTTCCTTTACCAGCGATTGCTTGACAGGCGACTTGAGGTAAGTTCTCTGTTTAATGGGTACAGTCGGCTTGAGTAGATACAATGTTGCAGAACATCAGTGTATCCAATTTGAAGACTACATACTTGAATTGATTCTTCAGGATTTCCTGTAATTTGAAGTTTACCATCAGTGTAAAGGATCCACTGAAGGCAAGTTGTTGAGAAGAACCCAATTGCAGTTTATTACAAACAAGATTAAACATGAAACAAAAACATGAAGCTTACTAACAGTGGTTTCAGGGAAACAAAAGGCAAACATGAGGCCTTAAATAAACAGACTAATGACAAGACAAGGGACACCTGTGAACAATGAACAGACGATTAACCAATGACAAGCCAGGATCACATGACAAACAGAGAACATGACATGAACAAAACAAGACCAAATCGTGACAGTCTGAGGTAAGTGGGCATTGTTCACAACATTTTCAATCAGAGTTTTTAATGTGTTATCAAAGGGTGATAAGAGTGGGTTGAAGTGAAGGTATAGCACTTAGTAAGGACAGACTCTGCAGCTTTCTCACTTTTTTTGTCATTGTGGGCTACTTGCTGGCACAGTGGTGGCAATTCCAGGTTGGAAAAAAAAAGTGTTACTCTTCTGAATTTGACTTGAAAAAAGTATTGTCTGTCCCATTTGCATGCCACTAAAGAAAATGAAGTCCAATTCCAAGACTACTGAATAGATGAGCGGTTTGGAAGAAAGGACAATAATGAGTAAAGGAAAAGGAGCTTCGGCATCTCCATTTGCCAGACACAAAGGTCCCAAAGTCCAAGGTTGGAGTTGGTCATGTGAGGCAAAGTCCTTTTAGGCAAGTCATGCCACTCGGCCGCCATCTTGGCAACACCTCCGGGCAGCTATTTCGGACTAACAAGACCAGGCTCCTATCCAAATGAATGGGCAGATAGTCAGAACTGCACTTTTCACTGGTCACAGGGACATAAAAACTGCATGTATAGAAACAGCAGTAAAATATTATAAAAATCGCTGAAAAAGTTTCATGACTTCACCCCAAAATAAGGTTCAAAACGCTTTTTCCCCCACAGGTTATACTTACTACGCATGCGCAAGGGTTCACGACACACCAACTTAATTTACGTCTATCCAGAATGCCGGTGTTGTGCCGAGCACTTAAACAAATGCTCAATGTCCTTTTTTTTAATCACTGTGTACAGTACAATATTTTGAATTATTATTTTCTTGTCTTGTTCTTCTTGTGTCTCACTTTTTATTTGCTTTGTGTGTACCCCTGAAATGGACAGATTTTTTTGTAATCTCATTGTATTAACGTTATATGTTCTGTAAAATAAAATAATTTTTTAAAAACACTTGAAGAAATGCTGTGCTTATTTACGTTAGGGATACAATCAATCAGCATTTAACGTTACCATCTATATTTACACAACGCACACATACCCTGCATATTAATTCTGCCGCATTTTCAAACAGTAAGGTTTTTTTTTTGCGGACAAAATAACGCTACATTTCTAAAGTTACTCCATAACAAGTAAAATATAGGTACAAATGCCACGTTTATGTGCCTTCTATGGGTGCAATAACAGAGTGGGATGTGGGCAATCCTTTTTCGCCTTCCCAAAGGAGAATAAAAGGTAACGTCTTAAATATTTTAACCATTAGGCTCCCGGTAACGTTAGCTTGCTTACTATCAGAGACTATTTATATAGAGACATGTCACTTCCTCAATCCTCAATACAACTACATATGAAAACACAGTATAGATACACTTATCAGAGCAGACATTTAAAACACTTATCTCTATGGTGCTCTACTCAGGTTAAGCATTTAACATGGATTTGTTCATGAACGAGTTAGCTGCATAAAGCACCTCATTTTAGCCTTAATATTAGGCAATGAAATGGCAAGTAATATAAAAACAAATACATTTGGTCCCACTATGAAATACCACATGAAGAATCAGCTTGACACAGCATTTTGATGTATTTTATTAAAATATGAATCAACACAGGAGACAGAAATGGCTTCATAATGTGAGGAGGGGAGATCTGTTCTCCCACATGACAAAAACAGAGGCAGAACGGGGAGGATATGTGGTCTGTGAAGATCATTTCAGGCCAGAGGACCTAATATCAAAAGTATGGTCAATATTGTTCTCTATTTAAATATAATCAGGTTTGCACTTTATCAGTAATAACAATGTATAGGTATTGTATAGACAGAGACTGATAAACACTGTTAATGTAGTAGCCTAATGTGTAATTTACCTGTGTAAAGTTACCATTTTTTTCCCCATAAGGGTAAAAGAAAGCGGCTGGCTCCCAAAGCCATCCCTGTCCTTTATCGGCAGCACACCCCTGTACCACAGGAAGGAGGTACATAAAAACAGTGAAAAAAAAATGGCCATAGAAAAGGGATTCACAATCATATTCATGGACCCCTTATGTTTTGTTTTCTTTCTTTATGTTTTGTTTTCTTTCTTTCCAAGCACATGACAGTGAATAAGTGTAATTCAAGTTTTTTTTTAACTTTGTTTAAATATTGTGTAATGTTCTTGATCTGTTGATCTTTCAATCAATGATTTAATCGGTCAGGTTTACAGAGCAGGAACAGATATACAACATGCATCAATACTGTGTGTAATATGATTAAAGATGCTGAGTTACATACCGATGTTCATGAAGTGGTGCCATAGCAAGACACTCCACAGCGTCGAGTGGTTGTGGCAGAGTTACTCAATGAGAAAGACAAGGTGAAAAGGCATTAGTGATCGCTGCATATCTAACATGATGCTTTACTTATATAAACTATCATATTAACACCCTACAATATATTTACAGAAAATCAAGGAACTTAAAAAGCTCCTGCAGGGAGAGAGGGCCAAAATGCGGCAGCTCAAGTTCCATATGAACTTTAAAATAAGAAAACTCCAAAAACAGTACGTAAGCAGTGTAATAGCACAAGGCGTTATAATAAATGTAAGGTACATATCTGTAAATATTCCAGTCATTTTACTTGCAGACTGCAACATCAGCAGACAGCAGGAGAGAGTCTATTCAGCCACTGGCCACTGACTGCTTTCCAAAGGCAACCAAAGATTTCTTTGACATGCAGATGGCCAAACATGGTCAGAGATACAAGACCAGCGAGAAGGATTTGGCAGTCCAACTGTTTCACCACAGCCCAAGGTGCTACTCTGAACTCCAGAGAGTATTTAAGCTGCCCAGTAAAACAACTCTAAGGAGGCACGTAATGGGCAGTCTGGGGAGCTTTGATGTGAGTTAAAACCATAACGCATTGACACTCCCTCCACGCATGCCGCGTAACTCATCCCACATAAACTTGCGCTATTCTGACATCACGAGTGCACAAATACAAATGCACGTTTGCAACTTTAATGTAATCATGAATGTCATCGGAGAGTATGCAAGAATTAACACAAAGCGATATTTCCATTTATTCTGTAGCCTGGATTTCTGCATGGTGTTCTTGCAAAAATTAAAACAAAAACAAAGACCATGACAAAGGAAGAGAAGATGTGTTCCCTTGTCCTGGACGAGATGTCTATAAAAGGCCACCTTGACTACAACAGGAAAACAGACTCAATCGATGGTCTTACCACAGATGGCTCCCAGGCTCGTCAGGCTATGGTGTTCCTGGCTAGGGCCATAAATGGAAAATGGAAGCAGGTCTGCAAAATATAAATGGGCACAATGTACAAACAGTACAGTAAACATTTGGAAGCATCCACAAAGTTCAGAAACACTATGTGTTTGTGCACTCAGAAGAGTACATCCATGTACAAATATTTTAAAAAATTCTTTACTCCCTCACACTTCACCTTTTAGGCAATCGGCTATTTCCTGTGCAAATCTACCATGCCAGGTGAGGAGATTGCCAGTGCTGGACTGAATGTATGTTGTGTATTACATAGTGAAAAACAGAATGCCAAAATAAAAGGTGACTGATTTTTAATAACTTGCATCTTACTTTCAGGTCAAATGCATTGTCTGTGACCAGGGGTCCACAAATGTGAAGGCCATGAGAGCCCTTGGTGCTTCCTTGGAGATCAATGAGGATGGTGATGGATCACACTGCATCTTACAAAGACAAATTCCACTCATATTTGATGTTCCACATCTTGTAAAATCAATCCGGAACAACTTTAAAAGACATTCACTGAATGTAAAATAAACTTTAACAACATTTAAAAATTTGCATTAACTTACATCACTGCAATGATTTCAATCATTGTAATTTTGTCCTCTAAGGTTGGAGGACATGATCTGACATGGAGACACCTGTAAGATTTTTATAACCAGGACCAAAGAAGTGTAATCCGGATGGCTCCTAAACCGACAGAGCGGCATATTCACTTGCCTCCATTCACCAACATGAGGGTCAAACTGGCCACTCAGGTCTTCAGCCACTCCGTAGCAGCTGGTACAGCTACACAACTTATCTACAATAAAAACACACAAAAAATATAATACACTGAGAAACATCTGATTATTCTCCCCTGACATCCACAAGGCATGCAGACCATGGTGCTCCACCATAAACTACCAGAGAATGCTCTTCACACAGCCAAATATGCAGAGGAAATGGATAGACTCTTTGACATCCTCAATTCCAGGTGGAACTAAAATACACAAGAACAAACAAAATATGCACAAACATGGTTGTATTAAAGGATGCACAGTGTGTGTACATGTACCATTCTAACTGAGCTAAAAAATTGTGAGATTTTGTGTAGGCTACTCACCAAAATTAAAATGGTCCCGCAGGAGCATGAGAGACAGTAAATGGTGGAGGAGGCTGCTTTTTGCCAACACCACCAGGCTCCAATATCTCCAGAACAGCATAAACTGGATAAAGTCCTGGAAATTTGGGTACGCCATGGGGTAAACTCCAAGGTGAGTTACTAAGATGAGTACGGTACTTTAAAACTCTCAGACCAATCCTTTTAAGGTCTGGAAAAATACCACCATGCCAGATGGGACTGGTGATCAGCATCCGGAGTATCCTGATGCTTCACCAGCAGCTGATGTCAGAGGGGGTAAAATATCTGTGCACATCCAAGCTCAACCAAGACTGCCTGGAGGTATTAACCTTGATTTTAGTGATGCTCTGCTCCAAGCAGTTGAGTATAGTTATACTGACAACAATGCACTTACCTCTCTTTGTAGAACCTGTTCTCAGTAATCAGAGGAAAGGGAGGACACCGCTTTCACCCCACTGCCAGGGAATTTGCTGCAGCACTAAGGAGTGCATCAGTGGCCAACATCATCAGCTTGCAGGGCAGTGCTACAAGCTGCCTTCCTGATAATGTCACTCAGTTGTTGCAGTCTTCTCCTGTGAAATGCAGTGAGCCGGTATGGCCAATGTATAACTCTTTATTACTGGAAGGGTACACACAATAATATCATGACAATCCCAATCATGTCATACCAAAATTATTAAGCCTCCCCAATACTTTAGTAAACAGTTGTAACATAAAATCTGCAATTCGGCTGAAATGTTGATGTCATTTTTGTTTAACAATCCAAAGACACACCTCTCTTTTGTGCTCCTGAAGCAACATAATGACTGAGTGAAATTGTTTATTACTTGGTCATTTAACTACAACCTGCTGAATTAAAATGCAACTTAATCTTAAAGGGCTCTTTTGTGTTCAAGAGTGAATGTGAAAATGAAGAGCTGGATAAAGAGCAAATAATGGTCAATGAGCAGGTGATATCACTGAATATGACTTGATAGGATCCAAAATTACTAAATTGATGTTTCTGTAATATTTCAGAATTGACTAAATTCGATATTACTCATTGTAGGACATACCGGATGTGGACAGTGGTGAAAGGGAGGCACTTGCCTATGTGTCTGGCTGGGTCGCACGGAAAGTGTCTCAAGAGCCATCAGTGAGAGATTGTGGAGAATGTGAAAGTTTGCTCGTGCGGACAAATGACGCTGAGCACAACTACCACGCTCTGATGGAGGATGATGCCTTCATCGCAAATAAAAAATACACCACCACATCTAGGCTATTTCAGCCATCTTCCGTACTAAAGGAATGCATTTATAAATGTGAGGGCGTCATTAAAAAGATCCCCCTCAAAGCATGGGGAAAAACAAAAATAACGGCGAGGCTGAAGACCTCGCTCAGGGACAGTGGTGTGTTCGCTGACCTCCACCGCATTCACCCTGCCCACTCAAAGGCCATAGAAATGGTGGCCTTAAACAAGAATGTCATGTGCAGGATGGGGGCCGAGCTCAGAGCTCGCAACCAAGATTCACCGAGTAAAAAAAACAAAAAAAACGACACGACAGCACAGCGGAAACTGACGTGCTTTACAAATTAAGCACGGTCAAAATAAATACACAATTTATACAACTATAACTGGTCTGCATCTTCATTTAAGTTGTTCCACAGAGAGTCAATTCGATTTTACGTTTCTGCTGATCGTTAACGTTAGCGAAGTTAGCGTTAGCTATGTAGGAAAGCTGGATAACTAGCTACGCCGTATCTTGATAACACAACATATTTTGTGTCTTTTACATGATGCTCTGCAGCACATACTTAGAATGTAAGGTAAAATATGTGAGGTCGATTTAAAATGCTTTAAATACCTTGGTAGTCCGGCGCCTCTGCGTTGTTATCACCCTCTTCCATGTGGATTCCATCTGATCTTCCACACAACACAACTCGCTGTCGCCAAATCGTGTCCGCTGTCGCAAAACTCAACTGTGCGCATGCGCCAGTGGAACCAGACGATAGGCTTAAATGTTTCCCGGCTAGACTGTTAAAAGCAGACGATTGGCTTTCCAGCGGGAGGGGCGGGGCATTTGAATATAACCGCCATCTTTGGCGTTACGGGTTTTCCCTATGTAGTTGTATCGAGAATTGAGGAAGTGACATGACTCTATATAAATAGTCTCTGTGTGAGGTAAGGTTTTTTTTTTTTTTTTTTTTTTTTTTTTTTTTACAAAGTCTCATGCACAAAAATAAATTTTCAGATACTTAGACATGTACCGGTATTCGGTAATACGATAAATCGCGGTAATGAATATGCACAATATTGTTATCGCGGTCACTAAAAAAATACCGTGAATAATAATAGATCCGAATTTAGATTTATAGAACGCGCATCAGCTTATTTTCCATCAACTGCTTAAAAAACACTGTGTATATGCTGCACAAAACACGTTAGCAAACGCACTCTGGTGTAAACAATCCCCACTTGTAGAAGCACTGTGTGCATGCGCGCAGTGCGCACTGAGGTCTAATGTAAACATTCCTCACATGGAGAAGAAGCTTGGTGAAAGGGGGAACACTGCCCACGATTTATCCACCTTCTAAAAGGGTAAAGTCAGAGGTTTGGAAATATTTTGGGTTCCAAAAAAACAGTTAGCATTTTCAGTTAGCATTACTTTGCCTGTATTCTCTGTCTGAACAGCATCTTTTATTTACATTTTCAGAGATATGAAGTAATATTTTTTTCCCTATTTTACAGAGTGGCCATGCATCTAGCAGTGCTGCTGGTTCATCTTCAGCTGAAGCCATCGTCCAGCCAACAGTCAAAGAGGCATTCCAGCGTCAGGCTTCATATGGACCCTCATCTCATCGGGCCAAGGAAATCAACCATGCCATAGCATATTGCATTGCTAAGGGCATGATACCAGTTTACACAGTAGCAAAACCAGGATTTCAGAAACTGATGAAGACGACAGTTCCACTTTACAAAGTTCCCTCACAGAAGTTTTTCTCGAAGACAGAATTACCCAAAATGTACAACAGTCTAAAAGAGGATGTTGGCAAGCGTATAGCCCAGGGAAAATGGTATGCAGCAACTACTGACCTATGGACCAGCAGTGGAGGAAGTGGTCATCCATACATCAGCTTCACCATTCACTACCTCACAGATTGGAAACTCAATCAAACTGCCTAGAAACGCAGTTCTTTCCAGAAGACCACACTACTGACAATATCAGGAAATTTTTTGATAACATGTTGCAGGAGTGGGGCATCAACAAAGAGCGTCTTGTCAGTGTTACAACTGATAATGCTACAAACATGAAAAAGGCATTCGAGAATGGCACCACCTTCCCAAGTCAGTGGTTTGGGTGTTTTGGCCACAACTTGAATCTGGCCATTTCTAAAGCTCTGAAAAATCAGAGGGTGGACACAGCTGTCCGAAGCTGTAGACATTTGGTGCAGGCATTTTCAAGAAGTTGGAAGAGAAGAAGAGAGCTCAGAAATAAACAAGAGGCCTTAAACATCCCTCAGAGGTCGCTCATCCATGATATAGTCACTAGATGGGGATCGACACAGAAAATGCTGCAGAGGTTTATTAAACAACAGCAGGCAGTCTGTGCTTTACTGGCAATTGAGAAAGGGCATGGCAGTTGATGCCAAAGGATGCAGATATTGCAGTCATTGAGCAAGTCTTGCAAATCCTTCAACCACCCAGTGCTTTTACTGATGCTTTGGCTTCAGAGAGCAGAGTAAGTCTGTCAGCCCTGAGGCCGGTGCTAAGTCACATCATCTCAGACATTCTTGAGGTAAAACATGAGGACAGTGCCCTCACCAAAGACCTGAAGAGGGTAATGAGGTCAGATCTTGAGTCCAGGTACACTGCCGATGCAAAGAAGGTGATGGACTTGACAAGTTTTGTTGATCCCCGGTTTAAGGGAAGCTTTTCTGATGACCTTGATGCCAACACTGAGTGAGGGAGCTGCCCAGACAGAGCAAAGCAGCACAACTCCACCCCCCACCCCCTCCTGAAAAACAGCAACGAAGCTTGGCCTCCCTGCTCAACAAAATCACCTCCACAAGGCAGCAGAGAGCAGAGGAGCAGGAGGGTGAAGGCAACATTAAGTCAAAGATTGAGATAAAAGTGTATGTTTCTGTGCCACTAATAAAATCAGAGGCAGATCCATTACAGTGGTGGAGTTTGCATGCTGAAGAACTACCTCATCTTGCTACCGTGGCTGAGTTTCTCTGCATTCCTGCAACAAGTGTTCCTTCAGAGAGGGTATTTAGTGCCAGTGGACACATCCTCTCACCTCAGCGTTCAAAGCTCAGGCCAGAAAAAGTGAACATGCTCACATTTTTGCACTTTAATCTGGAGGACTAACACATGCCAGTCCAGAAGAGATACCAGGTTGAAAATGTTTATTGTTGATTCTTTATAGTTGTGTTTTTTCTATTTAAAAACAAATAACAGAAGTTGTTATTTTGCAGTTTGCACTTTCTGTTTGATAGTACAATTACTCACTTTATACATTTGTATTGTGTATTGTTTTATTTATATTTATTTGTGTTTAAATGTTTGAGGTACTTTTTATTTACAAAGTTATTAAAGTTACAATGTGGACAAAACTGAAGTTTGTTTATTTTTTTAACCTGTTTCTCTTGTGCTATTAAAATATCCTGATTATACCGTGATAAAAGCTCAATCAATTAATCGCAGCATGAAAATTTGATACCGGCACATGCCTACAGATACTGTATTTCAAAGGGCTTTGATAGGCAAGATGAAGCTGAATGTCTGCAACCACATGGAGCACCTTGCAGAACTAAAGCACTGAAGAAACATATCCTACCTCTTAAAACGGGGAAACTATACGAAAATGAAGGAAAACTAAAAAAAAAAAAGGTATACCATTAAAAGTCCTTGTTTAAACTGAAGTTTACATTCACTTAAGACAAAACTAACTGTTTATATGAACTGTTTATGGTCTCTTCGCTTTTAAGGGGTTTGAGATCGTTTTGAGTGTTCAGATATGACACAAAACTAAACAAATCAAGTAGTTCATGTGAAAGTCATTGAAATGCTCACAAAGGAATCGATAAGAGGAATCGAAATTCCTGACCTCAAGTATTCCTAACCCTAGTCAACACCCACATCAACTCGATAAAACACATCAAGTTTTATCAGATTAATTTTACTTCACATTGTTTTGGGACGTGTTATGTGGCACCGCCAGTAGGAACTGTGAAGTGACGTAAGCCGCGCTTCTTGTTGTGACTTTTTTTTTTTTTTATTATATTTTCACATCGTTTTGAAGCAAAAATTCTAGACTACATGATACAATTTTCAATAGTCTTGTGAACAAATAATCAGTGTGGGTTTTATGACTAAATTTCAGTGACTAAGACCCCAGAGGGTTAAGACATCGTCAAGCCGGAGGCAATTTGTGACCCAAATTGTCTTTGGACGCAGTGCGAGTTCCAATTCAAAAGGAAACTTTATAGCATTGTAAACGTGATAAGCAATTTGTCTAGTTTTGAGTTGACTTGCAGTATAATGATTATTATACTGTAAAAACTGTATAATCTATCCCCCTAACCCTACCCATCACATAAAACGTTCTGCATTTTTAGATTTTCAAAACAGTTCATTTAGTGTGATTTATAAGTGGTTTTACACACCAGAGATACATAGAAGAATAACTTTGGCATCTATGTAAACATGTTTAATCTCGATAATGCTAATTTCATGGGGTAAGAGAGCCAGACAACAGGTATGGAGAAACAATATGATTTAATGAGAGAGAGCTTGCCAGGAGATCGATAAACACAAATATTCTCTTAAAAGAACTTAGGGCTTCTTGTAGAAGAATAACATTCAAGTAAAGTCTCTGCTTGAAAAAACAACTAAAACAGCAAACAGCCAAGTTGGCGATAATTAGATGAGATATCCGTCAAGTGTGTAGAGGCTCAGGCTGAAGGCGCTCGAGGGAGACTAGAGGAAAGCGGCAAATCTCCGGTTCAGATCAAAGGCTCTTTTGTAATAATCAGCTCTCCGACAAGACAGGACAGAAGACAATAATGTTAGAAGACAATAATGTTAGAAGACAATAATGTTAGAAGACAATAATGTTAGAAGACAATAATGTTAGAAGACAATAATGTTAGAAGACAATAATGTTAGAAGACAATAATGTTAGAAGACAATAATGTTAGAAGACAATAATGTTAGAAGACAATAATGTTAGAAGACAATAATGTTAGAAGGCACATGGCATACACAACATAATGCAATACTCAGGCAAAGACAGGAAGGCAGAGAGGGGAGAAATAGAGACGTTAATCAAGAGAAAAGGATTCAGGTGAAAGGAGGCAAGCGTCCCAACTAGTGAACGAGTAACAGCTGAAGAGGCACAGATGAGGATAACAAGGGGGTGTGTGAGATAATGAGGAAATAGCGTAATGTGAGAGAAAACACCAGGATCATGACAGCTAATAAATGTGTTAAATTTAAGCATTACTGTCGGATGTGTTGCGGAATGAGGCGCAGGATGCAACAAAGAAGACAAGTCCGAAAAAGGAGAACAAAGAGGCGAAAGGCTTTAAAAAGACTGGTGCAAAAGGAATTCCCAAACCTCATGACACCTCAAAACTTCGGGTTAGATAAATTTTCTGTATGAGACTGATAAATTATGAGGGGAATTTTTAGTACTGATAAGGATTAAGATCTGATTGATTGATTGTAAAAGACTAATAAATAATGAGATTTCCAAAGATGATGACCTCAAGAATTCAGATGGTCTATAAAAGGCTGAAAGGAGGAGTTGAAGGCAGATGCTGATTCTTTGGAACGGCTTCTCTGGCTAGATGCTATTGATGTCTCTGACGGACAACACTTGTAAACGATTTGCTTTTGATGTTGTTTTGTCTTAACCTCTAAATAATACAACTACATTTAATTGAAACTAAGAAGCTCGCCTGCCAAATTCTTAGATTTCTAAAAAAGTAAGCTGATCACATGAGAAGTCTTCTGACCTATGGATTGTAAGTTTGAAAATTCAGATGCTCATGATTTAGGACACTTACTTTACATAACTTGAGAATAATCAAAATAAAGTAAAAAGGAGTCTAGAAATACGCACCATAAAACAACATACACGAAGATAAACAGTAATACATAGATTGTTTATTTTTGTCATGAATGTTTGTCTTGTACATAATAATCACAAACACATGCTTGTCTACAATTCACACAATTAAACGGTAGAAACTTAGATGGACGGACATAAAGCTGCACATTTGCAGGAATTTATTGAACAGTACTGAAAGTACTATTGGGTATCATATTTGTATTTTTATAAGTTTGTGTCAGGTTTTTAGAAAGTAATGTAATTAGTAATATGAAATGAAAACAAACTCTAGAGACTAAAGTAAACCCAGTACATTGTAAATTTACCACTCTCCTTCACTGAACTTACTTAAACAATTAACTTTGCCAACCCAAACATACCTAAATATAAATTAAAATAAATCAACTATAACTATAATACATAAATAAAATTGAACAATGAAAACTAAAATACATTTTCACATTTATTCATTAAGCAGATGCTTTTATCCTAAATGACTTTTACTGTAAATAAGTAAAACAAGGATTCATCTTAGGAAAGCAATAATGTGAGAGGTGCTCAATAGTAAATAGTAAAGCAAGGAGGAAATTAAGAAATGGTGAAATTAAGAAATGGTGAAAGCAAAGAAGAAGATACATCTTTTTTTAAAAGAGTCAGCTGGATGCAGTGAAGTGCTTAAAATAAATTTGAAAGGACAAATAGACTTTTACAATTATTTTTTCACATTTAGGCATTTTGTTCCAACAACTTTAGGTCTTAATGAATTGATCAGTTTACCAATACATACAGTCTTCAAACAGAATGCTACTAAATCTTTAAACTCTTCTGTCTAAAGTGTCCCAAGGTATCAAAGATGTTTAGATGATTCCAGCTTCACTGAAGTGATAAAACTGTTTTGTAAATCAAAATACTAAAAGATGCTTATACTTGTTCAATTAAATGTATTTATCCAAACTCTCTAAAGCGTCCTGTTTTGAGTATATTCTCCATTCATCTGGTATCACACCACTCCCCTCAAATGTTTTATTGTAGTATTTTTCCAGATCTTTCTGGAATCTGCAGACAAACCACTTCCAGTAGGGCAGTTCAGAGAGATCAGATGTGATGCTCCAGTCTGCATAAACTCCTCCTGCTGTTTTGTAATCTTTCCAGGGGACTTTATCTTCTGATCCAATGGGATAAAAATATAGATTGCTGTTTCCTACTGCTGATGTGCAGATATGAGTAGACAAGTTGCATGTATTGTCATAATGAATTCCACTCAATCCAATACTACGATGGAAAGCAACACTGTGATCTCCATGATGGTTTTCAATGGTGTTAGTGCAGACGGCTCTACAGAACGGACACTGAACCCAACAGCACTGACAGAAGTGATCAATCAGAATCTCATCTGGCCTGAATGTATAGTCCAGCTTTACTAGGAATGCCTCTGTGTTGAATTTACTGTAGATATCAGACATTATAGCTGGAAGTTCTTCTCTTATCACATCTTCTAGGAGGTTGCAATTATCAGCACCACTATGTTTCACTCCACTGAGGTCTTTTTCAGAGAAGATCAGCACATCTGACAGCTGCTGTGTGAAACTCTTCAACCATAATCCAACATCTCCTCTGTTCACTTGAACATGTTCAGTAGATTCATGTGCTGCTTTTATTATCTTTTGCTGCAAGAGTTTAATGTTCTCCTTCATCTTGTGTAAAACACTGACATTGAACTTATCAGTGATGTACTGACTGACTTTATTTCTGATGAAACTCTTGAAGTGATCTCTGGGATTATAAATGTAGTTCATGTATTTGTGACAATCCTCCTCTTCTGCCAGTGTCTTCAGGATGTGTTTCTCCAATTTTGATCTGTTTCCATTCAGTGATGAACAGTTTTTCATGATTTCATCTGTCAGATCTCTGGCAGTTTTCTTGTAGACACTCTGCTCAACGGGCTCTTTAAGTTTCTGACAGATGATCTCTCCAAAAATAGCAGCTGATGTTGCTCCATGACAATATTTCTGGAAAATACTATAGTACTCTGCTCTCTTCTTCTCAACATATATTTCTGGATCATTGGCGTCTCTGAACATTTTGTGTTGGTCAAAGATCATCTGCTCTGCTCTGTGACAGATGGAATGTACTAAATACATGAAGAATTCATTCTTGAACTCATATTCCACAGATTTTTTCTGATGTTCTGTAACTCTCATCTTGATGTAATCTGTGATTTGTTGAATGCAACTGATGTTGTAGCCCATCTTTGAAATGTTAAATGACTGAATCATTTTGTCTGTCTGCTGAGCAACATCTGTGATGAAATGTCTTATTTTATCTTCTGGAGACAATGTTTGAGTGTATCTAGATGAGTTGATTACAGACTCTTTGAACTCCTTTTTGAAAAGAACATATTGAGTATAGCTTGGCACAGAAAAAATATCCTTGCTCTCCATCCAGTGGCCTACAGGAGCACTTTCATAGACGTCACTGAGGAAGTGTTTAACATCTCTCATTATGTCATTGTCTTTGATTGAAGGAGTGTCTCTGATGATCTTCTTCACACTGTGTTTCCAGAACAAATCAAATTCTTTCTTTAGTGTTTGTTCATCATTTGTTTTGTCTTTGAGTTTTAAGGCAAGTTCTTTGCTCTTTTCAAATAGAGTGTTTTCATGATGTGTCCTTTGATCATCAATCTTTTTCTTCAGGTCTCGCTGCTGAAGAATCTCGTTTAATTTCTTCTTTGTTTCTCTCACAATGTTTTCCTGAATCTCTTTGATTTTGATTTCAAATGATGATTTCCACTGAATCAGTATATCTGCATCTGTGTCTTTCTCAAAGAATTCTGTCATTGATTTCTCCACTTCTTCACTTGTCGTCTTCAGTTCTTTTTGAAGATCAGTTTCCTCAACCTCATGAATTGCTTCATTTTCTATTTTGTTGTGTAGTTTGTTCTCAATTTCCATCATAGCACTGCGAAGCCTCCAGGACCACTTGCTGTATTTTGTCTCCAGTTTCCTGTAGGCTGAAATCTCTAGAGAATTTCTGAAGCTGAAGACAAATCGTTCATTCAGTAAAGCCTCCCAAAGATCTTTAATGCGATCTTTTAGGTCTATCAGCATCGTTCCATGTGACTTTGAGGAATGCAACACAATAGTTTTCTTTAGTTCTTGAATATTCTCACAGTAGTTTGGGTTTGGTGGTGCTATGGGTGGGTTTCCCTCCCAAAGATGAGCAAAATACTTCACATCATTCTGAACATCAAATTTAATGACATCACTGAAACATTCTGCATCACAGACTTCATCTTTTGCAGCAAGTTTTGTCATCTTATCCAGTGTCTGCAGCAGTCGTCTCCTTCCCTCCTCATTTTTCTCTCCAGCTGTGACGTCTGAGACGTTCTGATGCACAAACACACAGCTGGGATTCAGTTTGACCACCTTCATCCTCAGGAAGGCCTGAACAACAATCTGAAGAATGTCCTGCATCTCAGATGGGTTTTCACCAAAGATGTTAATCAAGGTCAGGTTTCCCAGACCAACAACAAATGTGGCCAATTCATTGTCATGATGTCTTGTTGAACTTCCAGTCAATTCTAGAGCACGAAGACCCTCAGTATCAACAACCAGAATATAGTCAAAGTTAATCTGTGTTTTCATCTCATCTGAGACTTTGACCAGCTGCATGAAAGCTCCTCTGGTGCACCTGCCAGCACTGACGGCAAACTGGAGTCCAAACATGGCATTTAGCATGGTGGATTTCCCAGAGCTCTGAATCCCTAAAACTGACAGCACAAAGACTCTCTGGTCTCCCAGTTTCTGGATGAGTTTATCTAGAACAGCAGAGATCCAGATCACAGGAACATGAGCAGCATCTCCATCCATCAGCTCCAGTGGGAATCCAGAGATCATCATCTTTGCTGCAAGACTCGGGAGAGAAGAGAAGTCAAACTGCAGATCTTTCTTGTTCTTCTTCACAGATGAACATGATTCATAGATCTGACCGATCTCCCTCATGATGTGCTCCAAACCAAAGGCTGCGGCTTGAATTTCCTCAGATATTCTCTCAAGGTCAGTTTGTTCAACCTTGAGTTGTTCAGATTTATCGTATTTGTAAGGAACGGAAATATTTTTTGAGGTTAGGAAGATTTCAAGCCATTTCAGAAAATACATCTTATTCTCAGCATGACATTGGATTTGTTTAAAAAACAACTGTATAAAAGTTGTGATGTCAAATTCATGCTGCTGGTGACGGATATTCTTCATCTCGGTTTTCTTTCTACTGATGTCCATTTCTGTCTCATATGCTCGAGGTCGATGTAGTTCTTTGTTCTTCTGACTCCACTGATGCCACAGTTTCCCCTGATGAGGCAGAAATGAGTCTTTGTTTTCTGTCAGATCTTTCTTCTCCAGTAAACTCATCATCTGTTGTGCTGCTTCTCTTCCTCTCCTGCAGTCTTCATCCTCTTCCTCATCTACTCTGATGTCTGAGTGTTTGGACAAATCTTCAAGTCTGAAAGTGGAAGATGATTCTGAGAGACAATCATGTATAGCTCTTCTGAGTTCTTCAGATACTTCTGACTGATTTCTGTCTTTTAAACCAATCTTGTATTTTCCTTTTATCGGCTCGGTTACAGCAGATTCATCCTCAGTAAAAAGACAAATGAGTGGTTTTCTGTTCCTGTACAGGTTTTGGATTATTGTTGCACTTTTATCATTGCTTTGAAGTTGTGGTAGAAGAACAACATTGACTGAGGCCATTTCAGTGAGGATCTGCAGCTGTTTCTCATGGCCTCCTGCATCACCGTGTAGATTACAGAACGCAACACAGTACGTGAATTTATCTGTGTCTTTCCCAGAGGGGCAGAACCAGGCGATCTCCACCACTCCATCCATCAGGACTCTGGTTCTGCTGCTGCCTGGGCAGTTCCTGTGGAAGAACGTGTTGTGTTTCTCATTGATCAGACTGTTCATCAGCTGAGACTTGGATGAAGACACAGAGCCAAACCTAAAGAAAGACACCATTGGAGTTTGTGCCTTGTAGACTGGATGTGTTTGACTGATGATCTCATTGTTGGTGTTTTTTATCTTCCAGCTCTTGTTGATTTGTCTGAATGTCCAGAGAGGAAACTCAATCTGTTGTGTGTCTGGATCAGGAACTAGCAGAGGCAGAGCGTACTGACACTGGGACAGTTTAGTGACCATCAGCTGCTTCAGGAAACCATCAGCACAATGAAACACAGCCATCTGAACATCCATCGGATGAATGCGATCAGATTGACTGATTCCTTCGTTAGAAAAAGACATTGCTTTAAAGAAATCAACCATATCTGCATATGAGTCATTGTCTCTTTGTTTTGTGTGATGCTGTTCGTTGTTTTTCTTAACATGAATGTATCTTGCTCTGTAGTTCATCATCAGTAGTTTTTGCATGAAAGTCTGAATCAGCTCCTCTTCAGCACAAGATTCAGTGGATTTTAATGAATGTGCTATTAATTGAAGAAAATCTGCAGTTCTCAGTTTATGATGCCTGCCTTCAAGATGAAGTCTATTAAAGAGATGCTTTGTTTTTCCACCAATTTCTTTTGCCTTGTCTTGTTCCAACCTTGTTTCTTCTTCTAAAGCTATTACCTGTGAAAGAAACAGCCATTTGTTTAGCACTTTGTAATTAAGGACATTGTTCACTGATGCAGGAATGCAACTTATGATCTTGACAATTAATCAATAAATCAGTTTTAATTAAGATAAAAAGCCACATTTTATATTTTGTAAATATTGAATAAACATATTGTGCTATGTTATACCACATCTTGTCAAAATTGAAGACTATCGAAAACGTCTCGGTTACATATGGTAACCCTCGTTCCCTGAGGGAGGGAACGGAGACGTAGGTCATGACTGACCAAATAGGAATCTCGCTAGAGAGGCCAATCTACTTCGAGTGAAACTAAAACAGGCCAATGCACATTGGCGTGCAATCATTTGCATCAGCTGTGCGACCTCGTTAGCGCGGGTATTTAACGAGCAGCTGAGCGATTGCACAGTTAGTTTTTTGCTGAGGAGCCAAGCCTGAGAAGCTGGCCGCCCTGGCGGGCGGCAGCAGATGTGGCGACGGGAGCTACGTCTCCGTTCCCTCCCTCAGGGAACGAGGGTTACCATATGTAACCGAGACGTTCCCTATCGGTCAGTCACTACAACGTAGGTCATGACTGAACAAATAGGAATCCCTACCAAAGCGCCACAGCTGCTGCACCCCATCCAGCGCCGCCGTGCAAGCCTCTACACCTTCTTGCCTGGAAGGACGATAGGAGGAGGCCTACACAGAGAGTTTGACACTGTTGTTCCGTGATAACCCATACAGTGACATATTGGATAACACTGGGAAAGCGTGCCTTTTCTGTTTAGGAAGGAACGCTGCGGAAGCCACTTCTTCAAAGAGTTACGTGGAAATACATATGGACTAACCCGAAGGCTGTACTGCATATGAAATAATGGGTGACTTTAGCCCAAGGGAAAGACACGGGCTTCCGATAGGAGCAGCCGTGGAAAATATACACATATGGGATCCCCGTAGGGTCACACATATGGAACCCAGCCCAGATCCGGTTCTCAAGGATTCAGCGGATAAGGGCCTGGCGCCGGACGCTCCCCCAAGTCCGGGCCGAGGGGTTTTGGAGGACTCAACAGGTTTTTCACTCTGGAGCAATAAGGGTGCACAGTAGGGTGCAGCAAGCCGACAGAGCCAGACCTCTCAGTGCTTCTACCCGTTTAGGGTGAGAACACGGGAGGAGACCGGCTCTACACGTAGGCTGTAGTATCTAGCGAACGTGTTAGGTGTCGCCCAGCCCGCAGCTCTACAGATATCTGTTAGCGAGGAGCCACGTGCCAGCGCCCAGGAGGATGCAACGCCTCTCGTAGAGTGTGCATGCAACCTAAGCGGGCAGGGCACGCCTTGTGCTTGGTAAGCCAAGGCGATGGCATCCACTATCCAGTGGGCCAACCTCTGCTTGGAGACAGCCTTTCCCTTCTGCTGGCCTGCGTAACAGACAAAGAGCTGATCTGAGGTCCTGATGCTTTGAGTTCTGTCCACGTACATACGCAGAGCGCGAACGGGACAGAGCAAAGCCAGGGCTGGGTCTGCCTCCTCCAAAGGCAGCGCTTGCAGGTTCACCACCTGGTCTTTGAAGGGAGTGGTAGGAACCTTGGGCACATAGCCAGGCCGGGGTCTTAGTACCACGTGGCCGTCACCCGGCCCGAACTCTAGGCACGATTCGTCGACCGAAAATGCATGCAGGTCTCCTACCCTCTTGACAGAGGCCAATGCAACCAGTAGCAAAGTCTTCATGGAAAGAAGCTTTAAGTCTACTGACTGCAGAGGCTCAAAGGGAACATCCTGAAGCGCTCGAAGCACCAGGGAAAGATCCCAAGCGGGTATGGAGGGGGGTCGAGGAGGATTTAATCGTCTCGCCCCCCTAAGAAACCTGACGACCAGGTCGTGCTTTCCAACTGTTTGCCATCTATGTGGTCATGATAAGCAGAAATAGCGGCAGCATGTACTTTTAGGGTGGAAGGGGACAGTCTACGCTCCAACCCCTGCTGCAAGAAGGAAAGCACAGACCCTATCGAACATCTTCGGGGGTTTTCTCGGCGAGAAGAAGACCACTCGACGAACAGGTTCCACTTCAGGGCGTAAACACGTCTCGTGGACGGCGCCCGTGCTGACCGTCCACGTCCCTGTGAGCTCCTCATGCACCTCCGGGAAGAAAGGCACTGGAGTGGGTTGCTGAGAACCAGCGCGCGCCACCCCGAGATACCAATCATCCAGCCTCGAGGGCTCGGGACACGGTGGAGGGTTCCACACGAGCCCGATCCTGTTGGCGGCCCGGGAAAGCATGGCCATCATCTCCGGGTCCGACTCGGGCACAGCTGGCACACCCGAAGGAGGCAGCGGCTCCAAGCCGTCGTCCGCGGAGCGGTCTGACCCACCCTCCGATGCAGCGATCGGCATCTGGTCGTCGCGGGGAGCGCCGAACGAAACGACCGGTACACATCTCGAGGATGGTCCGGCACGTTCCGTTGGCAGCTGAACTGGCTGCGGAGCATGAGAGGAGTGAGGGTTCCTAGGGGGTTGGTTCCCCGAAGGAAGCGCGCTCACTGTAATCCTCAGGTCACCCATGTCACTGCCGGAAGCAACCCGCGAAGGGGGGTTGGACCGAGGTGCAGGCACGGGGACTCCGCCCCTTTGCAGGAACAAGAGTCTCGACCTCAGCTCCGAGATGGTCATCTTCCCACAATGGATACATGACTCATCCACGAACGCTGCCTGTGCGTGTTCGAGGCCCAGACACACAAGGCAGCGATCGTGACCATCCCGCGATCCCAGGTAACGACCGCACCCAGAAACACACAGATAGAACGTCATCTTAAAAAAGACGCGAACTATCTGTGTTTGCTCTTTTAGGAACTACTCTCACTGGTGCTGAAGCACGCAGGGGAGCAGCCTCAGCGATCACAGGGGAATGTGCACCCGACTGTGCGCTGGGAGATCTTACCAGCCGTTAAAACAGCTTTTTTGTTTGCTCTTTAAAGAGGAGGCTGCTCACGCTGCCGTGCTGTCGCGCCCAGCACCAGAAAAAAAGAGAGAAGTTCAGAAAAGAAAAGCCTGTAGAAGTTTTTCCACTGCAGTAGAGGCATCGAAGTGTTTGGCTCCGAAGCAAAAAGCTAACTGTGCAATCGCTCAGGTGCTCGTTAAATACCCGCGCTAACGAGGTCGCGCAGCTGATGCAAATGATTGCACGCCAATGTGCATTGGCCTGTTTTAGTTTCACTCGAAGTAGATTGGCCTCTCTAGCGAGATTCCTATTTGGTCAGTCATGACCTACCTTGTAGTGACTGACCGATAGGGAACAAATATATCCAATGGCTCCTCTACAGTTCCCAAAGTAAAATTAGCCCACCAACACATCTCTACAACATGGAATGTTTCTATTTCTCCATTAAATAGTATGAAATTATATCGAATCGATATTAATATTGAATATTAATAAATAAATATTGAAATTTTAAGAATAATATTATGAAAAGGTCTTTGGCCATATTGCCAAGCACTACTGCAAATTGAACTGCTCTGAGACACTGAAAATCCTGTTTAATAAGCATATGCACAACAAGTTTGCGCAACAGTAGTGCACTTCACTTTAGTAAATACAGCCCATGCATCCTATGGTCATGTAAACACTGTAGTTAAATTTGGTCGTCACTTCACTTTAAATGCTTAATCCTGTTCTGGATTATTATTTTCAATAATAAATTTACAACGCCGGTGTGGGATGTGAATTAGTTGTTCAATAAAATAATGATGTTCAATGAAATATGCGCTTCTAAATAGAAGGAAGTTTAAAAAAAAAGCTAAATTCCTCCAAATCTTTGTGTATGTATACATATCACTCCGGAAACGTATGTGCACATCACCTGTATGTCCACTTTACAACAGTGATTCATTTTAAATCAGCAACATCACAACGTGTGGATTTATTGTTTAAGTAACTTAATTTTATAAAATGCATGACAATGTCATCTTTAATTTAGTAAATTTATGATAAAACTTAACATAAGTGTTTAATTGAGAGCTAAATCTAAATCCATTTAATACTGTATTTGAAGTATCTACAGTATATGAAAACAATTAAAACTTGGATGTTTGTGGGCTTAATTGGGCCACTTTCCATACCTTACTTTCAGTACATTATTAGTTATTCTACAGTTTTGCATCCCATATGTTTGTTCTAAAACGGAAGATAAAATGTGACAAAGGAACATATTTCTAATCTCTTCAGCTAATTACTCTAATTACTTCAGCTTGCATCCATAGATGTTAAAAAAATTTCATTTTGACTTTGTGCACATATTCTGTAGTTATATTTCAGCCAGCACATACCTTCTGTGTATCTTTCCCCATGGTTGTGGTGATTCGCTGCGTGTTCTCTTTCATGATTGTGATTCTATCTATTAAAACAAACGAAAGTGGAAAACTGAAATATTTGGTTCTCTGAAGTGGTAATTCCCGTGCTTGAATCACAACTCACTTTGGTACTACTATATTATATTCAAGTGATAACAATGTACGTATATACAGAAAACAAACTGATTTCTTACCACTTTCTTTTTCACTTTTTTCGAAGTTTCTCCTTATTTCAGTGTAGCGCTGCTGTTTATTCTCATTAAACAGAAGCTCAATCTTGTTCATCAGTTCTCTCATCTCTGATTGGTTGTTCATCATCTTGTTGCAGGTGTGATATCTCCCTCCACATTTCTCCAGGAGTTGCTCCAGAACAGGGTCTTTTATAGTTTTAGACTTTTCTTCTGTCTCATAGGTGAAGAGAATCATCACAAACTGAAAAACTTTGTCACCAAACACTCTCTGAAGCCATTCCAGACTCTTCTTATCAGCATCTGTTAACTGACCCAGTCGCACAACAAAGATGAAGGCATGGATTTCATTTTCATTCACTAGTTGATCAATGAGATGATCCACACAGTCCATGTTAAGTTCAGTCTCATGTCTGGCAGTCATGTTGATCACAGAGATGTAGTTTTCTGCTATTTCCCTCGGTAAAGAAATGATCCTGGATGTGTCTGTAGTTTTAAAACGGTACTCTTCTTCTCCAAGTAAAATGTTGTCTTGTCGAAACTGGATTGATGCAGAGTTTCCAAATAGTGCAACGGTCAAAGGTGTTTTCTTATGACCTGAAGTAAAAAATAAAAAAATAAAAAAAATAAAAAACCTAACTTTAATCTCTACAATTAAATGCACCACAGAAAAAGATCCAGGATGACCATCCGAAATTCAGATTCTTATCTGATTCACTTATTTGTGCACATTCATTATAACCTTCAGTTTGCAGGAAATCATTGGACAGGATGTGTGAAGTGTGTGATGTTTTTTAATCTACTTTTGTAATTTACTTCTATTTATTAGGAATCAGTAGATCACAATTATATAAAATATTTCCGGACTCACCTCTTTCTCCGTCCTGTTGCTCCGTGGAATTCTCTGAACCTTCAAATTCATCACAAATCAGATAGTGTCCACTGTTCTTTTGTGCAAATTTCTCTAAATTCTCTTTAAGGTCAGCAGAAGGGCTGTTTTTTGTAAGTTTGTAATGTCTGTTAAAACATTTTTTAATAATTTCCTTTATAACGCCATTGACTTCGGCCGACTCAACACTGTCTGACTCTTGTGTCGTGAGCACCATGGTGTATTCATAAACCTTGTTAGAGAAAGAGTTGAGCACCTTCTCCACATGCTCTTGATCTTTTGTTGAACACTGATCTTGTTGAAGGACCAGAACGATCACGTGAGGTCCTGGATCAGACAGATACAGACACTTTCTCACTGTCTCTATGATCTGATTGTCTGAGAGATGTGGCTGGAGAAGGTGAGGAGCGTTGATGACTGTCTTGTGCATTTTTCTTTCTGTCTGCACATGACCTGAAGGAACTTTACTGTCGAACTTTTCATTCCCTAATATGAGTTTTCCCACGCGACTGTTTTCTGCCAAATTCTTCCCCAGTAGAACAATCCTCAGATCACTCTCTGAAACACACACTATGTTATGAAGAACCAGTACAAGCAAATTAAAGCTACAAACAGTTCAGAGTTTTATTTAAATACTTACTCATGGGACTCTGGGGTCTTGTGTGAAAAGTCTGAACAACAGCTACAGAGCAATAAAAACAAACATTACAATTAAGATTTCAACAGGCTGTAACTCTGTGCTGTATATAATATACGGTATACTGTGCTGTATGTAAAAGTGCAGAATTTAGTAATGCTAAATGCATTATGTAGTCAAATTACAAAATCAAGTACTTGTTTATCAAATTACAGGTATGGATTATATTGATTACATTGCTTTTAAACCCATAGCAGTAACGTATTTAATGATCATGCCTCTACATTTTAAAAGAGCCTGAAATACCACAGCAATCACACATGCAATTAGTGGTGAATCAAAATGTTTTTCCACCTAAATTAGATCATGTCTTGAATTTGGGATAAGTTCCAGTATGTGGCAAATATGCATGCCCAAAAATCACTCTGCCTTTGTCACATGTTGGACACTAAATTTGCACACACGTAAGTGAAATAACATAGTTTCCCTTTCGTTGTCACTCCGAGTTACGTCGGATGACGACGAATGGGGTTTCGCTTAGAAAGCCTATCAGCTTCGAGTATTTAAAAACGAGCCAATGGCAAAGAAATGCCATGGGTCTGCGGCATTTGCATGACGTAACTCCGCCCCACCTCGTGGGTATAAAAGGAGGACGCTGGCAACATGCAGTTATGTTTTCGCTTCGGAGCCAAGAGCCTCTCTTCACTCCACAAAGCCATCTCTGAATTTGTCAGCTTTTCACGTACGAGTTCCTCTGGTGTTGGTGTTTGTAGGCGATATCCAGCGAGCGCGCGCTTCCTGCTTATCTGTGCAGTGGTTTGCCAGAGAGTGCGTGTCTCCCCGGGCGCCTCGACATCAGAGTGTTTCTCTCTCTCACAAAAGAGCTTGCACGCGGCACGTCTTTTTAAAGATGCCTCGCCCGTGCACTTCTGGTTGCGGCAGATATGTGTCTGACTCTGATGGGCACGAGCGTTGCCTAGTGTGTTTGGGCATGGATCACGCTAGAGCAGCGCTCCTGGATGAGTCATGTTCTCTCTGCGGGAACATGACCATCGCGTCACTAAGGTCGAGACTCAATGAACTCGCATGAGTGAGAGTCCCCTCATCCACACCCAGATCTAACGCTCCCCCGAGGAGTGCTACTTCGGCTGGTGGCCAGGGTGACCTGAGGGTAACGGTCTGGAACCAGGCGCCGACTATGTGTCCGCGACCCCAGCCCCCCTCTTCAGTGACGGTGCCCGCTAGTGAGCCTCCGATTCCCGCGGGTCTACCTTTGGGTGGCCCGCGAGTTTCGGTTGAAGCTACAGAGGAGGATGCCATGTCTGTAGCAGCATCACAAGGTGGGCTTGATTCTTCCGGAAGTGAAGATTCAGCGCAGCTGCCACCTTCCGGTGTGCATACGGCTGTGCCTGAGTCGGATCCGGAAATGACGGCCATGCTTTCCCGGGCAGCCGCGAGCATTGGTTTAGAGTGGAGGCCTCCACCCTGTCCCGAGCGCTCGCGGCTGGACGATTGGTTTTTGGGTAAGGCTGCCGACCCCCGTGGTCCACAGCAAACCCCAATACCATTCTTCCCGGACGTGCATGATGAGATCTCGAAGTCCTGGAAGACCCCCCTGTCTTCCCGGGACCCCTCGCTGATCCCATCCGCCTTTCCTCCCCTCGATGAGGCGGCCGCCCGTGGGTACACTGGGCTTCCTCCGGTTGAACGCTCTGTTGCGATGCAACTGTGTCCTCAGAGTGCTTCTTCTCGGGGCGAGCCTAAGCATCCATCCAAGGCCTGTAGATTTTCGTCGTCTATGGCGGCGAAGTCTTGCAGAGCGGCGGGACAGGCGGCTACCTCTCTGCATGCTATGGCCACTCTGCAGGTCTACCAGGCCCAGATGCTCAGAAACATGCACGAGGGCAGGACAGACCCAGGGCTCTTCAATGAGCTGCGTGCCGCATCCGTCCTCGCTCTCTGGGCGACGAAGATAGCCGCGCGCTCCCTGGGTTTGGTGATGTCCACCGCGGTGGTCCAGGAGAGACACCTGTGGCTGAACCTGGCTGACATGCGGGATTCCGAGCGGACTCGTCTGCTCGATGCGCCCCTGTCCCAGGCCGGCCTCTTCGGCGGCGCAGTTGAGGACTTTGCCCAACAGTTCTCAACTGCACAGAAACAGACTGAGGCTATTAAACATATTCTGCCCCGCCGACCCGCTGCTGCCTCGTCGTCGGTCGGGCAGACGTCTCAGCCTGTTTCCCGCCGAGGGCGCCCTCCTAAAGCTCCCGCCCCTCCCGCTCGGCCAAAGCAGCAGCCTTCACCCAGGCCGACGCGAGGAGGAAGCCGCAGGAAGGCGCCACAGCCCTCTCCAGCCCCGCCCCCCGCCAAGCGCCGGGCCAAGCGGCGCTCCTGAGACGGGCTGCTCAGGGATGACGTTTGTTTCTCAGGAGATGGTAGCAGGGCCACTCCTTCCCCCGGTGGAGGGCCGGGGGAGAATCTTTTGTTCTCCACTTCCCGCTGCTCACCCACGGGTGGGCAGCACCCTAATGTGGTTAAAGACAGAAACAAACCTCTCACCCCTGAGCACACAGAGTTCTCGGACGACACAGAGCGCCGCCCACCAGCCGTGCTCTCCTCGTCCCCCTCTGTCCCAGAGTCGGTTGACACGGCGTGCCGCCCACGGGCCATTTCGTCCCTGTCCCACTCTGTCGCCAGACCCCTGGCAGAGCAGGCCCCCGTGGAACGCTGGTCCTTCCCTGGCCTCCTCTGTCAGGGCGCGGAGGTTAACTGCGCCCCCACACCGGATCGCTATGCCGTCCACGTCCGGGCCAGTTACTCCGCTTCTCTGCCCCTCCGGGGGGACGCCGGTGGTCCGCATGACCCCGCTGGTGCAGTTCCTTGAAGCCTGGCTAGAGCTTCCCCAACTGTCCCGCTGGGTCGCCCGCACCATCCGGTTCGGCTATGCGATTCAGTTCGCACATCCTCCCCGATACCGCTCCACTTTGGTCGGTGGCAACGCCCCGATCATGCGAGCAGAGATTGCCACTCTGCTGGCGAAGGGTGCAATCGAGACTGTCCCTCCAGCCGAGATGAGGTCCGGCTTCTACAGCCCTTACTTCATTGTCCCCAAGAAAACCGGTGGGTTACGACCAATCCTGGACCTGCGAGTATTGAATCGCTCCCTTTACAGGTTGCCGTTCAAAATGCTCACCGCCAAACACATTTTCGAGTGTGTGCGGCCCCAGGATTGGTTTGCAGCGATCGACCTGAAGGACGCCTACTTTCATGTCTCCATTCTCCCTCGTCACAGACCGTTCCTCCGGTTTGCTTTCGAGGGACAGGCATATCAGTACGCGGTTCTCCCGTTCGGGCTAGCCCTGTCTCCTCGCTTCTTCACGAAAGTCGTCGAGGCAGCCCTTGTTCCCCTTCGGGTTCACGGGGTTCGCATCCTGAACTATCTCGACGACTGGCTGATTATAGCTCACTCTCGAGACCGGGTTTGCGAACACAGGGACCTTGTGCTCCGGCACCTAGCCCGTCTGGGCCTTCGGGTCAACTGGGAGAAGAGCAAACTTTGCCCCGTGCAGAGGATCTCTTTTCTCGGTATGGACATCGACTCGGTCGCCATGTCCGCGCAGCTTACGAGCGAGCACGCGCAGTCACTGCTGACTTGTCTGAGACAAATACAGGGCAAGAAAGCGGTTCCACTGAAACATTTTCAGAGGCTCCTGGGGCATATGGCATCTGCAGCCGGGGTCACGCCGCTCGGATTGCTTCATATGAGACCGCTTCAGCTTTGGCTTCGCGACCGAGTCCCGAGGTGGGCATGGCAACAAGGCAAGCTCCGAGTTCCAGTGACTTCGAGCTGCCGTCAGACCTTCACCCCGTGGTTGAACCTCAGTTTTCTCAGGGCTGGTGTCCCCCTGAGACGAGTGTCGAGGCATGTTGTTGTCTCAACAGATGCCTCCACCACGGGCTGGAGCGCCATGTGCAATGGTCATGCTGCCGCGGGCTCCTGGACAGGACCCCAGCGCCTATGGCATGTCAATTGCCTCAAGTTGCTGGCAGTACGCCTTGCTCTGCACCGCTTCCGAGTGCTGCTCATGGGTCAACACGTACTAGTCCAATCAGACAATACCGCCACAGTAGCGTACATCAACCATCAAGGTGGTCTACGCTCCCGCCGTATATCGCAACTCGCCCGCCACCTCCTCCTATGGAGTCAGAAGCACCTGAGGTCCCTTCGTGCTATTCACATTCCCGGAGCCCTGAACTGTGCTGCCGACGAGCTGTCACGGCTTCAGCCCCTCCCTGGAGAATGGCGACTCCATCCCCAGTTGGTCCAGCTGATTTGGGACCAGTTTGGCGATGCACAGATAGATCTGTTTGCCTCCCGTGACTCATCCCATTGCGCCCAGTTTTATTCTCTGACCGAGGGCACGCTCGGCACGGATGCACTGGCGCACAGCTGGCCGCGGGGCCGCAAGTATGCGTTTCCCCCAGTGAGCCTTCTTGCGCAGCTCCTGCGCAAGGTCAGGGAGGACGAGGAGCAAGTCCTTCTGGTTGCGCCGTACTGGCCCACCCGGACTTGGTTCTCCGAGCTAGTGCTCCTCGCGACAGCACCTCCTTGGCCGATTCCTCTGAGGAAGGACCTCCTTTCTCAGGGACGGGGCACCCTATGGCACCCTCGTCCCGATCTGTGGAACCTCCACGTGTGGCTCCTCGACGGGACGAGGCAGGTTTGAGTACCCTACCACCTGCGGTGGTGGCTACCATCACTTCCGCTAGAGCGTCGTCCACGAGACATGCCTACGCGTTGAAGTGGAACCTCTTCGTCAATTGGTGCTCTTCTCGCCGAGAAGACCCTCGGAGTTGTTCGATCAGTGTCGTGCTTTCCTTCCTTCAAGATGGGTTGGAGCGAAGGCTGTCTCCCTCCACCCTCAAAGTTTATGTTGCCGCTATTGCCGCTCACCACGACTTAGTGGAAGGTAAGTCCATAGGGAAGCACGACCTGATCGTCAGGTTTCTGAGGGGGGCGAGGAGACTGAATCCTCCTCGCTCTCCTCTCGTTCCCTCTTGGGACCTCTCAGTGGTCTTAAGTGCCCTGCAGAGTGCTCCCTTTGAGCCTTTACAATCAGTGGAGCTTAAGTTCCTGTCAATGAAGACAGCGCTCCTGATTGCATTGGCCTCTCTCAAGAGGGTCGGGGACCTGCACGCATTCTCCGTTGACGAAGCGTGCCTAGAGTTCGGGCCGGCCAGTTCTCACGTGATCCTGAGACACCGGCTTGGATATGTGCCCAAGGTTCCTACCACTCCCTTCCGGGACCAGGTGGTGAACCTGCAAGCGCTGCCCTTGGAGGAGGCAGACCCAGCCTTGGCACTGCTCTGTCCAGTACGCGCTCTCCGCGCTTATGTAGACAGGACTCAGTGTTTCAGGACCTCAGACCAGCTCTTTGTCTGTGATGGTGGGAAGCTGAAGGGAAAGGCTCTCTCAAAGCAGAGGTTGTCTCACTGGATTGTGGACACCATTGCTTTGGCTTACCAGCAGCAAGGCCGACCGTGCCCCCTTGGTGTGACCGCCCACTCCACCCGGAGTGTGGCATCCTCCTGGGCGCTGGCGCATGGCGCCTCGCTAGCAGACATCTGCAGAGCTGCAGGCTGGGCGACATCTAACACATTCGCCAGATTCTATAATCTCCGAGTGGAGCCTGTGTCCTCTCGTGTTCTCGCTTCAAACAGCTAGTTCCGGACCCGCTCAGGTGTCTTCGCTTGCTCGCCATTCCACTCCGCGGACTGGATACGTGCGATATTCTGCTCAGGTGAGCTTCTCCGAAAGCCCTGAGTTCCTCCAGCACCCCTGATGCTAGCGCCAGTGTCTATTGCCTGGGCGTCGGCTAGGTGCCTCTGTGTGCATGGTCCCTCCCATGAGCTACCCCCACACGTGTATTTCCACTGTAAGCCTCTTTTGAGCATGTGTCTTTCCCTCGGCAAGCCACCTTGCCACCCCTGAGGTTGAAATATTCCGACTGCGGCTGGACACCTCAGAGTTTCTCCATATGTTTCCTTCAGGTCATATGTGTATTTTCAAATGCCCCCCCCCCACTGGGTTGGTGATATTTGCATATTTCCCCTTAAAAGCTTGGGATATGCTTCCCAGTGTACCTTGGTATTCCTGTGCTAAATAGGAGTCCTTCGTCCTAATATCTCGAGGGCTCAGATTTTCGCAGGGCGCTGGAAGACAGCTGTGAAGGTGGCGTGATTTGACTGGTAACCCCATTCGTCGTCATCCGACGTAACTCGGAGTGACAACGAAAGGGAACGTCTCGGTTACGTATGTAACCCTCGTTCCCTGAGTAGGGAACGGAGACGTTACGTCTTCCTGCCTCTTCCGCTGTGCCGCGGGGATCGCCTGAGTTCAGTCTTGGCTCCTCAGCGAGAAAACATAACTGCATGTTGCCAGCGTCCTCCTTTTATACACACGAGGTGGGGCGGAGTTACGTCATGCAAATTCCGCAGACCCATGGCATTTCTTTGCCATTGGCTCGTTTTTAAATACTCGAAGCTGATAGGCTTTCTAAGCGAAACCCCATTCGTCGTCATCCGACGTAACGTCTCCGTTCCCTACTCAGGGAACGAGGGTTACATACGTAACCGAGACGTTTTTTGTGTCTGTACTGTTGTACTGGATTGGGATGAGAATATTTAAAATTGAATTATTATTCAGAGATTTCTTAACTTTGAACTCACTGTGCCTTTCACATCACATGCGTTCATTGAAAGTAAGTCCTTGGGCCCTATCATACACCTGGCGCAATGCAAGTGTTTTTTGCGAGTTTCAGTCCGACGCAGTTATCATTTTCACGTGCTGCGCCACATTGTTTAAATAGTAAATGCATTTGCACCCATATGTTGGCCCATGGGTGTGCTGTTCTGAAAACGAGGTGTGTTAACGCACATTGTTGGTGCGTTGCTATTTTGAGGCAACTAAAATAGACTGTGCCATTGACCAACAAAAACCTGGTTTAAAGTCAATGATGCAATGTTTTTTTTGTTATTTAAAGAGCGCATTATTAATGTGCGCCTATAAGCGGGTCCACAACGAGCGTACACTCTGCTTATTAAACACACAGGGATGCGTAGCAGCACACAAATATGCCAAATGTTATAATTAAAAGGATTACAATGTAAAAGATTAGTATTGTGTACATATAATTGTCCCGTGACTTTCCTGAGTACTGCTATTTCTGTCCTTTGCTGTCTCTAATGAACTGTTATTCGCACTTGCACTTGGATCTTGAGACTCATCATTGTGACAAATATATTGGCGCAGCAGATTTGGCAAACACTGCCAGTGCCTATTTGTGTTTGTGCTCTGGTGAATTTCAAATGTTCTTATTTACAACATATTTGTTGTATATTAAACAAAGGATGAACAGTCATAGTTCATCAAAACTATAATATACTTTTATGTTGCTGTCGAATCATTTAATTGACTTACTGTCAGGGAGACTCAAATCTGAACTACTGCCATCTGCAAAACATAAAGCACACACACACACACATGAAAAAGCGGTACAAGCTATTTAAATCTATGAACTGTTCTTTTTCATTTAAATACTTTTAGGGGATCCATCCCTGCTCTTGCTCCTATTGAGGCATCTTTCCCCGGTCTTCCGAACACCTGCTGCAGAGACGAAATCATTACAACAAATTTAATATCTTGTTTACTGATTGTGGCCCTGTTTCTATTCAGTGTCCGTTTGCCTTAGTTCACTAGTTAGTCTACTTGGTTGTTAAAACGGTTCGGTTTCTATGTTGATTGTTTGTATATAACAGAGTATTCTTTTGTTTTCTTTACACAATACTTTGAAAAATTACAAATACAATGAAAATGCAGGTATCGCCAAGTACTAACAGTGAAAGTAACGGTATGCCCATCCATTACTATTGTGTGTATTTATTCAAAAATCTGGCTTATGTTTTGCATGAAAAGGTAACTAAAATCAACTTAAGTCTGTTCTCAACAGAGTGAGAATCAATGTGTGGCTCAAAGATCCTAATACTTTTGCACAAGTACTTGTAAGATACGCTGTTATCAGGTAATTGTCTATGATGAGTCAAGTACAAACTGCATTCTGATAACAGATGCTGGTTTGCAGAATGGCAGGGAAAACCTGTCTATTTGAGTATATTGAAGGCACGGCTTGAATACATGATTCATCACCTGTTTGTGGTAATGACAGTGAAAGTTTGCTTGCTTTTTAATCAATTAAATTGTCTACAATTATTTTTTCATTTACCCAACATTGAAACTGTTGTTACTACAAAAACATTGAAGCACAAAGAGTACATATAATTTCCAGCTTAATGTTCTGCATCACACTTTTGATCCATTGATTGTGTGATGGAGGAGTTGCATTCCTACATTAAAACAGAATTATGTATATTGCTATCAAAGAAGCAAAAGCTATATAATTTTCAATTTAGCAGGTATATTATAATTAAATATACCAAAAAATAGCAATAATTTAGTTTAAGTTTAAGAAAGAGGAATACATGATGACCAGAAAGGGACAATTTTCCAAATATTAATGGCGAATTTTGAAATATTCTTTTTTTTTTTTTTACATAAAAATTTCTCTAAAAATATTCTGTGTGCCCCTGAAACTCATGCACACCATTTCCCCCAGTCTTGATTTGTTTGGTTATTAAATGCAGTGGTCATTCCCATTAATAACCAAACGGTGTAAACGTGGTTGTATTTTAACACTTCAAAACCAGACTGACAACAATATTCTGTTGCTGAATGTGGCCAAGATCACATTAAGAAGACTAAGGTGAATGTTTCACGAAGACTTTGTGCACTCACATCTGCCTTCCCTGTCGGCCATTCTGAAGTCCACTGTGTCTTTCCTCAGTGCTGTAGTTCACACCGCCATCTGAGCTTCCTTGGGGGCTGTTTTTTGTCCTGTGTACAATTTAAGTCATTTACATTCTTTTCAGCTTTGAAAAATCAGTTGGTTCTAATAAAAATACGAGAAGTGAGAAGACGAGAAGCACAGAAATAGTTGTTTTGTAATACCTGTATATTAGTGTGACTGTGTCTAATTGGGTAATATTGTTCCAATGCTATATTTTCTAAATCTCATATTAATTTGTATTCATTACTTCAATGAGCTCATTGTATCTGCATTAAATTATTACATTGTTTATATTTATACATTTTTAGCTAAATGTGATTTTGTACATTTCTGAAATACTTAACTTAGACAGTTACCTCTGATAACAGATCACTCTAAATTGTAATATGGACTCATGCACTTTCTGTAAAGCTGCTTTGAAATTATATGTATTGTGAAAAGCGCTATACAAACAAATGTGAATTTAATTGAATTTTACATTGCATTTATTCACTTAGCTGACGCTTTTATCCAAAAGCGACTTACAATTGCTATATATGTCAGAGGTCGCACGCCTCTGGAGCAAAGGTGTCTTATCCATAGCGCCATCATCACCACCCCTACTAGAGAATTTTATGCTCTGAATAGCGGCTACATTCTGCCCTAAGCGAATTTTAGGCTGTTGGCTGGAAAATGCAGCAAAGAAGTGAAGAAGACAAGTGACGTGTAAAACTGGTTTTAAAGGTGTGGAATGTGAAGCAACTGTAGACATGTCAGACATTTGTTCTAACTACAACTGACATCCAGCCACAGCCTTAAGTCCCTTTCACACTGAGCATGAAACCAGTTTGATACTTCTTTTTATACAATTTTCATCTTGATTAACTTTCTCTTGGCTATTGCTTGCCACAACAAATGTGATTTACAAACTCAGTCACAGCCACCAGAAAGAAATTAATGTTAAAAAGTGTCAAGAGTCCAACTAAAGCATACACTGATCACCTCAATGGTGACTTCAAACTAAACTATTGTTTTCAATGAAACATCAACATATAAACCTCTATTATTCTAATCTATTATTAGTGTTTTTGGCAATATTGTAATGATGCCATAATCATCATGGACTTGTCTAATCCTGATTTTATGGGCCTTTTAATTTAACATTTGTTAATTATAGTGTATATATGTGATTATACAGTATGAGATCCAGCAATGTTTTGCTAATCAGTTATTTTGAGGAACATCTGGTGCATAAAACATTTATCAAGAATCAACATGGATTCAACAATGGTGACTAAAAAAAGTTTCATGTTGCAAAATACATGCTAGGTTCCAGCAACAACTCCCAGCATGCATTGTGGCATTATGCAGCTAAATGGTCTTACTATTTTCCTTATTTTCTTAGCTAGGAGTTATCTGCAAGAGATTTAAATTAAAATTATGTTTCTAGTTATGTTTTTGTTGTTGTTGTTGTTGTTAAATTCAGTTATTTTAACATTTATAAATTGTATTAAGTGGGCTCAAATAAAATAAGTTCACAGTAATAATGGAAGTTAAATTAAACGGCAGTCTGCTAATTTAAGTCAACTGGTTTCTGTAAATGAAATGAGTTAACTTTTGTTTAATTTAGTGCATTGTTTTACAGTAAGGGTTAGCTAACCATAACCCTACTGTATAGTACAGTAAAGAACTGTAAAATTAACAGTGAATTTCTGGCAACGTTTTTGGTAGTATTTTACCATTAATTTACAGGACATATTTTTACAGTGTGGAGTAATGATGCTGAAAAGTCAGCTTTGCATCACATGAATAAATGATGTTAAAAATGTTAAAATAGAAAAATGTTATTCTAAATTGGAACATTTCACAATATCACTGTTTTTACTGTTATTTTAATAAATAAATGCAGCCTTGGTGAGTATAAGAGACTTTCAAAAACGTAAAAAAAAATCTTATATCGCGAACACAAAGAGAAGCCCATTGAAGTTGACAAGTTGTAGTACTGTATTAATTACAATAGGATTTTGCAAGCAAGGTGATGTCTGAGATTGTCTTCATGTGGCTGGCAGGGGTCCGTTTGTAAAATGATTTCCATTATAACACGATTTCTATTTAGTACAGGCTTTACATTTTTATTTAAATCTTGTATTTAGCAATTTGTTTATTTTACCTGTGAAGCAGATTTGTTACGTGACAGCATTAAAGTTTCTTAAGGGTCAAGAACATTTTTCTAATGGCACAGCCGACAGCATTTTTTTTAACTAAGTTATATGCATCTCCTGCACTGCATCAAGCCACTCCCATTATAGCAGTTCAAGTTAATGCAATGCTTAGACTAACTAAATACATAAAAAAAAATCGATAATTATTTCCTCCCAAATAAATCTCTCCATGAGTAAAACTGTCTATATTATGATATACTACACAATATTATCATATTATTTTTAAATTCATTTTTTTTAAGTTATTATCTTAAATTATTATTCTCCCTTGTTCAATAAGGTACTCTTGTAAGAAAGTATCAGTGGCTGGGACAGACTTTAAGTATCACATCCACTTACAAAGATGCAATCTAATCCTGTTTACAATAAATAAGCTGCAAGTTTGAGTTTATGGACCTTTTGCTATGACAGCAACTCTGGGATGAGCTTCGAAGAACCAAACAATCCTAACAATAATCATTTAATATAATTTGCTTTTGTGCTGCAGTTTGCACATTGATAAACACATGAATGAAAACACAAAAGATTCGGCTCTCAGACCTTGTTCATCGATTAATAAAGAAAAAAAAAACAGGAATTTCACCATCATTTGAATTACTGACGTTATCTAAAACACCAAATCAACATATGAGAGGAGAGAGCGCTTTGTAAATTCAATTTCAGCATCAAGAATCAATTTCAGCATCAATTTACAATTTTAAAATATTTTTAATTTGGTGTAGCCACCTTAAACAACTTTCTGGGTATAAAATTGCACAATTGCAACACATTTTAGTAATATCCCTTACATTTTTTTATATAAAGTATATTTGTTTTGAAATGTTTATGGTTCACAACACTAAACTGACAGACATTTTTCTTTTATAAGTAAACAACCAAGGTGGTACTACCATTAAAGATAGTAAGTGCATTTATAACTCTTACTCTTAGCTATATATTTCCGTAAAACGATCAATAAAATATGTATAAAGATATATATGAAGAAAGGTGATACCTGTGTGTTGAAGTGCTGTTTAATCTCTTTTTGAACAAGGGAGAAGTTTCTCTGTGTGTGTACACAGGGTTTTCCTGGCTCAAAATGAGGTGGAGGTGGTAAAATCCTGATCATATACACACAGGCAAGTGTACTGCGCCTTTAACTGTCAAGATTCTGAGAGGGACCACCCAGAATCAGAATGATATGTTTTAACAACAGGAGACACAGCACAAGATTGGTGAGGCGGGAACACAATCCAAACAAAAGGGGCAGGGCACACAACAGGAGAACAGGCTGGTTGGGGATGAGTAAGTTTCAGATACAACAGGCAACAATGGAGTCAAGGCAGTGCCTCAAGGAACCAGAGGCTTGACACTGGGAGTGCAGAAATGCAGAAACACCAGACTGGCTGCTAGATCAGGAAAGTCCGCGATCAGGGAGGACATGAGACACATGCACACTTGGGTTGGGTACCGAATTATGTCGTACTATCGAGCACCGATTCACATTAAATCACATTTTCTGTACCTGAGAACGGATCTGGGTGAGAGAGTAAGGTATGTTAGAGAAAGTAAGAGATCATATGATATCCCCCCTTCAACTTGTTCAAACACAACACATAGGACAATGGCTAACCGCAAATGTTCTGAATTGTGGTTACATTTCACAAAACTAGATGCAGACAACGCTATTTGTAATATTTTAAATGCTAAATGAATATTTAACGGAATTAACATAGCATCAGTTTTTTCTGTCATTCTTTGGTTATGCTACAGTATATGATCACACTATCATTAATTCAAGTGTTATTAAACCATTCAAGTGTGATAAGATGCAAAAATAAGAACTTAAATCTGTACTGGTGCGCGTCTGTGAATCTCTCTGTGTGACACACACAGGACTCGTGCACACAGAATGCCGCTTCAGACAGTCTCTTAGACACATAACAGTGTGCTCAGTGCTCATGGTGTGCTATGCCCTGAACTGGAGACACTGACGTCACGTGACAGGCTGGAGGTTGAAGGGACTGTTTTGGGATGTATAGAAAGGATTTCTTTTGTCTAGTGTGTAAACTTTCTAAATAAATAAATTGTTGATATTGAGAGGTTTGGACTTATTTTTTTTCACTGAAATAAATGTTTTTGTTATTAGACAGAGCGTATAGTACCGAAAAAAGGTACCATTGGGTACCAGCACCTAAGTAGACCTCAAGTAGGCTGTCACGGCTATTTTATTCACGTTAAACATCGGATGAAGTGATTCTTTTCTCTTTAATACAGATGATGTTGAGTCATTAATAAATTAGTCATGACAAATGAATGATGATAACCAAATTATTTTTCCATTAGTCTACTATGTTAGCGATTATAACGTTAGTTTGTTTGGAAGCTTGTTTAATACCTCAGCTTGTTGGATATTAGGTAACCCACTGTAACTAAAACGGCAATAAGCCTTTGTGTGAACTGATATTAGGCTTTATATTGTAGATCTACCGTTGTGTTGGGTTTTGCTCAATATGATATAAAGTGGCAGATCAGTGGGCTTGCTGCAGTTGAATATCCAAGTAAGAGACATCATAATAATAACACATGACCTGTACAATCAGAACATCAAACTCTGAATGAAATCAGTGATCCAGGCCACTACATGATGATTGGGTGATCATTAATAACTAGCCAACATCACCTGAACATATTTTCTCTTGGTTTTTCTTACCATGACAAATGTGCTTTATAAACCCCAGGTACAAATAAAGTTAAAAAGTCAAGGGTCAACCGAACTAAATCAAACACTGATCTCAATAATGGTGACTTCAAATAATGGTGACTAAAATAAATGACAGAAATAAATTAAATCTGGTCAGTAATAAGTGAAGCTGGTAATGCTGTTTGTGGAGTTGTTTATTCCTCCTCTGCTGAGATCTTCACAGATTTAATGACGTCTTGTATCTTCAGTTGATTTCATCTAAGACTGTGGTTGAAGTCAGTTGTAGTTCTTGTGTTTCTCTTTCCTTCACTGATTCTGCTTGTTGACAGCAGATGTTCATCACTAATGCTCATCACTAATGCTCAATCGTCACTTAATTCATTAATCTCATTATCTTTAACACTGCTTCAATTGTCCTTTAAAGTCCCACTGTAGTCAATAATTGTATACCTTAAAACATCTTTGACCACCAAAACTTTTTTTTCACTTTTTCACCCTCCCTCCCTCCCACCGTCACCTGTTGTCCTTGTCATTATCTGTGTATTTAAGTTCCCCTCTCACCCCTTGTTATTGTTTGAGCACTCGCTCACTGTTTCGTGATCTTCTTGATCTTTAAATAAAACCTTGTGATTTAGTATCTTCACCTGATCTTGGTCTTCATCCATCCGTGGTCGTGACAGTTATTGTGTATTTAAAACACATTTAGTTTAAATCTTACCTGTTTCATTTATAATACAAGAGGTAATCACTGAAAACAAATGAATATGGTCAATCAACCTTCATTGGACCATTTGGGATGGACCAAAGCCCATAACTAAAATTAATTTAAAATTTTTAATTTATTCAATACAATTTAATTCATTTTTTCAAAGATGTTGTCAGAAATCCATTCAGTTTTTCTTATTTATTGTGTCTGTGTTTTATATCATCATAAACACATGCATACAAAGCTGTAGAAATGTACAACCCATTTCCAGAAAAGTTGTGACATTTTGTTAAATGTAATTGTAGCAATGTTCAGGGAAGAAGGAGGCGGGAACCGGCGAACAATCAATATATAATTTATTTAAATAAAACAAACAAACGAAAATACCGCCAGCAGTCCCTCGCGGACGACTGCTGGCTAAATTAAAATACAAAAACAAAACACAACTAAAATACAGGCCTGTTCCTCTCTCGATCATCAACGTCGTCGCTCCTCCTTTATGCTTCCGCGGTGCCTGGCGGTGACGCTGGGTAGCCCTCGGTGGACGGCTCGACGCTCCTCCGCCGCCCGGTGGACGGCGACGGCTCCTCGGGTGCCTTGGGCAGACGGTAGGAGTCCCCCGCTCCCTGCTCCTCCCCTTCACTGGTGGACGGCAGCAGGCTCCGGCCCACGGCGAGCGGCGGCGACTCCTCCTCTCCCTCCCGGATGGCAGCCGCCCCTCCAATACCCAGGCGGCCGGCAGCGAGCTCGACCGTCCCACCGGCAACTCACTCCAGCGCACCGCCTCGAGCGTCCGTGGCCGCGAGTCCCCCGCTCCCTGCTCCTCCCCTCGCTCGGCGGATGGCAGCAGGCTCCGGCCCACGGCGAGCGGCGGCGACTCGCGCACCATGCTCGATGGCACCGCGGATTCCCCACACCGGCGAGGACTCTCTGACAGCGCGTTCCTCCCTCTTCCCGGGTTTCGGCACCAGTGTAGCAATGTTCAGGGAAGAAGGAGGCGGGAACCGGCGAACAATTAAAATATAGTTTATTTAAATAAAACAAACAAACGAAAATACCGCCAGCAGCCCCTCGCGGACGACTGCTGGCTAAAGTAAAATACAAAAACCAAAACAACTAAAATACAGGCCTGGTCCTCTCTCGATCATCAACGTCGTCGCTCCTCCTTTATGCTTCCGCTCCTCCGTGAGAGATGCGAGACTGGTGTGCCTCACATGTGTTGCTCATTAGCAATCGCACCACCGGCCTCGCGCCGTTCTCTCACGTCCCTCGGCCGTCCTGTTCGCCACATACCCCCATCGCCCCTCACAGGCCGGGGGGTACCCACGAGCCTGTGCCTACTCCCCCCCCGGCGGCGGCGATCCCTGGGGAGTATGGACAGACAAACCGAGGGAAACGGAGACGGAAGCATGAGGAGCGACAGATCGAGAGAGGGGAGAGAGGAAAAAAAAAAAAAATTGGTCCGGTTCCCACAACGCGCTGCCATCTGGTTCCCCACCAGCTAGGCGATCTCCTCCGCGGTGCCTGGCGGTGACGCTGGGTAGCCCTCGGTGGACGGCTCGACGCTCCTCCGCCGCCCGGTGGACGGCGACGGCTCCTCGGGTGCCTTGGGCAGACGGTAGGAGTCCCCCGCTCCCTGCTCCTCCCCTTCACTGGTGGACGGCAGCAGGCTCCGGCCCACGGCGAGCGGCGGCGACTCCTCCTCTCCCTCCCGGATGGCAGCCGCCCCTCCAATACCCAGGCGGCCGGCAGCGAGCTCGACCGTCCCACCGGCAACTCACTCCAGCGCCCCGCCTCGAGCGTCCGTGGCCGCGAGTCCCCCGCTCCCTGCTCCTCCCCTCGCTCGGCGGATGGCAGCAGGCTCCGGCCCACGGCGAGCGGCGGCGACTCGCGCACCATGCTCGATGGCACCGCGGATTCCCCACACCGGCGAGGACTCTCTGACAGCGCGTTCCTCCCTCTTCCCGGGTTTCGGCACCAGTGTAGCAATGTTCAGGGAAGAAGGAGGCGGGAACCGGCGAACAATTAAAATATAGTTTATTTAAATAAGACAAACAAACGAAAATACCACCATCAGCCCCTCGCGGACGACTGCTGGCTACCGAAAATAAACATAAGGAACTGCCAGCAGCCCCTCGCGGACGACTGCTGGCTAAAATAAAGTACAAAAACAAAACACAACTAAAATACAGGCCTGTTCCTCTCTCTTCCCGGGTTTCGGCACCAGTGTAGCAATGTTCAGGGAAGAAGGAGGCGGGAACCGGCGAACAATCAATATATAATTTATTTAAATAAAACAAACAAACGAAAATACCGCCAGCAGCCCCTCGCGGACGACTGCTGGCTAAATTAAAATACAAAAACAAAACACAACTAAAATACAGGCCTGTTCCTCTCTCGATCATCAACGTCGTCGCTCCTCCTTTATGCTTCCGCTCCTCCGTGAGAGATGCGAGACCGGTGTGCTTCACATGTGTTGCTCATTAGCAATCGCACCACCGGCCTCGCGCCGTTCTCTCACGTCCCTCGGCCGTCCTGTTCGCCACAGTAATAAAATCAAGAATCTGTGATTAGTTTATTTGTCTTAAACACTTTTTTAACTGACAAAAGTACAAAGAAAAGATTTCCAACGTTTTTACTGACCAAATTAATTGAATTTTGTAAACACATTTTTGTTTTGATGGATGCAACACTACAAAAAAGTTATGACAGAGGCTAAATAAAAGTGAAAAGATTATATAATATCCAAGTTAAACTGGTTTGAAACTGTCCACAATTAGCAGGTGAATTGGTATTAGGGTATTGTAACAAAATTCAATGTATTTTTAGCTGGTCATGTACTGTTGAGTTAAATTACTTAAAGTATATAATTAATGATTTAAAAAATGCAGAATTATGGAGACAAAACTTTTTAACTCGATCAGTATTGTAAGTGACGTGTCAAGAAAATGTCCTGTTAAGAATTATAGACTGAGAAACTTATAAACTGAATTAAATTTGGAGTATCTAATAATTCAGTTTATAAGTTTCTCAGTCTATTACAAAAACAAATAGTATTAGTTTTCATAATTGAAAATGTATTCTTGCAGTGCAGAGTGGAGTCAAACTGCTTTGAAAAGACTTTCCTCATAAATTAAGCCATTTATACCAACATCTATTATCTTGAAGTAGAGATCAGTTCACTGTGTGAAACAGAATACTTTAATTACATATTTAAACTTATCTTCTCTCTTAAGTACAGTATATTGTACACTGAGGAATAAATTCTGTAAATCAAAGACCTAAAACTTAATTAACTTAATTTATACTTATTCATTTAGCAGGCACGTTTGTCCAAAGCGACTTGCAAATGAGGTACTATATGTATTTATCTAAACTCTCTAGAGTGTCCTGTTTAGAGTGTTTTTTCCATTCATCTGGGATCTTACCCTGTTCCTCAAATGTTTTACTGTAGTGTTTTTCCAGATCTTTCTGGAATCTGCACACAAACCACTTCCAGTAAGGCAGTTCAGAGGGATCAGGGGTGATACTCCACTTTGCATAATCTTCTCCTGCTGTTCTGTAATCTCTCCAGAGAACTTTTTGGGATTCATTTAGGATAAAAATATAGATAGCTGTTTGCTACTGCTGATGTGCAGATATGGGTAGACAGGTTTTCTGTATTAGAGTAATATATTCCGCTTAGTCCAATAACACGATGAAATGAAACACTGTGATCTCCATGATGGTTTTCTATGGTGTTGGTGCAGGTGACTCCACAGAACGGACACTGAACCCAACAGCACTGACAGAAGTGATCAATCAAAAGCTCATCTGGCCTGAACTTATAGTCCAGATTTACTGGAAAAGTCTTTATGTTGAATCTACTGCATATGTCTGACATTACAGCAGGAAGTTCTTGTCTTATCACATCTTCTAGGAGTTTGAAATCATCAACAACATCATGTTTCACTCCACTGAGGTCTTTTACAGAGAAGATCAGCACATCTGAGAGCTTCTGTGTGAAACTCTTCAACCACAAACCAACATCTCCAACATCTCCTCTGTTCACTTGAACATGTTCAGTAGATTCATGTGCTGCTTTCATGATCTTCTGCTGCAGGAGTTCAATGTTCTTCTTCGTCTTTGATAAAACACTGACACTGAACTTATCAGTGATGTACCGACTGACTTCATCACTGATGAATCTCTTGAAGTGATCTCTGGGATTATCAATGTAATTCGTGTATTTCTCAAAATCCTCCTCCTCTGCCAGTGTCTTCAAGATGTGTTTCTCCAGATTTGATCTGTTTCCATTCAGTGATTCACAGTTTTTCATGATTTCATCTGTCAGATCTCTGGCAGTATTCTTGTAGACACTCTGTTCAATGGGATCTTTAAGTTTCTGACAAATGATCACACCAAAAATGGCAGCTGATGTTGCTCCATGACAATATTTCTGAAAAATACTATAGTACTCTGCTCTCTTCCTCTCCAAATAGAGAACAGGATCATTGGCTTCCTTGAACAGTCTCTGTTGGTCAGTGATCATATTGTTTGCTTTCTTACAGATGCAGAGAACTAAATCCATGAACAAATCATTCTTGAACACATAATTCACTGGTCCTTCCTCATGTTTTTTTACTCTCTCCTTGATGTAACCTGTGAGTTTTTGAATGCAACTGATGTTGTAGCCCATCTTTGAAATGTTAAATGACTCAATCATTCTGTCTGTCTGTTGAGCAACATCTGTGAATAATGATCTTATTTGGTCTTCATCATCTGGAGACAAATTTTGAGCTTGTCCAAATGATGATTTTACTGTTCAGCAAGCATCCTTTACAGGATCTTGCATCTCTTTTTTTTGGGACCTTTTGAAAATAACATATTCAGAAAAACTCAACACATTGAAAATATTGTATTCACTGCCCTCTTTTCTATAGTCTACATGGAGACATCCCTGATGGATATCACTGAGAAGCCTTTTTACATCTGTCAGCATGTCAATGTCTTTAATTGCAGGAGTGTCTGTGATGATCTTCTTTACATACTGTTCCCAAAACAAATCAAACTCTTTCTTCAGTGTTTCTTCATCATTTGCTTTGTCTTTGAGTTTCAAAGCAAGTTTTTTGCTCTTTTCATAGAGAGTGTTTTCATGATGTGTCTTCAGAGCATCAATCTTTCTCTTCAGGTCTCGCTGTTGAAGAATATCGTTTTTTCCTCTTTGTTTCTCTCACAATGTTTTCCTCAACATCTTTAATTTTGATTTTAAATGTTGTGTTCCACTGAATCAGTATATCTTTATCTTTGTCTTTCTCAAAGAATTCTGACATTGATTTCTCCACTTCTTCACTTGTCTCCTTCAGTTCTCTTTGAAGATCAGTTTCCTCAACTTCATGGATTGCTTCATTTTCTATTTTATTGTGTAGTTTGTTCTCAGTTTCCATCATAGCACTGCGAAGACTCCAGGACCACTTGTTGTATTCGGTCTCCAATTTCCTGTAGGCTGAAATCTCTAGGGAATTTCTGAAGCTAAAGACAAACCATTCATTCAATAAAGCCTCCCAGAGATCTTTAATACAAACCTTTAAATCTGTCAGCATTATTTTATCTGATTTTGCTGCATGAAACATAATAGTTTCCTTTAGTTCTTGAATATTCTCACAGTAGTTTGGGTTTGGTGGTGCCATGGGTGGATTTCCCTCCCAAATATGAGCAAAATACTTCACATCATTCCTTGCATCAAATCTAATGACATCACTGAAATATTCTGCATAACAGACTTCCTCTTCAGCAGCGAGTTTTGTCATCTCATCCAGTGTCTCCTGCAGTCGTCTTCTTCCTTCCTTCGTTTTTTCTTCAGCTGTGATGTCTGAAACGTTCTGATGCACAAACACACAGCTGGGATTCAGTCTGACCTTCTTCATCCTCAGGAATGACTGAACAACAATCTGAAGAATGTCCTGCATCTCAGATCAAGGTCAGATTTGCAAGACCAACAACAAATGTGGACAATTCATTGTCATGATGTCTTTTTGATCTTCCAGCCAGTTCTAGAGCATTTAGACCCTCAGTATCAACAACCAGAATATAGTCAAAGTTCATCTGTGTTTTCATCTCGTCTGAGACTTTGACCAGCTGCATGAAAGCTCCTCTGGTGCACCTGCCAGCACTGACGGCAAACTGGAGGCCAAACATGGCATTCAGCATGGTGGATTTCCCAGAGCTCTGAGTCCCTAAAACTGACAGCACAAAGACTCTCTGGTCTCCCAGTTTCTGGATGAGTTTATCTAGAACAGCAGAGATCCAGATCACAGGAACATGAGCAGCATCTCCATCCATCAGCTCCAGTGGGAATCCAGAGATCATCATCTCTGCTGCAAGACTCGGGAGAGAAGAGAAGTGAAACTGCAGATCTTTCTTGTTCTTCTTCACAGATGAACATGATTCATAGATCTGACCGATCTCCCTCATGATGTGCTCCAAACCAAAGGTTGCAACTTGAAGATCCTCAGATATTCTCTCAAGTTCAGTTTGTTCAGTTGTCAGTTCCTTGGATTTATCATAATTCTCTTTCAGTCTTACAACTGTTGACCACTTTACATCATATTTGTTATGCATAGCAGAAAGGTCAGTAGAAATACATTCATCAAGGTGTATTTCAAGCAATTTCAGAAAATATATTTTTTTATTTTCAGCATCTGATTCAATTTCATTAATAAATAATTCCATAAACTTGCTTATATCAGATTCATGCTGCTGGTGACAAATTTTCTTCATTTCAGAGTGTTTTCTACTTATGTCCATTTCTGTCTCATGTGCTCGAGGTCGATGTAGTTCTTTGTTCTTCTGACTCCACTGATGCCACAGTTTCCCCTGATGAGGCAGAAATGATTCCTTGATTTCTGTCAGATCTTTCTTCTCCAGTAAACTCATCATCTGCTGTGCTGCTTCTCTTCCTCTCCTGCAGTCTTCATCCTCTTCCTCATCTACTCGGATGTCTGATTCTTTGGACAAATCTTCAAGTCTGAAAGTGGAAGTTGATTCTGAGAGACACTTGTTTATAGCTTTTTTGAGTTCTTCAAATACTTCTGACTGATTTCTTCCTTTTAATCCAATTTTGAATTTCCCTTTCTTCATCTCAATTACTTCAGATTCATCTCCTTTAAAAAGGAAAATAAGTGGCTTTCTGTTCCTGTACAGGCTTTGGATTATTGCTGCACTTTTGTAATTCTTGTAAAGTTGGGATTGTAGAACAATATTGACTGAGGCCATTTCAGTGAGGATCTGCAGCTGTTTCTCATGGTCTCCTGCATCACCGTGTAGATTACAGAACGCAACACAGTCCGTGAATTTATCTGTGTCTTTCCCAGAGGGGCAGAACCAGGTGATCTCCACCACTCCATCCATCAGGACTCTGGTTCTGCTGCTGCCTGGGCAGTTCCTGTGGAAGAACATGTTGTGTTTCTCATTGATCAGATTGTTCATCAGCTGAGACTTGGATGAAGACACAGAGCCAAACCTGAAGAAAAACACCATTGGAGTTTGTGCCTTGTAGACCGGATGGGTTTGACTGATGATTTCATTGTTGGTGTTTTTCATCTTCCAGCTCTTGTTGATTTGTCTGAATGTCCAGAGAGGAAACTCAATCTGTTGTGTGAATGGATCAGGAACAAGCAGAGGCAGAGCGTACTGACACTGAGACAGTTTAGTGACCATCAGCTGCTTCAGGAAAACATCAGCACAATGAAACACAGCCATCTGAACATCCATTGGGTGTATGCGCTCAGATTGACATGTTCCTTTGTTGGATAAAGTTACATCATTAAAAACATCATCAACAATATCTCCTTCATTTTCAGAGTTTTTTTCTATTTGTTGTTTGTGATCCTGTTCTCTGCCCTTATTAATATTTATGTATCTTGCTCTGTAGTCCATCATCAGTAGTTTTTGTAGGAAAGTCTGAATCAGCTCCTCTTCAGCACAAGATTCATGGGATTGTAATTAATGTGCCATTATCTGAAGAAAATTGGCAGTTCTCAGTTTATTGTGTTGCCAGTCTTCAAGATGAAGTCTGCGATATAGAAGATTCATTTTTTTAGAATCTTCATGTTCTAGGCATTGATCTGGTCTGACTCATGAGACCCCGGTGATGAGCTGAAAATTAAATTAATCCTTTTTCTTTCATGTTAGACCTGATGGAAGTAAAGGAGGAGATTGAAGAACTGAGAGAAGTGAAGGAGGAGAGTGAAGTGAAGGAGGAGAGTGAAGAACTGAGTGAAGTGGAGGAGGAACATCATGTCAAACCTGGAGCAAAACCTTTGAGTCACTCAAAGACTAAAAATACATTTTTAAAGAAAATAAGAGCCAATAAATCTTTCACCTGTACGCAGTGTGGGAAGAGTTTCACATGCAAACGTAATCTTGAGTGTCACATGATGATCCACACTGGAGAGAAGCCGTTCTCATGTGATCAGTGTGAAAAGAGATTTACTCAAAAAACACATGTGATCAAACACAAGAGGATCCACACTGGAGAGAAACCACACACATGTGATCAATGTGGGAAGAGTTTCACGCAATCAGCATCCCTTAAGAGACACATGAGAATTCACACTGGAGAAAAGCCACATAAGTGTGATCAGTGTGGAAACAGTTTCACAATTAAACAAAATCTTTATGTTCACATGATGATCCACACTGGAGAGAAGCCGTTCACATGTGATCAGTGCGGAAAAACATTTCTCTGTGCATCAAACTTGAAGAGACACCCGACAGTTCATATGAAGGAGAAGCCATATTCATGTTCTGTGTGTGGAAAGAGTTTTTCACAGCTGCTATATTTGCATATACATGAGAAAATTCACACTGGTGTGAGAGATCATGTGTGCTTTAAATGTGGAAAGACTTTTATTACAGCTGGAGATTTAAAACGTCACCAAATAATTCACACTGGAGAAAAACATTACAAGTGTTCACACTGCGACAAGAGATTCAATCGTTTAACAAATCTGAAAAGACATCAGAGAATCCACACTGGAGAGAAGCTGTTCACTTGTGCTCAGTGTAAAAAGAGATTCACACAAAAATCATCCCTTAAGAAACACGTGAAAATCCACCACAGAGAAAAAACACATATGTGCGTTCAGTGTGGAACTAGTTTCAGACACAAATCAAGTCTGAAGATTCACATGAGAGTTCACACTGGGAAGAAGCGGCTCAGACTTTCTCTCTGAAATCACATCTACTCTCATTCTGAAGAAAGACCATTTAACTGTGATCAGTGAGGTAAACAGTTTCATTGGGCATCAGTCCTGAAGAAACACCTGAAGATTCACACAAAGAAGAAGATTAATTCGTAATATTACAGCAGAAAAAACACGGCGGTGTGTATTTCAGTGCTGGAAGTCCTTCACTACAGATGATAGAAAGAGATTAACTGAAAGAGCACCAGAAAATTCACACTGGAGAAGAAGGCCATAAAACATTTTAGAGAGACATGAATCAGATATTAATTTTATTTTTTTCATTGTTTTTCATGAGAACATCTAGTTTCTCTTCCACTTCTACTCTTCCATGCAAATGCAAGATATACTTTCATCTATTTTTGAAACTGGACACGTTTCTTCTCTTGAGATGCTTTGGCTCTTATAAGTCAGTAAAGAGAGAGATCTGTCTCATTAAATTTCACTTTTACTTAATATTTGTAATTGCTTTATGTATTGATTGATTAAACTCATTACTCATTTTATTAACAGCGTATTGTTATTGTTCACATTTATTATTTACAAGTCAGAACAATTATGAACTTTAAATAACACACAGTTTTTACAAAATAAACTGAAATGATTACTGTCTCCATCTCACCACAGCTTTACACAACCAGCAGAAAGAGAGCAGCTGGAATAAAGAGAAGCGGCATGCAATCCTTGTTATTTTTGCATGATTATGTTGGTTTATAGATATTTTGGCGTTGTGAATAATGATGACTTAAAGGACAATTCCGGTGAAAAATGAACCTAGGGCTAAATAACACATGGGTACCAAGTCGAATGTTCTATGGGATGTGTTTTCATGATAAACGAATGTACCCAGTTTTAATGTTATTTTTAGTTTAACCACAGATGAGCTTATAACACTAGTGTATGGCATTGAATAAGTACGAATAAAAATCGCTAGTTAATACTACTAACAAGGCTCAAAATAGCCCCACACTAACAAAGAAGCATAAATGAGGGCCTCTACCTGCAAAACGAAGCATTGAGAACTTTGTAAGTGTACAGACAGTTTAATAAGATACTTTATAAGGACAGTACATTACGCGTATACAGACAGAAGCCATCTTTGGAAAACAGTTTCGACCAGTCGAACCGCGAATGCCGTTCGACAATGGCGTTCGACAAAGTTTTCAATGCTTCGTTTTGCAGGTAACCTAAACAGAACCTTATTTTTATAATTATGTAAATTAATTAAAACGTTGCAGATGATACCAATAGGCTACAGAGATTATTACATTTGATATGCTGAAACTATATAATCTCGGACACCCTCGGTCTCTCTCATGCATTGTCGAGAGCGCTCGCGACGTTCGCTTTGCTTTTGTCCAGTCCAGCACCTCATAAACACACACACACAAAACTTTGCAGGTCCTATGGCAGAGAGAGAGCATACTTTTTCCTAACAGAAGCAAGCAGCCACACTGGATTTTCTTCATGTTCGGCAGCAGCTTAACAGGACAATATAAGCAAAAACAAAAGTTGCAATCATTACAATTACAGACAAGACATTTGTGGTGAGGGGGGCGTGGTTCTCGCGGCGTCTGTAGTGAGAGACGAGTCAATGAGCTGTGCGGTGAGTAAGTAGGTCAAGTGCAGATGATGAACACCTGTGTCTGATTGCAGTGATTGGCGTGGTGAGACTGATAAAAGCCACACAGTGGGAGAATGCTGGAGAGAGAGAAGGGACTGGAACTCGTGCGAGAGCTGTTCAACTGAGACGCTGAGACCTGACCTGTATCGACGTGGAGGGAGTTTTTGTGGACTGTGTTGTGCTGTAGTCACGCTATGGTGAATGCGCTGTGTGCGCGCCTTTTTGTTTTGTATGATTCTGAGTAATAAAAGCCGTACGAGTTCCAGTTTCACCGACCCCGTCTTCTTCTTCCCACCACACGACTTTGAACCTTATTACACTGGTGCCGAATCCTGGGAAGAAGGAGACTGCCGCCGCCATGCAGAACCCGTCAGCATCGCCATTTGCGGAGATCATTCAATCACTCGCGGCTCTTCAAAGGGAACAACATCAAGCCCTGCTGAGCGTAAAGGACGAGCATGAGCAGCGCTTTCGGATGCTGCTCCAAGGCCAGCAGGAAGACCGTGAGTTGTTCCGGAGCTGTTTAGACCGGGAGATTCCAGCCACCCCCTCTCAAGAGTCGGCCTCTGCCCCGCTGCTCACACTGGGGAAGATGGGTCCACAAGACAAACCGGAGGCGTTCCTGGACCTGTTTGAAAGGTCGGCCGAGGCCCGGGGGTGGCCCAAAGGAGACTGGCCCCTGCGTCTCATCCCACTGCTATCCGGTGAGTCGCAGATTGCAGCCCACCAACTGCCAGTCTCAAATCTCCTGGTCTATCAAGATCTACGGCGCGCCATTCTTCAGCGGGTCGGCCGGACCCCTGAACAGCACCGGCAACGCTTCAGGTCCTTGACCCTAGAGGAGTCCGGCCGGCCCTTCGTGATGGCGCAACAGCTCCGGGACTCCTGCCGCAGTTGGCTGATGGCCATGGGAAGCGACGTCGAGAAGATTATCGACCAGGTGGTACTGGAGCAGTTTATTGGAAAGCTGCCCAAGAAGACTGCACAATGGGTCCAGTGCCACCGCCCGACGTCGCTGGACCAGGCCATCCAACTGGCGGAAGATCACATGGTGGTGTGCTCTGGGGTCGTCGAGCCCCTACCGGCTGTCTCTCTCTCTCCCTCTCTGTCTCCGTCCTCTCTCTCTTCCCCTTCTACCAAACCTGTTCCCCTTCCCAGGTCTCGAGGAGGTCTGGCGCCCAGACCAGCGCCGAGGTGGAGGTCCGGATGGTCAGGGGATACCAGTGCCCCCGGGAGGGCCGCTCCGAGGGGGATGCCTGCTGGGGATTTTTCCACCCTGGCTCCGGTGGCGCCGCTCTCCCCACGTCAATCCCTTGGCCCGCTTCCCGCCGCTGGGTCAGCGGTAAAGCCTGGGCCGGCCTGTTGACACTGTGGGGACCCGGGACAATTTATTGACCAGTGTCCAGTGATGGAGGTGGGGACACTGGTTCGGGTCCCCGACGCGCCACGGGCCGCCCCCGATCAAGCTGGCCTGTACCAGATACCTGTGAGTGTCAAGGGGGGTACTTATCAGGCTTTGGTGGATTCAGGATGTAACCAAACCTCCATTCATCAAAGCCTGATTCAGTCTGGGGTATTGGATAAAAGCCGCATGGTTAAGGTTCGGTGTGTTCACGGGGTCGTGGTGAGTTATCCTTTAATGTCTGTGGCGATTCTATTTAGGGGACAAAAACATAGTGTGGAGGTAGCAGTTAACCCACACCTCCGGCATCCGATAATTCTGGGAACTGATTGGCCAGGCTTTGGGAAGTTATTGGGGTTTTTATGCGCGGATGCCTCTTGGGGAAAGAAGCAGAAGGGGAAGACAGCGGTGGTTCAGGTGGGAGATGCTGTACCGGGGCCTCTGGGTACTGCTGTAGGGGAAGAGAGCTCTCTAGAGAGATCTATTCTCTCTGAGCGCGATGATTTTCCCCTAGAGCAGTCCCAGGATGAGACGCTAAAACATGCATTTGATAAGGTCCGTTCTATCGACGGTCAGGTACTCCACCCGAATCAACCACTCTCTTACCCCTATTTTTGCGTGATTAAAGACAGGTTGTATCGGGTGGCCCAACACGCCCAGTCAAAAGAAGATACAACACAGTTGTTAGTTCCTAAGAGCCGCCGGGAAATGCTTTTTCAGGCGGCTCATTGTAATCCAATGTCCGGACATTTAGGGCAAACGGCGACACTAAACCGTCTCATGGCCCGATTCTTTTGGCCGGGCATTCACGAGAATGTGCGCAGGTGGTGCACGTCTTGTCGTGAATGTCAGTTGGTTAATCCACCGGCCAACCCAAAACCACCTTTGTGCCCCCTTCCGCTGATGCAGGTCCCCTTCGAACGAATTGGCATGGACCTCATCGGCCCATTAGAACGGTCGGCACGAGGGCATCGTTTTGCGTTAGTCTTAGTGGATTACGCAACACGATACCCCGAAGCAGTCCCGCTTCGCAATATCTCGGCTAAGAGTGTGGCGAGCGCGCTGTTTTCATTAATCTCCCGGGTGGGGATCCTTAAAGAGATCCTCACCGATCAAGGCACGGCATTTATGTCACGAATGGTTCGCGAACTTTATGAGTTACTGGGCATTAAATCGATTCGCACCAGCGTCTATCACCCACAAACGGACGGGCTGGTGGAACGGTTTAATCATACTTTAAAAGCCATGATTCGTAAGTTAGTTCATGAAGACGCCAAAAATTGGGATAAATGGCTAGAACCCCTGTTGTTTGCTGTACGCGAGGACCCCCAAGCCTCCATGGGGTTTTCCCCCTTCGAGCTTCTCTTCAGTCGTCAGCCCCGCAGGGTGCTAGACGTACTGAGGGAGACTTGGGAGGACGGACCGTCCGCTAGTAAAAATGAAATTCAGTATGTCCTGGACCTGAGAACAAAACTCCACACATTGGGGCGGCTATCCTTGGAGAATTTTTTACAGGCAATTCTCACCGGGAGATAAGGTACTTGTATTACTCCCCACGTCCAGCTCGAAATTACTCTGTGGCAAGGTTCAGTATGTTTGAAGGAAGAAGAAGACGAGGTCGGCGAAATTGGGACTCGCACTTTTATTATATCAGCAACCAGTAGATACAGTGCGCTCGTGCGCGGCCGCCGTGTCACACTACACGGCAAAATAAGTACACAATATAGGCAAAACAATCACGGATTCTGTGCAGGCTTCTCAGGCTCGTGCGAGTCCCAGGTCTCTCTCAGCTTCTCACTCTCAGCCGGCAGCTTATATGCAGTCTCCACGCCAATTACTGCAATCAGACACAGGTGTTCGTTATCTGCACTTGACCCACTTACTCACCGCGCGGCTCGCTGACTTCTCTCCCGCTACAGACTTCGCGGAACCACGCCCCCCTCGCCACATACCCCCACCGCCCGTCTCAGGCCGGGGAGCCGACCGGCCTGCAGCCTCCCCCCCCCCCCCTCCTGGAGAGGAAGTCAGCCACAACTATCTGTGCACCCGGCCTGTGGATCACCTGGAACTTAAAAGGCTGTAAAGCAAGATACCAACGAGTGATCCGCGCGTTGGTATCCTTCATGCGGTGGAGCCACTGCAGGGGAGCGTGGTCCGAACAGAGGGTGAACTCCCGCCCCAGGAGGTAGTAGCGGAGGGTGAGAACGGCCCACCTGATGGCCAGGCACTCTTTTTCAATGGTGCTGTACATCGTCTCTCTCTTAGAGAGCTTGCGACTGATGTACAGCACCGGCCGCTCTACACCCTCCACCTCCTGGGACAGGACCGCGCCCAGCCCCCTGTCCGATGCGTCAGTCTGCAGGATAAAAGGAAGAGAGAAGTCAGGAGCATGCAAAAGCGGGCCGCCACACAGAGCAGCCTTTATCTGGGTAAAGGCCTGCTGGCAGTGCTCCGTCCACTGGACCGTATCTGGCGCTTCCTTTTTAGTTAGATCAGTCAGCGGGCTAGCGAGGTCCGAATAATTAGGCACAAACCTCCTGTAATATCCCGCTAGCCCCAGGAACTGTCTAACCTCCTTCTTGGTCTTAGGTCTCGGGCAGGTTGCAACTGCTGCCGTCTTATCAATTTGGGGACGCACCTGTCCGTGACCCAAGTGGAAACCCAGATACCTTACTTCCACGCGCCCAATTGCACACTTCTTCGGGTTGGCCGTGAGGCCCGCCCTTCTCAGCGTCTTCAGGACAGCCCTCAAATGCTGCATATGAAGCTGCCAATCGGTACTATAGATGATAATATCATCCAAGTAGGCAGCGGCATATGCAGCATGCGGCCGGAGAATCTTGTCCATCAGACGCTGGAAGGTCGCTGGAGCCCCGAACAACCCGAAAGGAAGGGTAACAAATTGGTGTAATCCAAACGGCGTCGTGAAAGCTGATTTTTCTTTGGACATTGGAGACAAGGGGATCTGCCAATAACCCTTTGTTAAGTCCAATGTCGAATAAAAACGAGCCGTGCCCAGCCGATCAAGCAATTCGTCAACCCTGGGCATTGGATAGGCATCAAATTTGGACACCGCGTTCACCTTTCTATAGTCGACACAGAAGCGGATCGAGCCGTCCGTTTTAGGAACTAAGACTATCGGGCTCGCCCAGTCACTGCTCGACTCTTCTATTACCCCCAACTCCAACATAGATTCTAATTCAGTCTGAACTACCTTTTTCTTGTGTTCAGGCAAACGATACGGGCGGCAACGTACCACTACCCCAGGTTCCGTCTCAACGTGGTGCTGAATGAGGTTCGTCCGAACAGGCAGAGGAGAAAACACATCCGCAAACTCGGCTTGAATATTTTTCACGTCAGTGAGCTGGGAGGGCGAGAGGTGATCTCCACCAAGAGCCAGCGCGAGAGATTGCGATTTTGCGCTCGCCTCAGGCCCGAGATCCTCCTCTCCACTCACCACCGTCGCCAGCATCACTGACTCTGCCTCAACCCACTTTTTGAGGAGGTTGAGGTGATAGATTTGATGTGCTCCACCTCTGTCTGTACGGGCTACCTCATAGTTAAGATCATTAACTCGCCGTGTGACCTCAAAGGGCCCTTGCCACTTTGCGAGTAATTTAGAGCTGGAAGTAGGGAGTAATACAAGTACCTTATCTCCCGGTGCAAATTGGCGGAGTCTAGTTCCCCTGTTGTAATGCTGACTCTGTCTGCCCTGGGCCTGTAACAAATTCTCCATTGATAGCCGCCCCAAAGTGTGGAGTTTTGTTCTCAGGTCCAGGACATACTGAATTTCGTTCTTAGCAGCGGTCGGTCCGTCCTCCCAAGTCTCTCTAAGAACGTCAAGCACCCCGCGGGGTTGCCGTCCATAGAGGAGCTCGAAGGGGGAAAACCCCATGGAGGCTTGTGGGACCTCGCGTACAGCGAACAAGAGGGGTTCTAGCCATTTATCCCAATTTTTGGCGTCCTTGTGAACGAACTTACGAATCATGGCCTTCAAAGTGCGATTAAATCTTTCCACTAAGCCATCTGTCTGTGGGTGGTAGACGCTAGTGCGAATCGATTTAATGCCCAACAATTCGTAGAGTTCGCGAATCGTTCGTGACATGAACGCCGTGCCCTGATCAGTGAGAATCTCCTTGGGGATTCCCACTCGGGAGATTAGCGAGAAGAGTGCGCTCGCAACACTTTTAGCCGAAATGTTGCGAAGCGGAACTGCTTCTGGGTATCGCGTTGCGTAGTCTACCATAACCAACGCAAAGCGATGCCCTCGTGCCGACCGCTCTAATGGCCCGATGAGGTCCATACCAATTCTCTCGAAGGGGACCTGCATTAACGGAAGGGGGCACAATGGTGCTTTTGGATTGGCCGGTGGATTCACCAACTGACATTCACGACAAGACGCACACCACCTGCGCACGTTCTCGTGAATGCCCGGCCAGAAGAACCGGGCCATGAGACGGTTTAGTGTCGCCGCTTGCCCTAAATGCCCGGCCATTGGATTAGAGTGAGCCGCCTGAAAAAGCATTTCCCGGCGGCTTTTAGGAACCAACAACTGTGTTGTATCTTCTTTTGTCTGGGCGTCTTGGGTCACCCGATACAACCTATCTTTTAAAACAGCAAAATAGGGATAAGAGAGCGGTTGGTCTGGGTGGAGGAGCTGGCCGTCGATGGAGCGGACCTGATTGAAGGCGTTCTTTAGTGTCTCATCCTGGGACTGCTCCAGGGGAAAATCATCGCGCTCGGAGAGAACCGTTCTCTCCAGAGCCCTCTGTTCCCCTGCAGCAGAACCCGTTGGTCCCGGCTCAGCATCCCCCAGCTGAACAACCGCTGTCTTTCCCCTGTTTTGTTTTTTCCAAGAGGCACCCGCTGATAATACCCCCAATCAATCGTTAAAGGCCGGCCAATTCGTTCCCAGAATGAGCGGATGCCGGAGGTGCGGGTTAACGGCCACCTCCACACTATGCTTTTGCCCCCTGAATTGAACTACGACCGACATTAACGGGTATCTCACCACCACCCCGTGCACACACCGCACCTTAACCATGCGGCTGCCATCCAATGCCCCCGGTTGTATCAGACTTTGATGTATAGAGGTTTGGTTACAGCCTGAATCCACCAAAGCCTGATAAGTACCCCCCTTGATACTCACTGGTATCTGGTACAGGCCAGTTTGATCGGGGGCAGCCTGCGGCGCGTCGGGGACCCGGATCAGCGTCCCCACCTCCATAACCGGACACCGATCTACAAAGTGTCCCGGGTCCCCGCAGCGCCAACAGGCCGGCCCAGGCCTCCCCGCCGCTCCAGTGGCGGGAAGCGGGTCATGGAATTGGCGTGGAGAGTGCAGGGCTGCCGGACTCGGGACGGGGTAGTCGGTTGAAGCGGGCCCCCTGGGTGGGGCCCGGGACGCAGGGACGGGCTCCGCCGGTGTCCCTGTCCTCCACCTTGGCGCCGGCCGGGGCACCAGCCCCCCGGGAGACCTGGGAAGGGGCACAGGTTTGGGAAGAGAAGGGGTAGAGAGAGAGTGAGAGAGAGATGGAGAGAGAGAAGCCGATGGAAGGGGCTCGCCGACCCCTGAGCACGCCACCATGTGGTCTTCCGCCAGGTGGATGGCCTGGTCCAGCGACGTCGGGCGGTGGCACTGGACCCACTGAGCAGTTTTCCTCGGTAGCGTGGTGACGAACTGCTCCAGTACCACCTTGTTGATGACATCCTCGACGTCGCCTCCGTCGGCCATCAGCCATCTGCGGCAGGAGTCCCGGAGCTGTTGCGCCAGCACGAAGGGCCGGCCAGACTCCCCCAGGCTCAAGGACCGGAACCGCTGGCGATGTTGTTCGGGGGTCCGGCCGACCCGCTGCAGGATGGCGCGCCTCAGGTCTTCGTAGACCAGGAGGTTCTGGACTGGCAGCTGGTTGGCGGCGATCTGGGACTCACCCGACAACAGTGGGATGAGTCGCATGGGCCAGTCCGCTTGGGGCCATCCCTGGGCCTCGGCCGACCTCTCAAAGAGGTCCAGGAACGCCTCCGGATCGTCCTGGGGACCCATTTTGTTGAGAGGCAGGGGCGGGGCCGAGGCCGAAGCTGTAGCGGGGACGGCCCGAACCTCCCGGTCGAGCCAGCTCCGGAACAGCTCGCGGTCTTCTTGCTGGCCTTGGAGGAGCATCTGGAACCGTTGATCCTGCTCCTCTTTTACGGCCAGCAGGGCGTGGTGTTGCTCCCGGTGAAGACCCGCGAGCGTCTGTATAAGCTCCGCAAACGGCGTTCCCGGCGGGGTCTGCATGACGGCGGCAGTCTTCTTCTTCCCGGGTTTCGGCACCAGTGTGGCAAGGTTCAGTATGTTTGAAGGAAGAAGAAGACGAGGTCGGCGAAATTGGGACTCGCACTTTTATTATATCAGCAACCAGTAGATACAGTGCGCCCGTGCGCGGCCGCCGTGTCACACTACACGGCAAAATAAGTACACAATATAGGCAAAACAATCACGGATTCTGTGCAGGCTTCTCAGGCTCGTGCGAGTCCCAGGTCTCTCTCAGCTTCTCACTCTCAGCCGGCAGCTTATATGCAGTCTCCACGCCAATTACTGCAATCAGACACAGGTGTTCGTTATCTGCACTTGACCCACTTACTCACTGCGCGGCTCGCTGACTTCTCTCCCGCTACAGACTTCGCGGAACCACGCCCCCCTCGCCACATACTCGAAAAGTGGCAAGGGCCCTTTGAGGTCACACGGCGGGTTGGTGATCTCAACTATGAGGTAATTCGAACAGATAGGGGCGGGGGACGTCAGATTTATCACCTCAATCTTCTTAAAAAATGGGTTGAGGCTGAAGCAGTGATGCTGGCGACGGTCGTGAGCGGAGAGGAGGATCTCGGGCCAGAAGCGAATATAAAACCTCAAACTCTCGCTCTGACTCCTGCTGGAGGCCACCTCTCACCCTCCCAGCTCACTGACATAAAGAAGTTACAAGCAGAATTTGCAGATGTGTTCTCGCCCCTGCCTGGTCGAACGAATCTCATTCAGCACCACGTTGAGACGGATCCGGGGGTCGTTGTTCGTTGCCGCCCATATCGTTTACCTGAACACAAAAAGAAAATGGTTCAGACCGAATTAGAGACAATGCTCGACATGGGGGTAATAGAAGAGTCCAACAGTGACTGGGCGAGCCCGATAGTTTTAGTTCCTAAACCTGACGGCTCGATTCGTTTCTGTGTGGCCTATAGGAAGGTGAAAGCGGTGTCTAAATTCGATGCTTATCCAATGCCAAGGATTGACGAATTGCTTGATCGTTTTGGTTCTGCTCGCTTTTATTCGACACTGGACTTAATGAAGGGCTATTGGCAGATCCCCTTATCTCCAATGTACAAAGAAAAAACAGCTTTCACCACGCCGTTCGGATTACACCAGTTCGTCACGCTTCCTTTCGGTTTGTTCGGGGCACCTGCAACTTTTCAGCATCTGATGGACAGAATTCTCCGGCCGCATGCTGCATATACGGCTGCCTATCTGGATGACATTATCATCTATAGCAATGATTGGCAGCGGCATATGCAGGATTTGCGTGCTGTCCTAAAGACACTGAGAAGGGCAGGGCTCACGGCCAACCCGAAGAAGTGCGCAATTGGGCGGGTGGAGGTAAAGTATCTGGGCTTCCACTTAGGTCACGGACAGGTGCGTCCCCAAATTGATAAGACAGCAGCCATTGTCTGGGGCTGCAGGCAGGACGGCTCCCCGGCCTGAGTCGGGGGGTGGGGGTATGTGGTGAGAGGGACGTGGTTCTCGCGGCGTCTGCAGTGAGAGACGAGTCAATGAGCTGTGCGGGTAGTAAGTAGGTCAAGTGCAGATGATGAACACCTGTGTCTGATTGCAGTGATTGGCGTGGGGAGACTGATAAAAGCCACACAGTGGGAGAATGCTGGAGAGAGTGAAGGGACTGGAACTCGTGCGAGAGCTGTTCAACTGAGAAGCTGAGACCTGACCTGTATCGACGTGGAGAGACTTTTTGTGGACTGTGTTGTGCTGTAGTAACGCTACGGTGAATGCGCTGTGTGCGCGCCTTTTTGATTTGTATGATTCTGAGTAATAAAAGCCGTACGAGTTCCAGTTTCACCGACCCCGTCTTCTTCCCACCACACGACTTTGAACCTTATTACAACATTAAATACATTAAATATATTATGATTCAAAATTGAAAAATGCATTAAATATCCACATTAAGAAAATGTGTTTTAAGCTTTGATTTAAAAGTGGCAAGTGATGACACTGTTCTGGGTTGCATTTCCCAAAAGCATCATTAGCCAACTATGGTCGCAGGTTCCATCCTTATCAGCAGTTCAACTTGTCGGTGTTTCCCAAAACCATCGTTCCAACGAGCATTCGCAAACAGCATCGCAAAGTTGTGTGGTTAAAACGACAGATCTCGAGCTGTGGTTAGAAGAAGAGTTTCTTGTTGACATGACATGTGGAGTCAATAAATCCTTATCTTAAGTCCAATAAGCAAGCTGACATTCAGTACAATATGTATATTTTATTTAGAACACATAAATGTAATTTACGTCTATTAGTTTGTCAAGAGATTTAAAGTTCTACCAGAAAGACTCGGGAGATAAAATGATGTAACAAAGCATCCATTTATTGGCAACCCAGCAAGCAATTATTTATATAATTTATAATTTATAAGTTCTTTGGCGTAGGCCCCGTCCATAGTTCGTAATCCGAGGGTAGCGGATCAGCATCCCCTGCCTGAAGGCGCAGCCGACCCCTGGGAAGTATAGACAGGACCATCCTGGTGGTGGTGGGGAGGGTGGAGGTTGTTGTCACGTCGGCATCTGCTAACTCAAACATGTGTAAGTACCAATCTTTTATACGGTAAGAATAAGGACGTGATTGGATAGATGTGAAGGTATTTAAGTGACGCAGTAATTAAGTCTTCCTGGCAGAACTTATGCTAAAGCTTTCATTTCTACCAGAAAGACTCGGGAGATAAAATGATTTAACAAAGCATCCATTTATTGGCAACCCAGCAAGCAATTATTTATAAAGTTCTTTGGCGTAGGCCCCGTCCATAGTTCGTAATCCGAGGGTAGCGGATCAGCATCCCCTGCCTGAAGACGAAGGCAGGGGCGCAGCTGACCCCCCAAAAGTAGGTGGATTTTGGATCCACCGGGACGGGGCCAGCTCTACCCCCCCAAAATTGGTAGACGAAAGTATACCCACTGGTCGTGAATCCTGTGGTTCCTGAAAAGGGGGTTACCATAATTAGCATGATGTGCGTTAGGTGAAATCCTCATATGCCTATGAATTTTTTTAAATATTATATATATATATATATATATATATATATATATATATACATACTGACATTGCCTCTTGAGCCGTACATAGACAGGTCTTGATAGACCACATAGATATAGCCACGATGGCCAGACATAGACAGGTCTCGATAGACCACAGATATAGCCACGATAGGCCACACATAGACGGGTCTAGATAGACCACAGATACAGCCATGATAGCCAGAAATAGACAGGTCTTGATAGACCGCAGATATAGCCACAATAGGCCAGACATAGACAGGTCTCGATAGACCACAGATATAGCCACGATAGGCCAGACATAGACAGGTCTCGATAGACCACAGATATAGCCACAATAGGCCAGACATAGACAGGTCTCGATAGACCACAGGTATAGCCACGATAGGCCAGACATAGACATATAGACGATGACTCATTGACATTTGTAGAATGCAAGCTGAGATTGACAAATTAATGAGAATGGAATAGCATGACACCACCACCAGTAGTTGCATTGGTATTTACCTGAACCGTTACTGGAGAGCTTGCTGAGCTTCGAGGATGGATTTTGTTTTTGTTTTACATAACTCAATGCAGAGGAAGACCACTGCCGAGGATCTTGATAGCTGCAGTAGAAATACCACGTTCAGCTGCTGTAATGGCAGGCCCAATCCTGAAGGAATGACCAGTATACTGGGAGGGAGATGGACTGCAGCTTTGAGGACAGAATCTAGAGGAGTCCTGACCAGGCTTTAGAGAGAGGTGCTCCATTAGTTAGGATAGACAGAGGGGAGTTTTTAAGAAATGTAATCATAGATGAGAAGGGACAGAATGTATAACTAATTTTAGAAATTGTTAATGTGATACCAGAGCCTTGAGAGTTTAAGAAAGAGTAAAGAAATTCGGTGAAAAGACGAAAAAGAAAAATCAGAAAAAGACGATGGGAAAAATCTCAGTGTTTAGCTCCTAAAGATAATTCCCCTGAATGCATGAGCCATGAATGCTGTAAAAACACGTCTACAAACTGAACATGACAATAGAAAAGAGAGACCATTGTGGACAGGAGGTAATAAAAGGGGTTGAATGGACTTCGCTTTTCTAACTTAGTGTGAAATGTTGCTGTTTAAGCATAACATCTGCATAATTACAATGCACAAAGTTCGAGCAATGAAAGAATTCATTTAAGAAGTTGCTTTTAAAGACTACAACAACACTGAGAGGAACTACCCAACATTCCTCCCGGGTTAGTGGCATCACAAACCCCAAATTCACATAAATCGTGTCCGCTGAACATGATTTATAGAATATCAAGGCAGAATCATCTAATCATTGCCTAGAAGATTACTAGACATAAGCTACATAATCCATCAATTAACCATTCGGAATGTTCTCTACATGTTGATGCCTCATGCCTCAGATGAGTTTCTCCATCTTTATCTGACGGTTTGAACGTGAAGCTAAAAGTTTTGAAATATGTCTCTGAAAGGTAATCAGAGCTGCAAAAAAGCTGTTGAAACTCTACCCCCTGTGCCGGGAGCCGCAGCCTGACTGCATTCAAGAGACAGACAAAACTATGCGCTTCACTCCCCCTCGAATGACAATTTCAGCATACTATATGAAAATCTGTGGGGCATTCCGAGCCAACCTTTCGCACACACCCTGGGGACACTGGAGACCCATCACGCATCAATTTCGTAAATGTAGATGAGGAAGAACAACCAGCCATAATCAGAATGGGAAATAGAGGAAACTTAAAAGAAAAGCGAACGTTATAACAAATAGTGTAGAAATACGATTTAATTAGGGAGCCTTCTCTTCGAACCCAAAGGTTGACAGCCGCTATAGGATCATTTCTGTGAAGCACCGATGAACGAAGCCTGAGCAGGCTTGGTAAATCGTCTTACCGCTAAATCTTAATACGATACTTACCTGAAGTAAGGTGAAGGCATAAGATAATACCTCAATCCCACTTGATATTCTGTTGTTGACTTTTGAGCGTAGAAACCATTTCTCAGCTGTGAAACATATACCTGACATTACATTCGAGTAGCTTTTGTAGAAGAAAGTTTTATTCACGGCCGAGAGAGAGCTGGCCATGGCAACCGAGTGAGTCCCTTGAATAGAAAAATAAATGACATTGATTTGTTCCGGTTATTGGTTTGGATGTTATGATCTAACATATAACTGTTAGTTCTATGGTGTAAATCATGTTTTGGCTAAGTATATGACCTTTACCCTGTGCATCCTTGGTCTACGTTCCATAAATCGTCTACATAAATATTTCTATAACACACGTCAGTGGATTAAATTAGTTGCCATGAAATTTTGAGTACGCCAATTGTACCGTATTTCAATTATTAGAACTTAAATTTAGGTATTAAGATATTTATGATATGATAAAATATATATAAAATGTAAAACAGTTATAGAGAATTATCAGCACTTGTAAATATATCATATACATTTCTTATGTAAATATACTCCTGCTACATACCCATTAGTCCCTACATATGTACACTTCATAACCATATCTACTAGGTATATGCATAACCTTCAATGGCCAACTTGCTCTCTTTAAGCTCAGCTTCTTCTTAAAGATTTGGTCATATATTTATATATGTTACAAAACGAGCTGAGATATACTTCAAATAATGCACCCCCTATTTTATTGAAGTCTGCGATCATCTAGGTATAAGTAGAGATCCTCCACGAGTGGAAGAGATTGGAAAAACAATCACCAAAAATGTCGAAGCAATAACGCATTTAAAGAAGGGCTTAAAACCAGTTGAATGGGTACTCCTTAAGATGGAAGGCACTCTCACAATGTTGAGTGAGCAGATGAGGAATACTAGCTGAAAAGATTGCATATAAAGCCAAATTAATATTTAAATTTGCTCTTAAGCTTGTTTTAAATTCTATTCAGCAAGCAGTTATTAGTATGCATTTTGCAAACTGGTCATATGTGCGTGGAATCAACGACGCTGAAAATAATTTACCACTGCACTGTGATCGTGCACTTGCGCGTGCCGAGGATTGAAGCGCCTTTCAGACAGGACGCGAAATGAGCGGCGCTGCACTTTCAAACCCATTAATTTCAAGGACTTCCAAAGATGCATAGCAGCTACAAGTGTATGCACTATGCAAGCACTATACAGGATTCACCCTATTACATTTTATCGACACAAATTGAAGTCAAACAGCAAACAGCCATCCCCAAATAGTATATAGCTACATAGGCTGTCTTAGACTTGAACCTGGTTAAATTCTTATTAAATTAAGAATACCATAATTCATCCGTTCAATTAGGCCTAATGGTGTGTTCACATCGAACGCGAATTTAATTATTTGCGCGAGTAGATTACATACAAAGTCAATGCAAAGACGCAAATAGATTTGCCGCGAACGTCTTCCGCGCAAGTTGAAAAATTTGAACTCGAGCGAATGTTCAAGCGTCTAACTAGACGCGATATTTGACGTATTTGACGCTCTGTTCGCGTTCGGTGTGAAGACTTATAACAACCCAGCCACAACATATAATTGGGAATAATGCCTTACCTTAACACAGAATGGATTTCAAGGACTTTGCGCACAGATCAATAGCATCCACCGTTTATATTTGAATCTTTGAGTTAACATGTAGCCTACGTAAACATGATTGGAATTTGCACCGCAGCACCACCGCACCTTGATGCTCATGACAAGAATAGCATGTATAGTTATCTTTATTGAAGTGAATTAGGTTTAAATCGCCGTCAAGCATGCGTAAATGATATTTTTGCTATTTTAGACATAATACTCCACGATGATCACATTACACAAAAATGAAATTGCACGTCAAAATGGACATTGTCAATATTTTTTTGAGACCCCCCAAAATTTCACGAATCACGTTTTCAGGGGAGCCCATGTCTTATTAAGGGGAGCCGAGCCCCCCCTAGCTCCCCCATAGTTCGCACACTGGTGTTGCAGTCTCTGAATCAGTAGTTTAAGACGAGCTGCCGCGTCACCACAGTCACCAATTGAACTTTGCCGCTGATGAAGTTAGCACTAGCAGCTGAGTAGCCAAGTTAATATATTTACCTGAAAGAAGTTTAATCGTGATAAAGGGGACATGTTAACACTGGCTGCTGCAAGCGTCTGCCAAACTTGGAAACCAACGTAAAAGCCTTAAAAGTGGAACTTAAACTTCAACGCGAGGAGATCGTCTCTCATTAGATTTACAGCCGCCATGTGCTGGTTTCCTACACACGTGTCTAGCACTCGCGCACCGCCAGAGTTGGTGAGATCAAATCAACAATATAACTTGTGATGACTACGAATGGAATCGAAACGCAAGTGAGTGAAAGCGTCAGCATCTGCTTGTTGTCACGTCGGCATCTGCGAACTCAAACATGTGTAAGTACCAATCTTTTATACGGTAAGAATAAGGATGTGATTGGATAGATGTGAAGGTATTTAATTGACCCAGTAATTAAGTCTTCCTGGCAGAACTTATGCTAAAGCTTTCATTGTCGTTTTTGAAGAGTGCGAATGCGCGAACGTGCTCTAGTACGCAAGAACGAGCCTATGATAGAATCTGGAAATAAAGCAAAAAAAAAAAAACCTAAGGAAAATGAGAAATAGTCCTCAGATACCATGTCTGTAATTTACAGCAAAACATCTAACATCAATTCGATCTCAAACAGATTCATTAAAATGAGTTATTACCACCTGTGTGACATCATTAAACAACGTGGTTGAACGACCAATCAGCGACAATATGGTTTCGGGAAACAGTCGTGACTCGCTAGTTGATTTCTTCAACGATGCATTGTTCTATTGTAGTGAAGCAGCGAGGTATGTCTTTGTTCGGGAAATGCACCCCATTGATAGTGATTGGCTTTTCCATAGTTTAGGGCCTGCTATTGCAAAAGCTCAGTGTGATGTTTTGTATCTCTTATCATGAAATAAAGAAGCAAGCACAGACACGAGTGTGTATTTTTTCTTCTCTTTTACTACTCTCCTCTTTCTCCTTGCCTCTCCTGCCATCTAGTGGCTACACAATAACTCAGCAGACACAACATTTCCCCTTTCTTTGAAGTGTTTTGGTTAGGGTTTTGTCTTAAACATTAGAACATAATAACATACTTTATTCCAACCACTAAGTAATACAGAATTAAAGAAACAACTTATCTCTTTATATAAAACCAGTTGTGCTTTAAAACGAATGATATATTAACTCCTGGTACTTTCTTTAAGGAGTGCCTTAATAACGTTTAACTAATCCTAGTAAACAACCAAAACAACAATTGACTGTATTTGAATCATGAACTATTTCAGTACCATTGCTTCTGTTTGAAAGGTGTAGCCCCTGTGGTAGGATGTGGCGTCGCCCGGAAATTATGCAAGAACTGTGTCACAGCTGCCTTCCAGGACTTCTTTTCCTGAATTGCAGATTGGATGCATTGTTTCAACACTTTATTAAATTGTTCTACTGCCCCGTTGGCCTGAGGATAATATACGCTCGAGTACATATGCTGAATGTTGCGTTCCCTCAGAAAATCAGCAAAAGCAGTAAATGTTAGTTGTGGGCCATTATCAGACACTAAGCAATGTGGATTACCTTCTCTACTGAAGATGGTGTCCAGGAAAGTTGTTATGACATCCGTTGTCACTTGTGATGCAAAAGCTACTTCTGGCCACTTACTGTAGTAGTCTACCAGTGTTATGGCCTAGCAACAATCCCATGTAGCCGACTCAAATGGTCCCACAATATCAATGGCTACCTTTTCCCATGGACCGTTAGGTAGTTCCACAGGTATGAGAGGTGCAGGTGCAGGTGCAGGCCGTTTTGTCGTTCAGCTGACATGTGAAACATGAGACAATCAGAGTTTCTACACTTCTGCCCATTTTCGGCGACCAGTAGAGCTCGCGAAGTCTTTGTTTTGTCCGTACAATGCCTTGGTGTCCTTCGTGAGCTAAATTCACAAGTCTTGTACGCAGAGACAATGGAACTACTAGGCAATGATCCCCCCGCATAATGAGAGGACCCTCCACAGAAAGCTCATGTCTGATGTGAAAGTAAGGTTCTAGTTCTTGTTTTCACTGACTTCTTGTTTTAAGGCCAGCCGTTCTTGATCTCTGCACGAAGTTGAGCTAACTGGAGGCAGCTCTCCGATGCAAACGAAAACTCAGAGACTGACAAGGCAAGTAAGTGAGAAACAGTGGTGACCATTTCTGGTTCATCTGTTGATGCACTCGTCTCTGGTAAGGGAAGTCGAGAGAGACAGTCTGCTGTTGTGTTGTATCTCCCAGGGCGGAATGCAACATCATAGGAATAGCATAAGTCAAGTCAAGTCAACTCAAGTGTATTTATATAGCGCTTTTCACAATATAAATTGCATCAAAGCAGCTTCACAATATCAATCAAATAACATAATGTTTGTTTCTTAGTGAAAAAACATCCACGTTTGGTAGGGCTGATCAATGGTATTAATGCTTGGCTAATTATTTTGAATATCCCCAACTGAACAAGCCAAAGGCAACAGTGGCAAGGAACCGAAAAACTCCATCAAGTGACCTACTGGTGTCCTAAAACTCCATCAGGTGACCTAATGGAGAAAAAAAAACCTTGGGAGAACCCAGGCTCAGTCGGGGGCCAGTTCTCCTCTGGCGTTTATGAACTAGAGGCCGGATTTACAGTAACTGTAAATTTGATACAGAATTTTGTTTTATTTTATCACTTCGGGGTGGGTACGCGAACCGGAATCACAACATTTTATCTGTAGAGTGGGAAAGGGATCCTCCATAGGGAGAGGCTAGTTGGCACTTCAGCACTGCGTTGTCATCGGGTCCAGGCAAAGCTCCTAGTCAGATCTGGATACGGCCTGGATCCGGTCGGCTGCGGGAAAACCTCGGGATAAACAAAGACACTAAAATTAGCGTAGATGCCATTCTTCTTATGATGATGTAACGAGTACATCAGGATTTAAGGGAATTGTTCCCAGTTCCGGCTGACCTAATCTATGCAGCCTAATATTGAATTATAGAAGTCTATAATATATTATGTGTATGCTAGGTCAAAGAGATGTGTTTTTAGTCTAGCTTTGAACTGACAGAGTGTGTCTGCTTCCCGGACAATGGTAGGAAGACTGTTCCAAAGTTTTGGTGCTAAATAGGAAAAGGATCTACCGCCCGCAGTCGATTTTGAAATTCTAGGTATTATCAACTGGCCCGAATTTTGAGATCGCAATAGACGTGAAGGACTATAATGCGTTAAGAGCTCGCTCAAGTACTGCGGAGCTAAACCATTTAGTGCTTTGTAAGTAATCAACAATATTTTAAAATTTATACGATGTTTAATAGGCAGCCAATGCAGTGTTGACAGAACCGGGCTAATATGGTCATATTTCCTGGTTCTAGTAAGAACTCGAGCGGCTGCGTTTTGGACCAGCTGTAGTTTATTTATTAAGCGTGCAGGGCAACCACCCAGTAGAGCATTACAATAATCTAGTCTTGTTGTCATGAAAGCATGAACTAATTGTTCCGCATTTGTTAATGAGAGCATATGTCGTAATTTAGATATATTTTTAAGATGGAAAAATGCGGTTTTACAGATACTAGAGACATGACTTTCAAATGAAAGATTGCTATCAAAGAGCACACCCAGGTTCCTAACCGACGACGAAGACTTAACAGAGCAGCCATCAAGGGTTAGACAGTATTCTAGGTTATTACGTGTGGAAGTTTTTTGTCCAATAATTAGAATCTCTGTTTTTTCAGAGTTTAGTAGTAGGAAATTACTAGTCATCCAATTTTTTATATCAGCTATGCATTCCGTTAATTTTGTGAATTGGTAAGTTTCGTTAGGTTTTGAAGAAATATACAGCTGAGTATCATCGGCATAACAATGAAAGCTAATTCCATGTTTCCTAATGATATGTCCTAATGGTAGCATGTACAGAGTGAACAGCAGCGGTCCTAGTACTGAGCCTTGTGGTACGCCATACTGAACTTGTGATCGATAAGACATCTCTTCATTTACTGCTACAAACTGATAACGGTCAGATAAGTATGATTTAAACCATGCTAGTGCAATTCCACTAATGCCAACATAGTTTTCCAGTCTATTTAAAAGAATGTTGTGGTCAATTGTGTCAAATGCAGCACTAAGATCAAGTAACACTAATAGAGAGATACAACCACGATCGGATGATAAAAGTAAATCATTTGTAACTCTAATGAGAGCTGTCTCAGTACTATGGTGCGGTCTAAATCCTGACTGAAAATCCTCGCAGATATCATTTCTTTCAAGAAAGGAACACAGTTGTGAGGATACTGCTTTTTCTAATATCTTTGACAGAAAAGGCAGATTTGAGATCGGCCTGTAATTGACTAATTCTGAAGGATCAAGTTGCGTTTTTTTAACAAGCGGTTTTATCATAGCCAGCTTAAAGGTTTTTGGTACATATCCTAGAGACAAAGACGAATTAATGATATTAAGAAGAGGATCTATGATCTGTGGAAGCATCTCTTTCAGTAGCTTAGTCGGTATAGGGTCTAACATACAAGTTGTCGATTTAGATGAATTAACGAGTTTGCAGAAATCTTCCTCTCCTATAGCAACAAATGAAAACAATTTTTCCTCAGGGAGACTACAATGCACTCCCTGATGCGATGCTGTAGTAGACGGTTGCATAGTTATAATTTTGTCCCTGATATTATCAATCTTATAAGTGAAGAAGTTCATAAAGTCATTACTGCTGTGTTGCTTGGAAACTTCTGTGCTTAAAGCTTTCTTTTTCGTTAGTTTAGCCACTGTTTCAAATAAATACCTAGGATTATGTTTATTTTCTTCTAATAGGGTTGAAAAATAAGCAGATCTAGCAGCTTTTAAAGCCTCTCTGTAAGCAATCGAGCTCTCTTTCCATGAAATCCGAAATACCTCTAGTTTTGTTTTCTTCCAGTTGCGCTCCATTTTTCTGGCTGCTCTCTTAAGGGCCTGAGTGTGCTCGTTGTACCACGGCGTTGGACTATTTTCTTTAATCTTCTTTAAGCGCAACGGAGCAACTGCGTCTAAAGTGCTGGAAAAGAGAGAGTTAAAAGTTTCTGTTGCAATATCGAGTTCTTCTAAGCTATCCGGGATGCTGAGATGATGAAACTTATTAGGAAGATTATTGATAAAGCAATCTTTAGTGGCAGAAGTTATAGGTCTAACATATTTATAACACGGAGTCGGCTTTGCAGCCTTGGCTAAATGTAATTTACATGAGACTAGATAATGGTCTGAGATGTCATCGCTCTGCTGCAGAATTTCAACGGCATCAACATCTATTCCATGTGATAATATTAGATCTAGAGTATGATTACGACAATGAGTGGGTCCTGACACGTGTTGTCTAACTCCAATTGAGTTTACAATGTCTTTAAGTGCCAATCCCAATGCATCTTTTTCATTATCTACATGTATATTAAAATCACCAACAATTAGTACTTTATCGTTAGCCAATACTAATTCTGATAGAAAGTCCGCAAATTCTTTGATAAAATCTTTATGGTGCCCTGGTGGCCTGTATACAGTAGCCAGCAGAAATCTCAAACGTGATTTATCGTTTACACTATATATTTTTACATTAAGCACCAACACTTCAAAAGAAGTATATTTAAAAATAGATTTCTTAGTGGTTTTGCAAATATTACTATAAATTACAGCAACACCTCCCCCTTTGCGTTTTAGACGAGGTTCATGTTTATAACAGTAATCTTGTGGGGTTGACTCATTTAAAGTAATGTAATCGTTTGGTTTTAGCCAGGTTTCTGTCAAACACAGCACATCTAGATTATAACTTGAAATCATATCATTAACTATGAGCGATTTTGAAGTAAGGGATCGAATATTCAGCAACCCAAGCTTTATCATTTGTTCATCTGTATTATATCTGTTTTTTATTTGTTGAACATCAATTAAAATTTTTACCTGACGTTTTTTGGATTTCCAAATTCGGGGAACAGACACAGTCTCTATATGATGATATCTAGGTGAAAGAGGCTCTATGTGATGGGATTTATCTGACCTTGGTGACGCGAGGCCGCTAGCAGACGGTCGGTTTAGCCAGTCTGTCTGCTTCCTGACCTGAGCCCCAGATTGTCATGTTTTAGCTCTAAGACTATGTGCCATATTACTAGAGAGAAGAGCAGCACCATCCCAGGAGGGATGAACACCATCTCTTTTCAACAGGTCAGGCTTGCCCCAAAAACTTTTCCAATTGTCTATGAATTCTATATTATTCAACGGACACCACTTAGACAACCAACCATTGAGTGAGGCCAATCTGCTAACTATCTCATCACTCCTGCGAACAGGAAGGGGGCCAGAGAAAATTACAGTGCCTGACATCGTACTTGCGAGTTTACACACCTCTTTAATATTAATTTTGGTGATCTCCGACTGGCGGAGTCGAACATCATTAGTGCCGACATGAATAATGATCTTAGAGAATTTACGATTAGCATTAGCCAGCACTTTTAAATTTGCTTTGATGTCAGGCGCTCTGGCTCCCGGCAAACATGTGACTATGGTGGCTGGTGTCTCTATTTTCACGTTCCGTGTGATCGAATCACCAATTACCAGGGCACAATCAACAGAATTCTCAGTGGGTGTTTCACTGAGTGGGGCAAATCGATTTGTTATGGTAATCGGAACGGAAGAGTGGTTTTTTAATCCGCGACTAGAGCGATCTCTCACGGTCACCCATCTGCCCTGCTGCGTGGGCTCTACTTCAGCCGGAACCGAATCATGTACAGAGTTCACTCTGCTAGGCGCATCCAAAAAAGTATCTAAAGCTCTAGTACTATCCTTACTATCCTCAATTAAAGTTTGGATGCGTGTCTCTAGCTCTGAAATCTTCTCCGTCAGCCTGACTGTCTCCTTGCATTTATCACAAATAAATCCTATATTGCCATCGGAGAAGGCTATACTAAACATGTGACATGTGACACAGGTGACAATAACAGGACAAGACATTACTCACCGTTTGTGTTGACTGATTCTTACTTACCTGGGCTTTTATGAACTCAAAGGCGCGGGCGCGCGAGAGAAAATAAATAATAAATAAATGAGCGCGGGTGGCGCGTAAACACGCGTGCTGTGCTAACAATAACGGAAGCTAGCGATGTAAGGTTAATCTGAGATCGTGGGTAAACTATATTTAGTAATATAAACAACTAGGAATGATAGTAAATGATGGTTCAAAACAGAAAGAAATACAAAGCTAATACGAGGCGTAGAGCTTACAGCCTCGACGCAAACAAACTCACAGCAGGCAGGAAGGCAGACAGGAGCAATCGATCAGTGAACAGCAGATCCTACCCACCACCACCTTTACCCACCACCATCTCCAGCTCCTGTTTATCAGCCAATGCCTGCAGCACTTCCACTCCAGCCAGTTCCATTTCCAAAATTACCGAAGCTTTTGAATGATAGTGAGAGAGAGTTTACGGATCTGAAGATGGCTTTGGACAATCTGCACAATCCTCACACTGAGCTTACTGAACATTATAAATACAGGGTGCTGATGGGACAGTTAGTTCTGGAGGAAGCAAGGCTAATAGCCCAAGCATGCCAGCATCATCCTGCGCCCTATGCAGCAGCTATGACAGCGTTGCAACGGCAGTATGGCCAACCTCATCAGTTGGCACAAAGTGAAATTGCATCCCTGTTGAATTCACCTGTCATTAGTGCAGGGGATGCAAAGGCTTTTCAGAGTTTTGTACTCAATGTTGACTTGTTCGTAGGCATGTTGATGTCACTTAAAGGGGCCACAAGGACGAGAACTCACTTGCACGAGCCATGTTGACAGACTACTCAGTAAGCTACCCAAGCATTACAGAGATAGTTTCATTGAGCACCTCCAGTTACGCGGCCGACTGAGCACTAACAGCCCGTATAACCCGTATAACCTTCATGACCTCGCTGACTGGTTGAAGGTGAAGGCAGAGGCTCAGTGTCTGTCATCTAAAATGGTACAGCGTTACCAGACAGAGAGAGTTCAAGTCCCAGGGAGGGAACGTCAGCCCATGCCTAAGCCCCAAACTCGACTCACTGCAGTTTATCATGGCAGTGACCAACCTAAAGAGGTCAGTACAGTACATTATGCCCATCCAGAGCCCGTACATGGTCAGCAATTGGTTAAGAAACTGAAACGTCTGTGTCTGTTCTGTAAAAGTCAAGCGCACTACTTGTCTCAGTGCAGTGAAATCACTCAGCGCTCAACTGAACAGATTCTCAAGTGGTTAAAGGACGGCAAGAGATGTTGGAAATGTGGTCGTACAAGTCATAAATGTGAGGAATGTACGCTAAAGAAACCTTGTTCGAGAATGTGACAATATACACCTCAGTGTTCTGCATTCCATCGCCAAAGAGTGTCCCAACCTTGTGTTACTTACGATGTCTGCCGATCGAGCATATCTGACTCCCCCTAGCTCAACAGGACGTGTTTACCTGAAAGTCGTCCCAGTACTGCTGTGGAAAGGAAAGATGTCTGTACAAACATATGCTATCCTGGATGATGGGGCCCAACGGAGTATTGTTCTTCCGGCAGCAGTTCAGCAGCTAGGACTTGCGGGTAAGGAAGAGATTATGGCCCTTTGCACCATCCAGCATGATGTCACAGATTTGAAGGGACAGTCAATTGATCTGCTGCTTTCCACACAGTCAAGTCCAAATGAGAAGTACAGCCTTACAAATGTGTTTACTGCTCCTCTCCTTACGTTAACTGAGTAAACTTATCCCATTAAGAGGCTTCAGCGATGCTAGTACCACCTCAGAGGAATTCATCTTCCATCCTTTCATAAGGTGCAGCCCCTTCTCCTAATTGGGTCTGATTACCCAAACCTGATCACAGCTAAGGAGCCTATCAGAGTAGGACCAGCTGGTGGACCGGCAGCTGTATGTACACAGCTCGGTTGGGTTCTCCAGGGACAAGAGGGACTTCTCCCACATCAGGTACTGTCATCACAATGCTTATTCACTTCCCTTACTCCAATTCGAGATCCTGTTTACCAACATGTTGAGCGGCTGTGGCAACTGGACGTCCTCCCATACCGCAGTGAAAAGCTGTTCACACGATCAAAACAGGGTCAAGCGGCTGTGAATATGCTGGAGACCAGAACACAACGTGTAGAAGTTCATGGCATCTGGCGTTACGCTACTCCACTCCTTCGTGCACGGGATGGCCCACCTTTGAGAGGAACCAAGGAGTCAGTATTGTCCCGACTCAGAAACACTGAGAAGAATCTCAGCAAAGACACCGAGAAAGTTCAGGTGTATGAGACTGAAATACAGAAACTCCTCGATTCAGGTTATGTTGTGAAGGTACCACCGGAGAATCTGCAGCCCAATGAGGAGTCATGTTTCATACCGCACCACCTTGCACACCACAATGGCAAAGACCGGCTGGTTTTTGACTGCTCCTTCGTGCATCAGGGTATCTCCCTTAATCAACAGCTGCTTCCTGGTCCCAGCCTTGGTGCCTCATTGATGGGAGTTCTCCTTCGTTTTCGGCAGTATCCGGTTGCCATTAGTGGTGATACACGTGGCATGTTTCACCAGGTTAGACTCTGTAAGGTATCTGGACCATGTCAGATTGACTCATGCAGTCCAAAACATTTGAAAAAGCTTTTAAACTTTGGACTCATGGAGGTAAATTAGACTAGGCTCCAGCCAGTCTACCATAGATGATTTTGGTGACAAGTTTTATGGCACCCAGAGGTTTAACAGACAACAAGACACGAGCTTCACAGAGATGTTTATCACCCAACTACCCCCCTTCCAGCAAGGGAGAACTCAAGTTGAAGACATTCCAACACACACACACACACACACACACATGAAGCTTTCATTAAACTCCCCATATAAAGACTTTACCGAGATATAGTTGAGATGTTTTTAAGTGGACCTGCTTACCCACGTTATAGTGGGATATCTGTGATTTTATCGTAGTATTAAATTAAATGAAGTATGTGTAATTATGCAGAAAGATGTATCTTTGTATTCCTATGATGTGTACATGTTTTGTTTGGTACCGTATTAATTCTCTCGGTCCAATTGATTTGCTCAGATACAGAAGATTACAGTAAAGTATGATTCTATGTGCACCAGCTTTTTGGGATAGGAAGGACCAATTCTGACACTGTCATAAATCGAGCTTCGACAAGACAAAGGGAATTCTGCTGCCAAAAGCTTTGGTGCATGTCATTGGCCAGTTCGCTCCAGAGAGGAGTGGATTTCAGTTCCTTTAAGAGAACTGAACCTCCAATCTCTCGTCTCTCACCCGGGCTCTTACCCTCTCTCTTCCTCCTAGCATCATGTAATGGATCTGCGATTCCCCCTCAGGGAATCTTTTCTTTTGTTTCTTTAAGTCTTTTATTTTCCATTTTCGAATTCTCCTTTGTTCATTTACACCAATGAGTGAAATGAACTTAGCCTGAATCCTCAACCGGCAACGTTAGTACCTGTATACGTAGTGTTCCTTTATTAAATTCATTATATTAATGTATTGATTCTGTCTTTGCTCATTCAAGTCCCTTTAATGAATAAAGATCCAAAGCTACGGGCTTTACAGCATTTATTGATACTTAAACAGTATCGTTATAGACCAGGAAGGTTGTCCCTTGTGGCCAGAGGGATTACTTCTCTTGAAAGTCTATAAGTAGGATAATTTTGGTGAGGTTTGATTAGATCGAATGATCAAGTTTGCTGGACAAACAGATGATTCGATTTTAAGTTAGTCCCCTTTAAGATTATCCTGACGATAGATCTATGATAGACATAATTGATAAATTAAATATTTAATTATAATCCGTTGTGATTAAGTATTAATATACAATTGAGCTGTTAATAACCTGTCTGTAAAATATAGTCTACAGATGCCATTAATCATAATCCCTTGTGATTTAATTTTCTAATTAATTTTCTTCCCCAAAGCCTGACCCAGGTTTCCCTACAACTCCTACCCATAGACATACCCCTGCTGAGGTTTATCTGGAGGAACATGCGTAGGGAGGATCCGCCTGACGTCTATGAGTGGCAAGTCTTACCTTTTGGGACAACCTGCAGTCCCTGCTGCGCTACCTATGCTCTACAGACACGTTCACAGCCAGCAGCCCGGAAATGAAGAAGTACTGCAGTCTATAGAGCGAAGCTTTTACGTAGACAATTGTTGTTGTGGCAAAACTTCTGTTAAACATCATCACTGCGTAAGAGACACTCAGAGTCAAATTAATAAAAAGAGAAGTATTTATTCTTGCAAGAATAGGCCCAGTCGCCAACACAGCAGTTACCCTGTGAAGTGAGTGACGCGCAACAGGAAGACATGAGACAGCCTTTATACTCTTTTCAAGGTTCCTCCTCACAGCAGTTACCCTTTCACCCACTCAGATAAGGTCCCCACTGCTGTTCAGTTTCTACTAAAGAGACAACCTGGCCCTGAAATAAACTAGCCAAATCTTGACCATTCCTAAGGTCAAGATGTCCTGTCCCATATATTCCTGAAACGTCACGCACAAGCACGTACACACATATACTTTTACACATTGAATAGGTTCAATCCCTTATGATATCTGTTAGGAATAAATGACTATTAAAATTTCTACAACAATTCCCCACTTTTTATCATTCTGATTACCCATAATCACAATAATAAACAAAAAGACAAATTTTAAGTCATATCATTACACTACTCTTCATCTCTGGTTTTTGCATAACTGATCACTCTTCATAAACATTTGTGAAATATTATTTAGAAAAGAAAAAGCTTAGGCTGTTTTGCAAGGATAGTCCCTTAAATATTAGCAAGCAAGTAAAGAATTTAATTAAAGCCGGGCTAAATGAATAGGCACTGCTATTGCACTCTCGACCTAGATCGAACCCTCAGTCACCTCAATTAAATAAGAAATAGTGTACAGATTACTTAACAACACCATCAATTCACACTGGTTATTTTAGCAGGTCATCAAAAATACAAAGAATAAAGTAGAATAGAATCCTTCATTTCAAACCCTCTCCTTGTACGCCACCTCGTAACACGGATGACCGCTGTTTGTAACCTTCTTTAAATCTTTGCCCTTAATCTTTCTCAGAAAATAATAAAAAAAAAAGAATAGAAGAAAAACAACCAGAACATACATTTAACACAGCTCACTGTAGCTTCCGCTACCTGTCTCGTCGCATTTTGTTAATCCTTGGGATAGACTGTCATTTTTTTTTTTTACCAATTGAACAGACAGCAGGTTTTCACCTGTCTCTGTTATCGTATTCACCCATGAATAACAAAATTATCATAACACATACAATCCTAACTCCTACCATTAAGCCTTTTCCATTAAATTTATGTCCATCTTCCACATTTTATTCACTTCTAATTCAATTTATTAAGCTCTATTGAATGCACTGTTTAACAAATCTAACCAGAGAAGTCTTATAATTTTATCCATTCCTCTAACCAAATTAGTTGTTCAAAATTAACTCTAATATCTCTAGTACGGACACATCAATCAATAGATTTTCTACATTTACCATCAAATCAATACCTAGTTCGATTCAATCAAACAAAATCAACAAAATCATCACAAAAAAATATTCTTCTGTTAAACTTAAACCGTCAGTTGGCAGTTGGTTCCTCCAGGTGTGTTGATCATCTTGTTCGCCCCACGGACGTTCCGTGTTCGCCAGGGTGACACTTTGCGTGCCGTTGCAATGGTCTTTCCCTCGTAGGCGAGGCAGACAGTTACTAGCACCGTCTTCTTTAAACCTCACTTTCTGCTCTATTGGATGCTTGAGGCCTGTTGGTGTTGTCTAAGGTGAGAGGCTTGGACCCAGGTGTCACACTCTCCAACCATTTTCTGATCCTTACAAGGTCTTCCCTTTTAATCACGACCGCACCCCCACTGGAATGAACCATACCTTGCCTGCTGTCACCTGTGAATGGAGACCTTAACTATTTTGTTAGTGATGCTTGTCTAGCCGCTCGTCCCTTTTGGTGTGACCTGTGGAATCAGCAGCCTGAAACATATTATCACCGGATAATTTCTTGCTCATTTAGTAGCACTCAGGGTCCTTTTCCCCTGAAAAACACTCAACCCACTTTGCTCATGTCCACAACACAATATTTATATATTTGGAACAGAATCAGTTCTGTTTGCTGCAATCCATCCTGACATTCTGCAAAAGGAAAATCTTAAGTTATGCGCTGCGCAGGTGTGGAACCTTTCTCTTACAATAATAACCCAGGCCAGGATAGTTAGCCAAATTCATCCATAGCCATCATTTTATTGGGCACATTCTGCCCTGTATCAAAGGTCTGCATGATCTGTAGAGAAAAACAAATGTCGAGGTTATTTTCAGATAGTAAAGTACACGTAGTTTCTTTTGTCTGCTGTGCTGCCGCAGCCTTCGCTGCTGCATCTGCCCTGGCGTCTCCTGTTGAAACAGTCCTGCAATTTTGTTATCAGCGTGTGCGGCACACTTACAGACAGCAACTTTTGTTTGGAACGGCCTTTTACCCAATTAAACCAAGTGTCCTCCCAACATATATTGTCCTTTAGTAACCCTTATTTTGTCAATCATTACCATCTCCCTTTTGATGCACGACTCAACTCGTGCATCAATTTAAACTAATTTGATTTGCCATCAACACCAACCCAAACGGCGTCCTTCAGCCAAATTTCCTCCAGACATCTTTCTCTGTCTCTGAAACAAAGTATTACGTTCTTCACTTAAAGCCACAATCTCATCTTTTTATCGAAGTATTTGAAGGGCAATGGCCCTGAGTCTCACACCGAATCCTGGTTTTCAGGCCTGTTGTTTGGTCTCTCAAGTCAGTCATCTACAAACATTTCCAAAGTCATCAATTGTTTCTATCAGGTCAGGTCGTGCTGTACAGACTTGGTCAATGTCAGTCAATCATTTTCCCCCCTTTTCATCCCAATACTCATAAATGTGAGGGGCTCTCTTGCTAATTTCATGTTGACTTAGCCAATATGTCACTGTGTTGTTGCCATCAAATCTATAACATTTTCATTTATCTCAGCCCATGGCAGATGGTAATCTACAACTCCACAATTCCAATTTACATCAAATACTTAAACTGATCCAGAACGTAATTCAAATCAACATCATAAAGACTTCATTAAAGTAATTAATACCAGACAGAGCTTGATGACCAATCAGTTTAAAGCTCGTCCTTTGTTCTGTATCATCTTTTCACCTAACAGAATTTAGCAGCTTCCTGTAAAATTTGTCATTTGCCAAAAGCCATCCTAGTGGGTAATGACACAATATACACCCCATTCAGACTTAGTATTAGTACCCCAAACTAACACAGTCACATACAAGACAAAGTGCTGTCACCATCACACACACTCATATTAGACACGTATGTCAACTGCTCCTTTTCAATATATCGTCTCTAAAAAGATTTAAATTTTAAGTACGATTTTAAACTTCGCATTTTCCTCTAGGTTTACCTAATTTTACATGGTATCTTGACCAGTTTCAAATCATGTCTGTTCATTATTCATTTGATTTTTAGAAAAGGCAGCTGGGTTGTTTTGGTTCCTTATCATTATTTTTCTTCAGCTTGCTCTAGCAGGCCGATACAAGAAAGAAAGAAAGAAAGAAAGAAAGAAAGAAAGACACAGTTACCATCCCTTCCTCCAACTCAGGCAGTCTCTCTCACTATTAACAAATAGTATTTTCCACAGCCTTCTAAGACTGTAACTTAGACAAAATTTAAATTCATTACAATAACCTTTGACCATTCATCTTTGTTATTATGCAGACCTTTCTTAAATCTACGAAAGCTGTCTTCATCTTTAGTCACCATGTCTACTGACCTTCAGGAGTTAAGACTATGTTATAGACATATTAGTTCAAAATCAACACTTCTATACATTTTCTTGCCTATAAGGCAACCAATACATACAAGTTTGCTACTGTCTCCACATCAAATAATGGCAATCCCCTCCTGGGTCAGCTGGCTCTTGAAAGGCCATTGGCTCTTAAGCTATAATCTCATCAGGGTGTTGTCCCCCTGGCATAGTTGCAGACACTTGTCATAATGAAAAACAAGCCATACAACCAATGCGGTTTCTTCCTGCGAGTGGTATAGAGGAAACTCACATTTTCTGGGTCAGACTGCCGTAACTCCTCACAGCGCATCTCACCTCTCAATGCTCTGCTGATCCCAGTGGCCTCCAGTAATCAGCCCTCAACTCTCATACCTTTCTCACGTATAACACCTCCATCCGGAGGTGCCCAGTGTTCGTGACCCCCTGCGTTGGGCTGTCCCCTGGCCAGGAAGATCATCCCGTCATTGAGTAGCCACTCGTACACACTGGTGACCGCTCTTTCCCATCACACAATCAGTTTTCTTCAACAGAACTCAGCTGTTTTCTGGAGCTTAGGAAAGGCACGTTCAAGAGTCACCAGAGCCATTCCGATTGCCTAATAGTGTTCACGCAGGGAGACAGGTTAATAACAGCAGTATTTAATCACTTAAATCCATTAACCATCTTAATCATCAACCTAGCTACTTAGATTATACTCAGTGAATTTAGATCACAGCCATACATTCAGTGTACTGTTACTGTACATCTGTAGCCGTAGCCTTCGGCCCTGTTTCATGGTGGAAACTTAAAGAAGTTACTGGTCCTCTATCGTTTAAGATCTGCATCATTATTTTACAGACTTCTTTAAAGTCATTCAGTTTTACATTTAAAACATTCTCAAATACCACTTGCCCACTTAATGGCAATGATTTATTTTAACATCTGTGTCTGATTTTCAACCGAAACACTGTGCTTTTACTATAAATAGCTTATTACTTATGACACAGGCTCAAATAACAGCTATTAGCTGACATGATTGAGAGAGACTCTGAGACTTTCAGGACTGGCACACTGTACTCTCATAAACTTCTAACATCAAACTCTATCTACCATCTTTTAACTCTATCCCAGCTGAAGGCATATTTGCCAGAAATTACATGTGTTTCCAAATAAACATTTTTATAGTTGTCTTTTGCCCATATCTCATGGAATTTAGACATTAGAAATTTCCACTCAGATTGAGTCTCTGTCGTACTGGCGGTTTTCAGCCACAGCAGACATCAGATTCAGATAAGCGAGCTGTTTCATTACAGCCAATAACAAACTTATCTTTTGAAAGCAAAACATCAGCTTCTGGTTCTTTCATGGTCAAAACACTAACAGAACACATTTTACATTTAACAACTGTTAATCCAGTAGCCTATTACTTCTACTTATTTGATCTTAAATACAAATAATTATTCTAGTTCTCAATTACCATAGCTTCATATCTGACTTCAACGTTTTTTCTAGGAGTTTATCACTCTCCAATCGGGATTCACACTAACTTTGACAAGGCTACTCTGCATCTTTTGCAGTTATTATAAATCATCCGTGAGATTTGTCTCTCTATATAACCTGAACCCTTCTTAAAATGTTGAATTAAAACACAACCATCCTTTTAGTTACTTTTATATATTTTGCAACTTTCATCAAACTGTTTCACTGTTTCAAGAAAATTACTATTATAGATCTTTTTTTCAAAAGGATTCACTTTAAGACTTCAATCTTTTGACCCTTTTTATCTCTTATTCTTTTACAATCCACCAGTGGCGGATTCAATCCCAATAGCCGAATCATAATCTTTATCATTATTATTGGCCGCACATCAATTTTCTTAAGCTGCATAAGTTGTTTGCACAAAGTTTTCATTTAACTTTAGCCATACTTGTCCAGGGAAATTATCCCTGACCCAGAATTTCCATTATAAAATAGACATCTTTTGCGTCAATTACTTAATATCAACAAATATCCGACATTATACATTATTGATTTCCAGAATCTTTGGTCAAAGTTGTCTTTACATTTTACTAATTTGGTATTATCAGCAACAACACTGATTACAGAACAAGTATATATTTAATGTCCGGAAGCCGGGCTGAATAAGCAAACACTGTTGCTGTACTCCCAGCATATAGCTGGACCCTCAGTCACTCCTCAGATATTAAATACAGACATCGTCTACAATCATAAAGACCAGGCTATATGCATTAGTTTTTTTTTTATAAAACTATAATTTCCATAAATTCTGTCAGACATTTTATTTTCATCACATATAGGTTTCCACTATATGTCTTCTCAATCTTTCCCTACATGCCAGTTCCTTCTGTATCCTCTCCCTTCTTTTCTCTACATGCCAGTTCCTTCATTATCTAACCAGTACATGATTGTTTAACTACAATCCCCACACACACATATCTCACACACCAACCTTCTTGTTTTCCCTTCACTTCCCTCTTCCATCAAGTTTCTCACTTACAGTTCCACTCTATTTCTATCACTCTATTTCACACAGAAAGCCTTATTGCTGCTGCTTGCTACTTCAATCCTTATCATATAAATTTAAGTTCTATAGACATCTAATGTCATGCATCCATTTACTGGATGCATAAGTAAAAACCTTATTTCTCTCTGCAGTTCGACTTTTTTTTTTTTTTTTTTTTTTTTTTTCTTTTAAGACAACAATCCATTGTTTGTCCACATTGCTTACACACGTTTGAACACAGCCATAACACTTTGTTTCTCACTGCCCTGTTCAACTGATTCCCCCCCGGAGGAAATCATGGTATTTTCCCAGTTTTTTTTTTTTTTTTTTTTTTTTTTTTTTCCCCCAATGTCTAACATACATTTTCCCTCATAATATTTCTTAATTTGAAAAAAAAAAAAAAACGGTGTGTCAAATTTGGCAATCTTGCTCTGAGATTTTCCCATAATGGCTGTTTCTGTTACTCTGTGGATTTTTGTTCGACGCTGCGTCTACTAATCTGATGGACGTCTCCACCAGATCTGATCCACTTACCCTCAGACCAGGCAGGGCGCACCCAGTGCTTTCCTGACGGATCGATTAACTCCCAGTAAACTGCTACGTGAGTATCCCTCGATTTGCAAAATCGCACCCAGTGCCTTATTTTGCAAATACGCTCCTCACGCAGTTAGCCCCACTGCATTAACCCTTGACCCGCCCGTAAGTCTCAACCGACCCCCAATTGACTGCCGTACGAAGCTCACTCGATTTGCAAAACCGCACCCAGTGCCTTGTTTCGCAAATACGCACTTTCGCACATTCCTAGCAGTGTTGTACCGGTGCTCTTGACTTACACCACAGAAACGAACAGACCCAGCCACTATGGTTTTACCCACAATTGAATAATATTTTAACCCAAAATAAAATATTTTAGCCGTCTCTTACCAGAGATGTCTTGGATTGCCACGGGTTCGTTCTCATTTGATTCCAGTGGAGCCTCTCCTGGCCCTGATAGCGGTCGGCCCCTCTCTCTGAAACTTACGAGGTAGAGCTGGAACTGCTCAGTCCAGGTGGCCAAACACCGTCCGCTCTCAGGTCCAGAAGGCACTTCCAAGGAATCCCACTCTTCTGACACCAAATTGTTGTGGCAAAACTTCTGTTAAACATCATCACTGCGTAAGAGACACTCAGAGTCAAATTAATAAAAAGAGAAGTATTTATTCTTGCAAGAATAGGCCCAGTCGCCAACACAGCAGTTACCCTGTGAAGTGAGTGACGCGCACCAGGAAGACATGAGACAGCCTTTATACTCTTTTCAAGGTTCCTCCTCACAGCAGTTACCCTTTCACCCACTCAGATAAGGTCCCCACTGCTGTTCAGTTTCTACTAAAGAGACAACCTGGCCCTGAAATAAACTAGCCAAATCTTGACCATTCCTAAGGTCAAGATGTCCTGTCCCATATATTCCTGAAACGTCACGCACAAGCACGTACACACATATACTTTTACACATTGAATAGGTTCAATCCCTTATGATATCTGTTAGGAATAAATGACTATTAAAATTTCTACAACATTGTCTACAAAGCCTTCCCACTGCTACAGAAGCTAAGCAACTAATCGACAAGATGAGACCACTTCTAGCCTTAGGAGATTTCGAAAAAAGACAGTGGGCTACTAATGTACCTTCAGTTGTTCAGCATTTACCATCAACGGCTCGTTCAGAGAGCATTGAACTGTGGGTGCAACAGTATAATTTGGATCCTCTGGAACCAGCTCTGGGTTTGATGTGGCGCTGTCTAGAGGATCAACTGGCCTACCGGCATCGTGTCATGGTAGAGCACCCTCCAACGATGAGACACATTTACAAGGTCTTGGCATCCCAATATGACCCCCTAGGGTTTATCATTCCCTTTACCACACGGGCCAAGATCCTTGTCCAGAAGCTTTGGGCCAACCCAAGGAATTGGGATGATCCGAACCTTCCCCCGGACTTGCTAGAGAAGTGGATAATATGGGGGAAGGAGTTGGCTGACCTCGGCAAGATCAAGCTTAACAGATGCTACATCCCTTCCCACTTTGATGTGGAGACATCAAAATTTAACTTGCATGTGTTTGGTGATGCATCAGGAGTGACCTATGGATCAGTTGCTTACCTCCTTGTTGAGCAGCATGGAGAGATTCATACCTCCTTTGTCATGGCCCGCTCTAGGGTAGCCCCCAAACGACAGCTGTCAATCCCACGTCTTGAACTCTGCACAGCTCTGACCAGTGCCCAGTTCGCCAATTTCCTCAGCCAGGAACTGACTATCCCCATAGAGGAAGTGACATTATGGACTGACTCTACGACTGTCCTGACTTGGATACAGTCCGAGTCTTGTAGGTATAAAGATTTTGTTGGGACTAGAGTGGCAGAAATCCAAGAGTTGACATAGCTTCACTCGTGGAGGTATGTGGATTCCCCTAATAACCCGGCGGATGATATTACTAGAGGGATGACCCTTACAGAGCTGGCGAACCCAAGCAGGTGGGGTCAGGGTCCAAAATTCCTTTGTGAACCATCAGATCACTGGCCCGTCACACCCTTGATAGAGGCTCTAGATGATATATCAGAGACGAAGAAAGGTGTCCTTTGTGGTCTAGTTGTGAATGATCAAGGTTCTGGTATTCCTGATGCATCCCAGCACACTTCCTGGAAGGACTTAGTTGATGCTGCTTACCAGTTTCTTCAAGGGGCGGCTGCCCAAGACATGAGCATGCAACACCCTGATTACAGGAGTGCGGAAACACTCATATTGAGTCGATGTCAGGAGGAGACCTTCTCAGAGGAACTTAAGGCCTTGAAGGCAGCTAAACCTGTGCCTACATCCAGCCGTCTCAACACTCTTGCACCAGAGTTGGATTGCACACTAGGTCTGATCCGTGTGGGAGGAAGACTGCGGAAGCTGGATGGCTTAAGTCAAACGGAGATCCACCCCGTGGTTTTACACCCACACCATAAGGTGACTAAACTTCTCATAAAGCACTTTGATGAATGCCTCCTTCACCCAGGACCTGACAGGGTTTTTGCTGAACTCCGTCGCCACTACTGGATCCTGAGAGGCAGACAAGCAGTAAGGCTACATCAGAGAGAGTGTGTGGAGTGCCAGAAGTGGAGAGCCAAGCCGACCATGCCTATCATGGCTGACTTACCTTTAGCCATTGGGATACGTCTCATCCGATGTTGCAGACATAGATCTGGTTACCCCAAACATGCTGCTCATGGAGCGGCGTGATGCCTCACTTCCTCAAGTGATCTACACTCCCGAACCTCTATCCAAGCGCCGCTGGCGACATTCTTACACCATTGTGGATCACTTCTGGTCATACTACATTCGACATTACCTCCCGAGCCTCCAGACTCGCCAGAAGTGGCAGCGGAAAACCCAGGATGTAACTGAGGACATGGTGGCAATGATTATGGATCCGCAGCTTCCTAGAGCTCAATGGCCAACTGGTAGGGTTGTCAAGTCGATTACCAGTGACGATGGACACATTCGGTCAGCTCAAATCAAGGTCAATGACCGCTTATACCTACGACCTGTGGCAAAACTTCTCAGACTTCCAGTACTTCCGGGTGGAGGTGACACAGACTCCAAGGACTAGGGAGTTTATCTTTACACATATTAGCTATGCTAATCTGGGGGCGGCTGTTCTAAATTCCCTCTTTATAAGAGTATATGAGGACTTTTATTATGAAACGGTTTACTGTGTGCGCTGCTGATTAACGTTAGTTTCCGCTATTGTGTTTACTTTCACTTTCATCAGCCGTTTTCTCCGCTATGCCCTCAGGTGTTAATGTGCGTGATTGAACATAAGTTTATTTATTTATACACAGTTATAAGTGATGTATGTTTGTTATATTGTTGTATTCAAATATTTGGCTAGTGCAACCGAACTTTACATTGTGCACAACATCATAATAGGAGAGTTATATACAGTGATTCACGTGTATATGGTAGCAGAGCTCTGTCAATCGTATGTGACGTTGGTTTAAATATAAATAACGTGTCAATAGTGAGTTACTGTTTATGTTTGTGTAACTCAAAGTTATTAGACATACACTGATGTATCTTTTTTATTTTGTTTATTCCAGAAATACCACATTCAATACCTTGTAATAGAAAACTCAGTACAGCTGGATGATGCCAATGCGTGTGAACATTCATATAAAGAGTTTAACAGTTCCCTGTCTCCTGTCACGCTTCTTACCGGAGCCCCGTAGTGGATGAGCATTCACCTACCTATATTCGAACCCTACAGTACGCAATATACGTCCTCCATTTTCCAACACTCCACACACAAGCCAGTGCTTCTCTCTCCACAGTCGAGTACTTCCTTTCGGGTGACAAAAGAGTTCGGTATGCCCTCCGTACCATCAGCATGTAGCTGAGAAAGGACTCCTCCCACACCGTAATTAGAAGCATCAGTACTCACGTAAGTTGGCAATCGGGGATCGAATAGAGCTAGAATGGGGCTCTTTGATAGAAGCGTCTTCAGGGTGGCAAAACTTTGATCAGCCTTATCAGTCCAAAAGAAGTTCACGTCAGTGGAGGTTCTCAAAACTTCACGTAGGGGTTCAACCACTGTTGTGTAATCAGGTAGGAATTTACTATACCAAGACGTTAGGCCCAGGAATGAGCGCAGTGAGGCTATGTCATGGGGGGCAGGTGCATGCACGACAGCAGCTACATTATCAGCGTCTGGATGTAATCCCTCTTTAGAAACCTTGTGCCCCAAAAATGTCAAGGTTTGCAGCTTAACTTTACATTTCTGCATATTTAGTTTCAGACCAGCCTTGTTCAGACAGTCAAGTACGGCTTTTAAACTAGTGTCATGGGTTTCTTCGGTGTCGGCGTAAACAATTAGGTCATCCAAGTGTGCTTGAACACCTGGCAATCCGTGTAGTATCACTGTCATCATCTTCTGGAAAGCAGGCGTGGCTGAAGCCAGTCCATACGGGATACGTTTATAACGGAACAGTCCATTCTGGGTAATAAATGCTGTTAAATCTCGACTTTCAGGGTGCAATGGAACCTGGTGATATGCTGAGGCCAGGTCTATGGTAGAGAACACTGTCGCCCCACGCAGTTCTGCCAACAGTTCCTATATATGGGGCAAGGGGTGGCTATCAACAACTATAGCCTTATTAGGCTCCCTTAAATCAATGCACATGCGAATTCCACCTCCCTTTTTTTGTGTCACCACAATTGGGGAGACCCACGGAGATACAGCCACCCGTTCAATTATGTCATGCTCCAACAGGTGTTTCAGTTCATCAGAAACTGCTTGCCTGACTGACAATGGCAGTCTTCTCAATTTAGCTGAACAGGATTGAAACCTTCTTTCACTTTCACTTTGTGCATGAATCCGCTTGCGCATCCTACAGTAAGCACTGGCAGTATTTCCGAATTCTCATGTGTAATCACAGCATCGCCTTCAATACGGCAGTGAAGTGCCTTCAGCATATCCATTCCCAGCAAAGGTGAGCCTGACTTTACTATATAGAATGTGCCCGCTGCTGTACTACCATCATGGAAGACGTCTGTAGAGAAACAGCCCAGCACTGGAATAATCTCCTTGGAATAAGAATCAAATTTTACTGTCGCTGGATTGAGGGTGCATGAAGCAAAATGTTTACGGTAAAAGCTCTCGGGCAGTATGGATGCTGATGAGCCCGTGTCCACAATTAACTCCACTGGTTGACAATGTCCATCCTTTGTTTTAATTTGCACTGAACAGAGGATTTTGTCTGTCACCGTCTTAGGATAATTCATGTATAATACAGTGAGCTCTGGTATAACAATCTCACGCACCTGTTTCTGTGATGATCGGCAAACTTTGGCAAAAGTGCCCAATTTTTCCACATGAATTGCAGACTGCTTTGATTGCTGGACATCAAGGTTTGTTAGCCATATGGTTGTTGGATCCGCAACGGTAACACAAACGCTGCTGTCTCGCATTCGCAACTGACCGATCTGATGACATTGTCTTTCTGTCCCTTTGTTTTACGTTCTGTTGACTCTGTATGGCCTGTACTTGTGAAGTTTCAGAAAGTATCATGGAGTTCCTAAATGCGGTCTCCATTTGCACTGCTATTGAGACAGCCTTATTCAGCTTTAGGTCGGGTTCAAGCAAAAGTCTGTCCATACCGGTACCATACCCGTACCGAATTAGCTGCTCGCTCCACGATCTGGTCGCGTAACATTTGTTCTTCCATTTCTCCGAAATCACATGCGACTGAAAGCTCCCGTAAAGCAGCCATGAACTGATTCATAGATTCATCAGTCCGCTGTGTCCTTTGCCTAAATTTGTGTCTCTCTGCGACAACATTAACTGTAGGAATGAAATACCTTTTCAGTGCAGCGACAGCCATCGTATAAGTATTGCCCGAGTCTGGTAAGGTATAAAACAGTCTTTGTCCTTCTGTGCCCAAGGCATGTAGCAAAACAGCTCGCTTTCTTTCTTCCGGCCATGCGTCACCAGTAGCATCGATCACGAGTAGGTAATTTTCAAACATTTTGAGCCATACGGTAAAAGTAAGTGAAGGCTTGCCAGGGCATGGCAGGAATGGAGCTGGTAAAGGAACTGTAATCGACATCCTCGTCGCCAATTGTGATGTTTTGTATCTCTTATGAAATAAAGAAGCAAGCACAGACACGAGTGTGTATCTTTTCTTCTCTTTTACTACTCTCCTCTTTCTCCTTGCCTCTCCTGCCATCTAGTGGCTACTCAAGAGCCCAACTAAAGCAAACAATGATCGCCATAACGGTGGCTTACAATTTTCTCCTTCAGTGATTCTGCTTGAGGTGTCTTCAATAATGCTCAATCATTATTCAATCACTTAATTATCACATTAACTCCAACACTGATTGATTTATGGAACATTTAGATCCCAGAATGATAATTGAATAATAATTGTATAGTTAAGTGATCAATTAAGTGATGATTGATCATTAGTGATGAATCACTGAAGAACAGAGGAACACAAGAACAAGGTTTAAGGTCACCATGATGGAGATCAGCGCTTGCTTTAGTTGGGCTCTTGACCCTTGAGTACAAGATTTTCTTTGGCTGCTGTAATTGAGTGTTTATTAAACATTTGTTATGACACAAAAATCAAGGAAAAGTATGATTGGGAATGGTGGTCAAGGTTTGATGATGAAAATACCATTTAGTGACTTGATTCACTGATCTCTGATTAAAAGGGTAACAAATTATTAGTTTGATTTGAAATTGAGATTCTACAGTATAAGAACTAACAATGTTATGACTATCAGATAATATGAAGGATTTTACAGAAAATGTAATTCATTACAACAACTAACACAGATATCATGAATAAGCATACGAATCTCAACAATGGTGGTCATTAAAAAAACTATTCATACTGCAAAGCATACTGGGTAATACAAAACTTATCCATGGCTCCCAGCATGCATTGCAGCATGAATAATTTTTTAATGGTCACCATTGTTGAGATTCATATGCTTATTCTTGATATCTGTGTAAGTCACCTTGATACCATAGAGGTTTTTAAAAATCTGATTGTAACAACACTGGGCCTTACAGCAGAATCACAGTTCTTTTATAATGAATATTACAAGTTATATATCACCTGTTTAATCAGAGATTATTCTCTAGAAAAGATCAGAGAATCAAGACACCAAATGATAATTCATCTTTCCATAAATCATCATCAATACACAACCACATGCTCACATTTTCTCTTGGCTTTTATGCCATAACAAATGTGTTATATAAACACTCAGTTACAGCAGCCAGAGGAAAAACTGGTGTTATAAAGTCAAGGGTCAAGAGCCCAACTAAAGCACACACTGACCACTATCATGGTGTCTTTAAATGAAACCCAATAAATCATCTTCATCTAAACCTCTGTTCATTCACAATAACACCTTCTGTAGACGCATGATAAAACTCAAACTGGTCGGTAATAAGTGAAGCTGGTAATGCTGTTTGTGGAGTTGTTCAATCCTCCTCTCAGATCTTCAGAGATTTAAACATATTTTATCTTCAGTGATTTCATCTTATGTTGTGGTTGGAAGTCAGTTGTAGTTCTTGTGTTTCTCTGTCCTTCAGTGATTCTGCTTGTTAACAGCAGGTGTTCATCATTAATGCTCAACAATCACTTCATTAATCACTTAATTTCTTGACTGCAATATCTACTTTTAGTGAACTCAACTGAAATAATTTCAGAGTACTCATAACTATTGTTTGTTATGAACTTAAATTAATTGAGGTAATAAGTTTCCTCAAATGTAATGAGTTAGCTTAACTCATTGGATTGGAATTTGTGTGTGATATTGTGAGCTAGCAGTAACTGCAAGTGCTCTGAGTTCATTTAAAGTTTGTTATTTGACTGTTTTTACTCAATAAAGTGAAGTTTCAGCTATATAAAGTATTAAATGCAGTGTAAAGTTTAATTGTGTATTAAGAAATATTATTGTTTTAGTAAACTCGAATAAAATAAGTTCAGAGTACTCATAACTATTGTTTTTTATAAACTTAAATGAATTGAGGTAATCTGTTTCCTCAAATGAAATGAGTTAGCTTAACTTGTTGGGGTTTACAGTGCAGTCGGTGTTATGTGGAGATTCGCCTATTTTTCAGGGGTGTTTTTCAAAAACGAGATTTAAATGAGGAGCAAACAATGGTGTTTGAGACTCACTGTATGTTATGTCCATGTACTGAACTCTGTTATTTAACTATGCCAAAATAAATAAAATTTCACATTCTAGGGCACCTAATGTGTAGCAAATCACATTTTATTTTCCCAATGAACAGTTACTTTTATTTTTAAATCTGCATTGCAAAAAAAAATCCTTCCTGAGATAAATTAGTGTTAATTACTGAAGTAAATGAAATGTATACTGAGACACTAATTTGTGCAAAAAGCACTAATGGCTTGTTTAAGACTTGAAGCTTATAATCGAGGACTTGCAACTTGACTCGGGACTTGACCCATTACTATTATAACGATTTAATATGACAATTATAAATGCAAATAACTTGAAACTTTTTTTTACAAAGCTAAATTATTTTTATGCTTATTAGGATAGACAAGCCTTCAATATTAATCAGGATATGCAATAGATTTTTAATTAAATACAGATTTTTTTAAAATTCAAATATATATGTTTTTTTAAATACTGAGATATAGTTAATCGTCATCATTATCATCTGTATCATCTGTGTTTAGTTAATCAGTGTCACCTGTGTTTAGTTAATCAGTGTCATCTGTGTTTAGTTAATCAGTGTCACCTGTGTTTAGTTAATCAGTGTCATCTGTGTTTAGTTAATCAGTGTCACCTATGTTTAGTTAATCAGTGTCATCTGTGTTTAGTTTATCAGTGTCACCTGTTTAGTTAATCAATGTCATCTGTGTTTAGTTAATCAGTGTCACCTGTGTTTAGTTAATCAGTGTCACCTGTGTTTAGTGAATCAGTGTCACCTGTGTTTAGTGAATCAGTGTCATCTGTGTTTAGTTAATCATCATTATCATCTTTATCACCTGTGTTTAGTTAATCATCATTTTAATCTTTATCACCTGTGTTTAGTTAATCAGTGTCATCTGTGTTTAGTTAATCAGTGTCACATGTGTTTAGTTAATCAGTGTCACCTGTGTTTAGTTAATCAATGTCATCTGTGTTTAGTTAATCAGTGTCACCTGTGTCTAGTTAATCAGTGTCATCTGTTTTTAGTTAATCAGTGTCATCTGTGTTTAGTTAATCATCATTATCATCTTTATCACCTGTGTTTAGTTAATCATCATTATCATCTTTATCACCTGTGTTTAGTTAATCAGTGTCATCTGTGTTTAGTTAATCATCATTATCATCATTATCACCTGTGTTTAGTTAATCGTCATCATTATCTGTATCACCTGTGTTTAGTTAATCAGTGTCATCTGTGTTTAGTTAATCATCATTATCATCATTATCACCTGTGTTTAGTTAATCGTCATCATTATCTGTATCACCTGTGTTTAGTTAATCAGTGTCATCTGTGTTTAGTTAATCATCATTATCATCATTATCACCTGTGTTTAGTTAATCGTCATCATTATCATCTGTATCACCTGTGTTTAGTTAATCAGTGTCATCTGTGTTTAGTTAATCATCATTATCATCTGTTTTTAGTTAATCAGTGTCATCTGTGTTTAGTTAATCAGTATCATGTGTTTAGTTAATCAGTGTCATCTGTGTTTAGTTAATCAGTATCATCTGTGTTTAGTTAATCAGTGTCATCTGTGTTTAGTTAATCAGTGTCATCTGTGTTTAGTTAATCAGTGTCATCTGTGTTAAGTTAATCAGTGTCATCTGTGTTTAGTTAATCAGTGTCACCTGTGTTAAGTTAATCAGTGTCATATGTGTTTAGTTAATCAGTGTCATCTGTTTTTAGTTAATCAGTGTTTAGTTAATCAGTGTCATCTGTGTTTAGTTAATCAGTGTCATCTGTGTTTAGTTAATCAGTGTCATCTCTGTTTAGTTAATCATCATTATCATCATTATCGCCTGTGTTAAGTTAATCGTCATCATTATCTGTATCACCTGTGTTTAGTTAATCAGTGTCATCAGTGTTCAGTTAATCATCATTATCATCTGTTTTTAGTTAATCAGTGTCATCTGTGTTTAGTTAATCAGTATCATCTGTGTTTAGTTAATCAGTGTCATCTGTGTTTAGTTAATCAGTATCATCTGTGTTTAGTTAATCAGTGTCATCTGTGTTTAGTTAATCGTCATCATTATCATCTGTGTTTAGTTAATCAGTGTCATCTGTGTTCTGTTAATCAGTATCATCTGTGTTTAGTTAATCAGTGTCGTCTGTGTTTAGTTAATCAGTGTCATCTATGTTTAGTTAATCGTCATCATTATCATCTGTGTTTAGTTAATCAGTGTCATCTGTGTTTAGTTAATCAGTGTCATCTATGTTTAGTTAATCGTCATCATTATCATCTGTGTTTAGTTAATCAGTGTCATCTGTGTTTAGTTAATCAGTGTCATCTGTGTTCTGTTAATCAGTATCATCTGTGTTTAGTTAATCAGTGTCATCTGTGTTTAGTTAATCAGTGTCATCTGTGTTTAGTTAATCAGTATCATCTGTGTTTAGTTAATCAGTGTCATCTCTGTTTAGTTAATCAGTGTCATCTGTGTTTAGTTAATCAGTATCATCTGTGATTAATCATCTGTGTTTAGTTAATCAGTATCATCTGTGTTTAGTTAATCAGTGTCATCTGTGTTTAGTTAATCGTCATCATTATCATCTGTGTTTAGCGAATCAGTGTCATCTGTGTTTAGTTAATCAGTGTCATCTGTGTTCTGTTAATCAGTGTCATCTGTGTTTAGTTAATCAGTATCATCTGTGTTTAGTTAATCAGTGTCATCTGTGTTTAGTTAATCAGTGTCATCTGTGTTTAGTTAATCAGTGTCATCTGTGTTTAGTTAATCAGTGTCATCTGTGTTTAGTTAATCAGTGTCACCTGTGTTTAGTTAATCAGTATCATCTGTGTTTAGTTTTCAGTGTCATCTGTGTTTAGTTAATCAGTGTCATCTGTGTTTAGTTAATCAGTGTCACCTGTGTTTAGTTAATCAGTGTCATCTGTGTTTAGTTAATCAGTGTCACCTGTTTAGTTAATCAGTATCATCTGTGTTTAGTTAATCAGTATCATCTGTGTTTAGTTAATCAGTATCATCTGTGTTTAGTTAATCAGTATCATCTGTGTTTAGTTAATCAGTATCATCTGTGTTTAGTTAATCAGTGTCATCTGTGTTTAGTTAATCAGTATCATCTGTGTTTAGTTAATCAGTATCATCTGTGTTTAGTTAATCAGTGTCATCTGTGTTTAGTTAATCAGTGTCATCTGTGTTTAGTTAATCAGTGCCATCTGTGTTTAGTTAATCATCATCATTATCTTTATCACCTGTGTTTAGTTAATCAGTGTCATCTGTGTTTAGTTAATCAGTGCCATCTGTGTTTAGTTAATCAGTATCATCTGTGTTTAGTTAATCAGTGTCATCTGTGTTTAGTTAATCAGTGTCATCTGTGTTTAGTTAATCAGTATCATCTGTGTTTAGTTAATCAGTGTCATCTGTGTTTAGTTAATCGTCATCATTATCATCTGTGTTTAGTTAATCAGTGTCATCTGTGTTTAGTTAATCGTCATCATTATCATCTGTGTTTAGTTAATCAGTGTCATCTGTGTTCTGTTAATCAGTATCATCTGTGTTTAGTTAATCAGTGTCGTCTGTGTTTAGTTAATCGTCATCATTATCATCTGTGTTTAGTTAATCAGTGTCATCTGTGTTTAGTTAATCGTCATCATTATCATCTGTGTTTAGTTAATCAGTGTCATCTGTGTTTAGTTAATCGTCATCATTATCATCTGTGTTTAGTTAATCAGTGTCATCTGTGTTTAGTTAATCGTCATCATTATCATCTGTGTTTAGTTAATCAGTGTCATCTGTGTTTAGTTAATCGTCATCATTATCATCTGTGTTTAGTTAATCAGTGTCATCTGTGTTTAGTTAATCGTCATCATTATCATCTGTGTTTAGTTAATCAGTGTCATCTGTGTTCTGTTAATCAGTATCATCTGTGTTTAGTTAATCAGTGTCGTCTGTGTTTAGTTAATCAGTGTCATCTGTGTTTAGTTAATCAGTGTCACCTGTGTTTAGTTAATCAGTGTCATCTGTGTTTAGTTAATCAGTGTCACCTGTTTAGTTAATCAGTATCATCTGTGTTTAGTTAATCAGTATCATCTGTGTTTAGTTAATCAGTATCATCTGTGTTTAGTTAATCAGTATCATCTGTGTTTAGTTAATCAGTATCATCTGTGTTTAGTTAATCAGTGTCATCTGTGTTTAGTTAATCAGTATCATCTGTGTTTAGTTAATCAGTATCATCTGTGTTTAGTTAATCAGTGTCATCTGTGTTTAGTTAATCAGTGTCATCTGTGTTTAGTTAATCAGTGCCATCTGTGTTTAGTTAATCATCATCATTATCTTTATCACCTGTGTTTAGTTAATCAGTGTCATCTGTGTTTAGTTAATCAGTGCCATCTGTGTTTAGTTAATCAGTATCATCTGTGTTTAGTTAATCAGTGTCATCTGTGTTTAGTTAATCAGTGTCATCTGTGTTTAGTTAATCAGTATCATCTGTGTTTAGTTAATCAGTGTCATCTGTGTTTAGTTAATCGTCATCATTATCATCTGTGTTTAGTTAATCAGTGTCATCTGTGTTTAGTTAATCGTCATCATTATCATCTGTGTTTAGTTAATCAGTGTCATCTGTGTTCTGTTAATCAGTATCATCTGTGTTTAGTTAATCAGTGTCGTCTGTGTTTAGTTAATCGTCATCATTATCATCTGTGTTTAGTTAATCAGTGTCATCTGTGTTTAGTTAATCGTCATCATTATCATCTGTGTTTAGTTAATCAGTGTCATCTGTGTTTAGTTAATCGTCATCATTATCATCTGTGTTTAGTTAATCAGTGTCATCTGTGTTTAGTTAATCGTCATCATTATCATCTGTGTTTAGTTAATCAGTGTCATCTGTGTTTAGTTAATCGTCATCATTATCATCTGTGTTTAGTTAATCAGTGTCATCTGTGTTTAGTTAATCGTCATCATTATCATCTGTGTTTAGTTAATCAGTGTCATCTGTGTTCTGTTAATCAGTATCATCTGTGTTTAGTTAATCAGTGTCGTCTGTGTTTAGTTAATCAGTGTCATCTATGTTTAGTTAATCGTCATCATTATCATCTGTGTTTAGTTAATCAGTGTCATCTGTGTTTAGTTAATCAGTGTCATCTATGTTTAGTTAATCGTCATCATTATCATCTGTGTTTAGTTAATCAGTGTCATCTGTGTTTAGTTAATCAGTGTCATCTGTGTTCTGTTAATCAGTATCATCTGTGTTTAGTTAATCAGTGTCATCTGTGTTTAGTTAATCAGTGTCATCTGTGTTTAGTTAATCAGTATCATCTGTGTTTAGTTAATCAGTGTCATCTCTGTTTAGTTAATCAGTGTCATCTGTGTTTAGTTAATCAGTATCATCTGTGATTAATCATCTGTGTTTAGTTAATCAGTATCATCTGTGTTTAGTTAATCAGTGTCATCTGTGTTTAGTTAATCGTCATCATTATCATCTGTGTTTAGCGAATCAGTGTCATCTATGTTTAGTTAATCAGTGTCATCTGTGTTCTGTTAATCAGTGTCATCTGTGTTTAGTTAATCAGTATCATCTGTGTTTAGTTAATCAGTGTCATCTGTGTTTAGTTAATCAGTATCATCTGTGTTTAGTTAATCAGTGTCATCTGTGTTTAGTTAATCAGTGTCATCTGTGTTTAGTTAATCAGTGTCATCTGTGTTTAGTTAATCAGTATCATCTGTGTTTAGTTAATCAGTGTCACCTGTGTTTAGTTAATCAGTATCATCTGTGTTTAGTTTTCAGTGTCATCTCTGTTTAGTTAATCAGTGTCATCTGTGTTTAGTTAATCAGTATCATCTGTGATTAATCATCTGTGTTTAGTTAATCAGTATCATCTGTGTTTAGTTAATCAGTGTCATCTGTGTTTAGTTAATCGTCATCATTATCATCTGTGTTTAGCGAATCAGTGTCATCTATGTTTAGTTAATCAGTGTCATCTGTGTTCTGTTAATCAGTGTCATCTGTGTTTAGTTAATCAGTATCATCTGTGTTTAGTTAATCAGTGTCATCTGTGTTTAGTTAATCAGTGTCATCTGTGTTTAGTTAATCAGTGTCATCTGTGTTTAGTTAATCAGTATCATCTGTGTTTAGTTAATCAGTGTCATCTCTGTTTAGTTAATCAGTGTCATCTGTGTTTAGTTAATCAGTATCATCTGTGATTAATCATCTGTGTTTAGTTAATCAGTATCATCTGTGTTAAGTTAATCAGTGTCATCTGTGTTTAGTTAATCGTCATCATTATCATCTGTGTTTAGCGAATCAGTGTCATCTATGTTTAGTTAATCAGTGTCATCTGTGTTCTGTTAATCAGTGTCATCTGTGTTTAGTTAATCAGTATCATCTGTGTTTAGTTAATCAGTGTCATCTGTGTTTAGTTAATCAGTGTCATCTGTGTTTAGTTAATCAGTGTCATCTGTGTTTAGTTAATCGTCATCATTATCATCTGTGTTTAGTTAATCAGTGTCATCTGTGTTCTGTTAATGAGTATCATCTGTGTTTAGTTAATCAGTGTCGTCTGTGTTTAGTTAATCAGTGTCATCTATGTTTAGTTAATCGTCATCATTATCATCTGTGTTTAGTTAATCAGTGTCATCTGTGTTTAGTTAATCAGTGTCATCTATGTTTAGTTAATCGTCATCATTATCATCTGTGTTTAGTTAATCAGTGTCATCTGTGTTTAGTTAATCAGTGTCATCTGTGTTCTGTTAATCAGTATCATCTGTGTTTAGTTAATCAGTGTCATCTGTGTTTAGTTAATCAGTGTCATCTGTGTTTAGTTAATCAGTATCATCTGTGTTTAGTTAATCAGTGTCATCTCTGTTTAGTTAATCAGTGTCATCTGTGTTTAGTTAATCAGTATCATCTGTGATTAATCATCTGTGTTTAGTTAATCAGTATCATCTGTGTTTAGTTAATCAGTGTCATCTGTGTTTAGTTAATCGTCATCATTATCATCTGTGTTTAGCGAATCAGTGTCATCTATGTTTAGTTAATCAGTGTCATCTGTGTTCTGTTAATCAGTGTCATCTGTGTTTAGTTAATCAGTATCATCTGTGTTTAGTTAATCAGTGTCATCTGTGTTTAGTTAATCAGTATCATCTGTGTTTAGTTAATCAGTGTCATCTGTGTTTAGTTAATCAGTGTCATCTGTGTTTAGTTAATCAGTGTCATCTGTGTTTAGTTAATCAGTATCATCTGTGTTTAGTTAATCAGTGTCACCTGTGTTTAGTTAATCAGTATCTGTGTTTAGTTTTCAGTGTCATCTGTGTTTAGTTAATCAGTGTCATCTGTGTTTAGTTAATCAGTGTCACCTGTGTTTAGTTAATCAGTGTCATCTGTGTTTAGTTAATCAGTGTCACCTGTGTTTAGTTAATCAGTATCATCTGTGTTTAGTTAATCAGTATCATCTGTGTTTAGTTAATCAGTGTCATCTGTGTTTAGTTAATCAGTATCATCTGTGTTTAGTTAATCAGTATCATCTGTGTTTAGTTAATCAGTATCATCTGTGTTTAGTTAATCAGTGTCATCTGTGTTTAGTTAATCAGTGCCATCTGTGTTTAGTTAATCATCATCATTATCTTTATCACCTGTGTTTAGTTAATCAGTGTCATCTGTGTTTAGTTAATCAGTGTCATCTGTGTTTAGTTAATCAGTGCCATCTGTGTTTAGTTAATCATCATCATTATCTTTATCACCTGTGTTTAGTTAATCAGTGTCATCTGTGTTTGTATTTAAGTTCCGCCTGTTCAGTCAGTCTTTGTCCTATCTCTGTCTTATTTAGTGTGTGTTGCAGTCCTTTCTGTCGTCCTGTGTTTAATTACTAATAAACCTTTGGTTTGAAAATATATCCTCATCTGTCTTCTTGCAACCCACCGTGACAGTTTACTGTGCTTTTGTAATTATTAATTTTTACATTTTCTGATTTTAACTTCTGGTTCAATAATTTTTTTTGACATAAACATTTTATGTACAATATAATTTGACGCGTTTTTTGGTCTATATTGATTCATTTATCATTGTAGCCAAGTAGATTTCCTTGTGTATATCTATTTTTGAACGGATAGGGGTTAATAAAGTAATAAAATAATGGTATGAGAGCGAGTCAGAGGTAATATTGTGTTCCTGTCATCAGTGTTAGAGGAACGGTGTAACAGCTGGGCCAGGTTAGTTTCCTAGCATAAGTCACCATGTGCCCTTATGAGATCCTCCATCACTCCATCTGCCCTTATGAGATCCTCCATCACTCCTGCTCCTCCATCTGCCTTTATGCGTCCCTCCATCTCTCCATCTGCCCTTATGAGATCCTCCATCACTCCATCTGCCCTTATGAGATCACTCCATCTGCCCTTATGAGATCCTCCATCACTCCATCTGCCCTTATGAGATCACTCCATCTGCCCTTATGAGATCACTCCATCTGCCCTTATGAGATCCTCCATCACTCCATCTGCCCTTATGAGATCCTCCATCACTCCATCTGCCCTTATGAGCTCCTCCATCACTCTATCTGCCCTTATGAGCTCCTCCATCACTCTATCTGCCCTTATGAGCTCCTCCATCACTCCATCTGCCCTTATGAGCTCCTCCATCACTCCATCTGCCCTTATGAGATCCCTCCATCACTCCATCTGCCCTTATGAGATCCTCCATCACTCCATCTGCCCTTATGAGCTCCTCCATCACTCCATCTGCCCTTATGAGCTCCTCCATCACTCCATCTGCCCTTATGAGCTCCTCCATCACTCCATCTGCCCTTATGAGCTCCTCCATCACTCCATTTGCACTTATGAGATCCGTCCATCACTCCACCTGCCCTTATGAGCTCCTCCATCACTCCATCTGCCCTTATGAGATCCCTCCATCACTCCATCTGCCCTTATGAGATCCCTCCATCACTCCATCTGCCCTTATTTCCTCAGATTGTGAAGCGCAGCGCTCCGGCACGGTCACCTCTGGATCAGGATAAAGCTGCAGAATGGGAAGCGCTGTGTTGAGATGGCAGGATATGTGGGGTTCAGCGCCTGTAAATACATGCTTGGAGTTTGAATAAAGCTATGTTTCATTTGCATTTGTTTATTGTGATGGTTACTTTTATTTGTTCTTTTACTCATTTATTCATGTTTCTTATTGTTGTCAGTATATAAAATATAATTTAATTAATGTATGAATTAATTCATTGCTTGACTGACAATAGAGATGTTTCACTGCATTTAGCTAGTGTGTATTCATGCATAACTGTCATATGACAAAACAAATTACATTTAGATTTAACTTTTGGGTTGGGCTAAGAATGCAATTCATTCTGATGTAATATTAATATTTAAGGAGCGATACTTAAATTTTTCGAGTTTAAAATCAACAGTTTTCTCCAAAGGAGAGATCTTCTAGCAGCGGCCCGTCTCCTCTGTGCAGACATTACACACGCAGAGGAAAACTGTTCTCAGTTGTGCTGTCGAGTTAAAGATATTATGAAGAGTTAGTGCACCTGTCGCTCATATCATTTAAACTTATTACATACAAGATCATGGACAGATACCATAGTTGTATCTAACAATGAACAATCATAATGACAAAACAGAAATAATAAATATCATTGGTTTGTGTACATCATAATATATTTATACACAGGAAAAAAGAACAATAACAAGGCAATCTTTAAATAGTTCTTCATAACACACAGTTTTTTGTTATAAGTCTGAGGGATGAAACGAGAGCTAAATTCATCAAGAAAAAGAGGAAACCTTAAAGGAGAAACTTTTTGGGTATAAAATAAAGAAATTAACATATTCAACAGATGACGATTTTGGGGTTTCTTAATAAAAAAATATATCCTTATAAGGATAAAACTGTGGGTCACTTTAGGGTTTAAAATATAACAACTTCAATCAACCCTAAATGTATTCACAAAATAAATGGGCAGCTGTTTCTTCAACAATACCACAAAATGAACAAGTTTCATCAATATCTAGATATTTACAGATAGATGAATTAAATGTGTCGTTCATATCTTTTAAATGTGATAACGCGTCGTAGGTCACATGATAACGTCAACGTGGCGAATGATGTCCGGATCCCATTCACCCATTCACCCATTCATACTCAACGAGATTTGACTATAAAGTACCTGCTCTGTTAGCGCTCGTTAAGTACTCATTGAAATTAAGTACTCATTGCATATATATATATATATATATATATATATTTTTTTTTTCAAATCTCATTTTATATATTTGTGAATTTTATAATTTTTTGTGAATCTTTACATTTTTTTGTGAATCTCAATCAATTTACTGGAACAATGCAACAATTCTAACCCCATACGTATTTGGCATGTAATTTTATTGGACATATTGGAGTGATTTTATTGGACATTTATTGGAGTAAGAGCGTGTGCACATCAAAATCACCAGTGTTAAATTAACACTGCTCAGTGTTTATATGAGTCCACACTCAGAGAGTGTTAAATGAACACTGAAGCAGTGCTAAAGTTAATGAGATAATTAAGTGATTAATTGAGTGATGATTGAGCATTATCAAAAACACCTGATGTTAACAAGCAGAATCACTGAAGGAGAAAATTGTAATTGGTATGTTACCATTATGGAGATCAGTGTTTGCTTTAGTTGGTGTCTTGACCCTTAAGTCTTTAACTTTAGTTAATTATTTGGCTGCTGTACCTAAGTTATAACAGCCAGATGAACAAAGAGAACAGGTGATTTGATGGTATTAGTTGTGTTTTAACTCTATCATTATCTCACAATCATTTGACCTGAATAGAGCCCAGTTTCTGAACTATATTTACTTTATTGATTAAAGCAGCACTGTCCTTGAAAATCACAATATAATCCAAATAGTTTCTTAAAACTTAATCACATACAAGACTTTTTTTTCGTTCTAACAGACATCAAGAAGTAGCCTGTTACTCTCAACAATGGTGACAATTATAAAGAATTTTGCAGTGCATTCTGGGTGCCACCAATCAAATCTCATTCATGGCTCCCATCATGCATTGCTGCATGAATAAATAATGAGCTTATGTTCAGATGTCATCTCTTTGTCACCATTGTTGAGATTCATACGCTAATTATTGATGTCTGTATGTCCCTACCTGAAATACTTTTTAGGTGTTTTTTGTGTAAAGGTTTGATCATTTGGATTTAATTGAAAAGGCTAAAAAATGCATACTCTACAATGACAGTGCTGCTATAATCCATAAGGTATACTTAACTCTGAAATTATGCTTTCAATGAGTTCAGTGATGTGGGTCAAATATTGATTATGTTAAAACACAACCAAAACCTCTTATCTTTGTTCATCAGGCAGTTACAATTCATGTATAGCAGCCAAACATAGAACTAAGGTTAATGATGTAAGGGTCAAGAGCCCAACTAAAGCAAACACTGATCTCCATAATGGTAACATACCAATTACGATTTTCTCCTTCAGTGATTCTGCTTGTTAACAACAGGTGTCTTCGATAATGCTCAATTATCACTCAATTAATTACTTAATTATCTCATTACCTTTAGCACTGCTTCAGTGTTCATTGAACACCCTCTGAGTGTGGACTCATATAAACACTGAGCAGTGTTAATTTAACACTGGTGATTTTGCTGTGTGTGTTTAATTACCGGGGCTCCACCCTAAAGACGTCCAGATTGCCTATGAGTGTTAATTCAACCGGTTCTGAATTATTAAGAGTGTTTAAATAAGTTTAGAGTTTAGCTGTAGAGCAGTTGAACAGTGTGGAACTTAACATACGTGCTGCTGGTTTTTTTTTTTTTTTTTAAAGAGACTCTTGATTTCTTTCTAGTCTTGGATGATTTCTCCTCATGGCTGTGAGGGAGATTTGTGTTTGGAAAGGGCTCATTTTAGCTCTCTTCCTCTTTGCCGTTGATGGACAGAAAAGGCCGTAAGTAGCCTACTATGGGCTTTGAAGTGAACAGAAGTAGCCTTATGTTTATGCTGATGCAGTTGTATTGCAAAATGAAGCACCAGAGCTTTAACCATAGTTAACCAAGTGTTAATGAACGGCATTCAGTATTTCATGAAATCTGCCATTTAAGAAGCGGGTTTATTAAACGTTGGCAATCAAAAAGAACATTAAAAACTGTGTTGGTGCTGCTGAGTCAGAATGCAGTTGCCATGTATAGTATGAAATTGTTGCTTCAAATAATGATTGTTTTGACTGTACACCACTGGCTGGTGACAAATGAGTTTTAAAATGTATGTCATTGAATCATTCAAGATATTCATTCAGTAATGAAACAAGCAAAGTATTTATGAATCATTCTATCAATATATATATATATTTTTTAAATACACTACAATTAATGTTGCTAGAACATCTATCTAACATCTAAGTAACATGTTATTTGTTCAGAACTGTGAATCACACAGATCTAATACCAGCCCACTCCAACCCTCTCTTCTCCTGATAGAGATGATCTCTTTTGGGCTATTTTTGATGCTCAGACCTGGCAACCCTGTGGCAGCCACTTTCTGTGAATGTTCAACCAACATGTAAATGTTCTGACCTGTTTCCATTTGGTACCTGAACCTAAACTTCATGATGTTTACACAGGTTATTCATGGTGACTTTCCCTGCAGTGATTGAATCTGGATCTGATGCTAAATTGTGTGCAAGTCTTCTGAAACCACAAGAAAGTCTCATAATGACCGTTTCTCTGCTTGATGATGAAAATGGGATGACTCAACTTGTGCGGCAGGTTTCTTCAAAGCCTTTTCACCGCTGCTTTTGTTTCCAGGTCTGTCATTAGAAGCAAGTTTTTTTGTTTGTTTTTTGTTACACCATCTGGTTTAACAGAGTTTCTCTACAGGCTCCTCAAGTAGATGGAGAATCTGTGCAGACGCTGAAGGTAGAAGTTAAAGGGAAGGTCTTCAGAGCGACTGAAGAAAGGAAAGTCATGTTCAGATCTTACCTGCCTTTGACCTTCATCCAAACAGACAAACCCATCTACAATCCAGGACAAACAGGTGAGCTGTGAATTAACCTTGGTTGAATATAAGGTGTAGAAGGTCTAATACGCTACAAGTTCTGATCTCTTTCAAGTGCATTATGCTTTAAATGTAAGCGTTTATTGCTGTTTTTGCAGTGAATTTCAGAGTTGTCACCATGGATGCCAAATTTGTGCCTCTTGATCAGACGGTAAGGTCTGGCCATGAACAAATAGCAAATTTATTGCAGGTTATTTTTGTGCACAGTTGCTCTTTTCTTCAATGACTTTGCTGTATAAATGTTTATGCTTTTAAATGCCTAAAATTCCTGTCTTTATCTTTCAGTACAATCTGGTGGTGGTGGAGGTGAGAATTTTCTCTGGTGCAAGTCTTTGAATGGAGCCAACACCGCTTTTTGTACTTTTGCTTTGTTGGCAGTTTTTCTCTGAGTTAACTGTTTTAATAGGACAATCAGAAAAACCGGATTGGTCAGTGGACAAATATTTCCTCAACGGGCTGGATATTGCAGCTTTCTCACGAGCTAAACCCAGAGGCTCAGATTGGGATGTACACACTAAAGGCTTTTATTGGCGACCAAATGGAGGCCCACGTTTTTGAGGTGAAAAAATACGGTAAGTCTGTGTATATACTGTGCAACAGTACCATGTAGTACAAAGTACCGATCTGAGGTCTTAATCTGAAGCATTTTGTTTCTGGTTTAGTTTTACCCAAGTTTGACATGATCATAAACACACCACAGATGTACAGCGTTGCAGATGTGGGACTGAAAGTTGAGGCTTGTGCCAAGTGAGTTTTATTTTTATTTTTTATTTTTTTTGCCTCTTGTCTTGTGGTAGTCACTTGATCTTGTTCCTTGTGACCTTTCCCAGATACACATATGGCCAACCTGTACCTGGTCAAGCCTTGGTGGAAGTATGTCGTGAGCCATTTCCATACGTTGTTCCGGAGTTGACTCGTAGTTGCCTGACTCAAACCGCAGAGGTGTGTGACTCCTGCCTTAAAGTGGAGGGTTTTTCTTCTGCTTGTGCTTTACTTAATGTGACTCTTTGTTCTGCTACCAGATGAATGCCACCGGCTGCGCCTCCCTTACCGTTGATACATCAGTGTTTTTCAACACCAAATTTGAAAATAAAATGAAAGACACTCTTTTTGTAAATGTGAACGTCACTGAGGAGGGAACAGGTGAGCTTTGGGCTGAAATGAACCAACGGCACATGTATTGAGGAAGTTGACTTGTTAATTCGGAGCTTTTTTTTTTTCTTTTTTTCCCCCCAGATGTATTGATGTCAAAATCTGCAACGGTCTCCATTACGTTTGAAGTTGGCAAGGTCACGTTCATGGACCTCCCGGATTATTTTGACCCAGGATCAATGATTAATGGAAAGGCAAGAAAGTTTATCCCTTGTTGCAGAAGCCTTCAGATTGGTTCCCTTTCCTAACCTTGATTCCCAACAGATATCAGTGTCTCGTTTCGATGGTACTCCAGTCGCAAACAAAGTGGTTTATCTCCTGAATGGGGAAAGCCGGCACAACAAACTGCTACAGAATCTGACCACAAACCAGAACGGACTGGCTAAATTCTCACTGAACACAGCTAATCTTCCTAAAGCTTCTCTCAATCTGGTGGTACGATTTGATCTTGTGAAATGTTGACCCTACATTAGCTAAATCTTTTGCATGAAACCGATTTCATTCGTGATTCCCCAGGCAAGTGTGACTCCAGCAGTAGTTTATGGTTACAAATTACCATACTTCACCACAGATACAAGGGTTGTTCAGCTTCTCCAACCTGATTCTTTGAACCCATCATCTAGTGAACTAACTATAGTGACGCTCGAGCAGCCGCTCAAATGCGGTGCTGCGTTTCCAGTGACCGTGAAGTATTCTTTTGTTGGAGAGGCTGGCGACTACAGCACTGACATAATCTATATGGTGAGTGGAATTAATCTGCTTTTGTTAATTCTTCTGGCTTGTTTGTCCAGCACATTTTATGCACCCTTTTTGTCTTTTGTCAGGTCATGTCCAGAGGAGTGATTGTCCTCCATGGATTTCATACGGTCAAAGCGAGGGCTTCTAATAGAGTCACGAGTGGCTCAGTGTCGTTCCTTCTGTCTGTCAATGTCGATATGGCTCCAGTAGTGCAGATTCTGGTCTACTGTGTTCTTCCCAGTGAGAGTGTAGTGGCTGGTAATGCGTCATTTGACACAGAAACATGTTTCCAAAACCAGGTATGCAGTACACTGGCATCTTGTGCTCAAGTGGGGAATGGTGATGTGTCCTACAATTTTGATTCTTGTTCCAGGTGTCTCTACAGTTCTCTCCTGCTACAGCCGTTCCTGCTGAGGGAAATGTTCTGACTGTCTCTGCTCAAGCAGGATCTCTGTGTGGCCTCAGTGCTGTAGATCAGAGCATCCGGATCATGGAGCCAGGAAGACGTCTGAGTGCTAAAATGGTATCCATATGCAGTTGACTTAAATTCTCAAGTTGAATCTTACTGTCAATCAAGACCAACAGGAATGAGTAATGCTGATGGATTAATTGGACAAACTTATGCTATTATGCGGCTTATGTTTATAGCTTTTTTACTGTACATTAACGCCTAACATTATAAACTGACCATAAATGCATTAATGTTTGGTATGATAGTTAAACAATTTTCCAAAAACGTGTGACTGACAACACTGTTTTATGGTCCCAGGTGTTTGACTTGCTCCCGGTGCGATCACTATCGGGTTACCCATACAGCGTTCAGGATGAACCAGAGTGTGTAGGTTTCCAACCCCGTCGAGCTCTTCGTATTAGTCGTCCCTACACTTCTCCTACAAATAAAGCGTACACGACCTTCAAGGTAGAAAATCATTCATGACCATATAGTTACTGAATAGTCATTGACTTTAAATCCGGCCTTATGTTTTGGCTTGTTACTCTGACAGATCCTGGGAATGAAGATTGCAACAAATCTCCCTGTACTAGCCCCTCTGTGCCCACTGTATCCCAAATTACCAAAAAGTAGGTCTATGCAGATCAAGAATTCTTTCAGTGAAAACAAAATCCTGCATGACTTGCCTTGAGTTAGGAGAGGTTGTTCCATGTTCTTTGTGGATCAACAAATTCTGTTTTTTTTGTTTTTTGTTTTTTTTTTATTAAAAGATGGTTAGATATGGACCTTGTTTATTCTGTGGACACTAAGAAGTTCAAACTAAATGGCTGTAAAATCGCTGGTCTCTCCAGTGATTAATTTTTCTGGCCGTCCTATGGCAATGGCTGGAGTGGCTGTGGCTGATGTGGCTCCGGCTGAAATGGCTCTAGTAGCAGAAAGTGCTGGAAGTGACACTTCCTCTTATGAAGTGACCGTCAGGACTTACTTTCCAGAAACATGGATCTGGCAGCTTGCTCAAGTGGGGTTAGTGAAGAATCTTGTTCCTTTTAAAGCTACTTGCCCACAGATTTTACTTCGCTTCCCCTTATTTCTTGTGCTGTCTTTCAGAGACATTGGATCCACACAAGTTCCCCTCACTGTTCCTGACACCATCACCACATGGGAGACCGAGGCGTTCTGCCTGTCCTCAAAAGGTTTTGGTCTGGCTCCTCCTGCTCTGCTGACGGTCTTCCAGCCCTTCTTCCTGGAGCTCTCCCTGCCGTACTCCATCGTCCGTGGGGAGTCTTTTGATCTGAAGGCCACGGTCTTCAGTTATCTGTCAAAGTGCATCATGGTCTGTCATAGTTTCTTTATATAATGGAGCAAAGATGCATGAACTTCTCTATAAAGATCCATGTGCTCTTTCATTGACAGGTTAAAGTAACCCCAGATTCATCCACGGCCTTCACTCTTAAACCATATACTGATCCGTATTCATCTTGTCTTAATGCCAATGGGAGAAAGACTTTTAAATGGGTTCTCTCAGCTTCCGTTCTCGGTCAGTTTTGGATCATCTCTCTAAATGTTAAGTGTATATTAGGTGTTGCTCACTTCCTGTCTTGCACTGCAGGAACTGTCAATGTGACTGTCAGTGCTTCAGCTGAATCATCCCAGACTAGATGTTGCAATGAACTAGTGACGGTGCCGATGAGAGGACGCATTGACATAGTCACTCGAAGTCTACTTGTCCTGGTCAGTGTTACCAGCCTTCTGAAGTTTTATCATGGATCTCATGCTGCTTTACTGATGTGGTGTTTTTTTGCTTTTATAGCCTGAAGGAGTTGAAAGGACAAACACCCAGAGTTGGTTACTGTGTCCAAAGGGTTTGTTTGCACTCAACGATCCCCCAATACATTTAGCCTGTACAGCCAAACATTAGCCTAACTCTCAATACTGATATATTCTTTTCTGTCTGCAGGAAACGTTCTTTCTGAAGACGTGACCCTGACATTCCCAAAAAATGTTGTTCAAGGATCAGCTAAATGCTCTGTTTCAGTCCTTGGTAAAGTATTTCATTGAATAAAAACTGACAGATATATTCTGCTAAATATTACTTTTTTTTTTTTGATGTGGGTTTTATGCTTGACCTCTTGTAGGGGACATAATGGGTCGTGCGCTGAACAATCTAGATAGGTTATTAAAGATGCCATATGGCTGTGGAGAACAGAATATGATTGTTCTTGCTCCAAATATATACATCCTGCTGTACCTGGAAGTCACGGGGCAACTCACTGCAGCCATCCGAGAGACTGCCACAGGCTACCTTCAGAAAGGTGTGGATGATCAAATCCACTTTTTATGTTGGAGACTAAATTCCAGGGAGGTGTAGCCCTCTTCACATTGGAGTGTGCCCTACTGTTTAACTCCCTGACCAATTTACATGTGACTTTTGACCTAATCAGGATACCAAAGACAACTGAACTACAGACATAATGATGGTTCATACAGCACATTTGGTTATGATGAATCGAATACATGGTAAGTTTCACACTGTACTACTGTGTATAATCTGTGGTACCAGCGGTTTCCAAGTTCAGTTTGTGACCTTCTCCACGGCCAGGTTGACTGCCTTTGTCATGAGGTCTTTTGGTCTAGCGAGGCAATTCATCTTCATTGATCCGCATGTCCTGCAGGACGCACAGGATTGGTTGATAAGCAAGCAGGGTTCAGATGGCTGTTTCGTTCAGCAGGGAACTCTGCACCACATCGACATGAAGGTGCATTACATTTTTTTTTAAAACTATGCTACCAATTGACTTGAGACTGTTCTTTTTAATCTAATATGGTTGGGTTTTAGGGTGGAGTTGGTGACGGCGTGACTATGACTGCCTACACTGTTGCATCGCTGCTTGAACTAGGCATCCCCATCACGGTAAAAACATCTCCAGTATTTGTACGAGCTCCTTGCAGATGACCTTTCTTTTCTAGCTGTTGTCTGTTATCTGCTTTGCTTTCAGGATCCTGTCATTACCAATGCTCTGTCATGCTTGAGGCCTGTCGTTGGGAGCCTGGAAAACACTTACACCATGGCTCTGCTGACCTACACCTTCAGTCTGGCTGGAGAGACCACCACTCGATCACAGCTTCTAACAACCTTGAACGACGTTGCCATTTCTGAAGGTAAGATGTACCAGCCTCTTGTTTGTTCAAGTTCTTTGTCATCAACTTTCTCTCCATCTCATCCTAAGGCACTAAGCTCCATTGGTCTCAGACCACCTCTGGTGATACTCTGGGAGTGGAGATCAGCTCTTACGTGCTGCTAGCGGTTCTCGCTGTTCAGCCTCTCACGACAGCTAATCTGGGCTATGCTAACCGCATTGTCAACTGGCTCGTGACCCAGCAGAATCCCTATGGAGGCTTCTCCTCCACCCAGGTGCCTCCGACTACCAAACATGAGTGCAATAAATTACGAGGAGTTTTTAATCTGGTACTTGTTTTTAGGACACAGTGGTGGCGCTTCATGCCCTGTCTGTGTACGCTGCACAAGTGTTCAGCTTGGACGGCTCCAGCACTGTTACCCTACAGTCCTCAGTAGTAGGAGGAGACTCTATAGCTTCAGTGTGAACCGGGACAACAGGCTGCTGTATCAGGAGAAGCAGCTGAAGAACGTTCCGGGCAAATATAGTGTTAAAGCATCAGGGTCCACTTGTGTGTCTGTGCAGGTCAGTATTCTCACCCCACCCTCTTTTTTTTTTTGTGTGCACATCCTTATCCTATTGTGCTTGGTTCTGCACTCATACTGCAGGTTGCGTGTTTCTACAACATCCCGACACCTGCTAAAGTCTCCAAAACGCTGACTGTTGAAGCAAAGGTGACTGGAGACTGCCAACCGCTTGAAGCCAATTTCATTTTGAAGTTCACGGTGACGTAAGAACCTTTCACTTTGTGTCCTGAAACCAGCTTATGTTTATGGCCCTTACAAAAGGAAGCGGTGTTCTTGATCCTGTTGACTAAACCTCTATTTCCCCATCACCCTCATTCAGCTACAATGGTGTAAAAGCAAGCTCTAACATGGTTATTGTGGACATTAAACTCCTGTCAGGCTTCACGGCAGATACGTCACTGGTTCGTATGTGTTTACAATTATTTAGAAGGTCCCAAGATGCTTGAAGCTTCTTCAGTTGTAATTCTGGATGTAAATGTCTCGTCCTCCTCAGCTTGGTTCTTCACCCCAATCGTTTGCCCCGCTAGTGGAGCGGGTTGATTCTGAAGATGATCATGTTGTGGTGTATCTGAAAGAGGTGAGACTCACCCTGAGCAAATTACTAGATGCCATCATGTTCTGTGTATGTGCTGCTGTTCATCCTTTGTCTCACAGGTTCTCAAAGGCGTCCCCATGAGTTACACTCTGCAGCTGAAACAGGTTCTTAAAGTGAACAATCTCAAGCCAGCGGTCATACATGTTTATGACTACTATCAGACAAGTAAGCTTTAATTTTAATCATGCTTTGCTCTGGCTGAATTCTCAGTTAATTTTTATGTTCCTCTCTCAGGTGATTCGTTTGAGACCACCTATACGTCTCCCTGTCCATGATTTAATTCAGTACTGTTTGTAGGACACATGACTTAAATAAAACTGCTTTTATACAATCCGTTCTCTTTGCCTCCTTTTTGTTGCTAACCTGTGACATTAGTTTGAAGCAGGAAGTTAATCATGAGTTATTTGTCCTGTGACTTCAAATCCTTACATGGCTGAAGTGTAGTTCACTCAGGCAGTGACTACTTGTTTTTGGACTTCAGGCCAGGAGGCCAGAGAGTGCCCTTTTAGGAGGTCACTTTTATGGACTCAGATATGGCTACAGCTGAATAACATGCAGGCATAGATGTTTTGAATAATGAAACATTGAAAACAAACACGATTGCAACTTTTTCTGTTTTTCAAACCATCTTGGGTATTTTCGTAAGAATAATGTACATCTATAATTAGGTTTGCCGTCTAATAGTCAATGAGGTTTAGTCAGCCAATTTTATTGCTCGTAGAAAGAAAAAAAAAACTCCACAAACACTGGTGTTTTCTGATAAAGCACTAACTTAATGAAAGTCAAAGGTCAAGAGCTCAAAGCAAACACTGATCTCCATGATGGTGACCTAAAATGGAACATTTTCAATAAGACATCCATAAGCTAAACCTGTTAATACTCAAGAGCTTCTGTAGTTCCACAGAAATAGTCAGTCTGGTTAGTACTAAGTGAAGCTGGTAATGCTATTCGTGGAGTTGTTTAATCAGATCGAGAGTTCATGCATTTTATCTTCAGTTCATTTAAGGCTGTGGTTGAAGAAAGTTGTTTGTTCTTGGCTTTCTTTTAGTGCTTGTTCACAGCAGGTGATTGAAAGAATGTTTCAGGAACATCATACTAACATTTAAATAACATTCTATTAACATTCAGGAAACTGGACGTTTTTATGTTCTTAATGTTACAAATCAATGTTCCTAGAATGTTGAATTTTAAGTCGAAAATTCAGTTTGAGGAACATACCTTTCAAAACCTGTTCCTCTAACATCAAGAAACCTGGACTTTATGTTTTCAGAACCAACACTGAATATTTGGAGAAAGTTCTTATAACAAAAGTCTGTTAGCTGGGATTTTCCCTCGGCCCACATGCGGCAAAGAATGAAGGCCTTGGAGTGGCCTAGATCTAAAATAAAGACAAGGGCCACACATGGGCTTTAAATGACCAGAGTCTCAGCCAATTACTAACCCATAACTGGCCCTGCATCGGGTATGAACAGGTTTTAGTGTTGGTACCAATTCTTAGTAAGTAAACCAGAAACTCCAAAACTGAACCACACCTGAGCCTTATCTGCATTGTAAAAAAAATTGTTAAAAAAAGGTCAATGACTGCCAGCTACAGCTGCCAAACAAAAAATGTAAAATTAAACTGCAAAAAACAGTACTTTCTATTTAACTTTTTACAGAAAAACACAGGCTTTTAAATGACTAGTTTCTGGAGGCTTTTAACGGGTAGGTGGGGATAAATGAATGTATTTTGTTATTCGCAACTTGTTCACACACACTTATAAGATTCGTTCACAAATGCCACTTCTATACTAAAATATCTTTATCATCCTTAGACTAACTACTGAAATTAAATATGGTCATTTAAATGTAAAATGCCCTTTAGAAAAGTTTCTTCCCTACAAAATAATGTTCACTCACCTGATTAAAGTGAAGAATGTACTTGTGAAAATATGTAAGGAGAGATTCATCAAATACACTTGATTCCAAGTTTAATTACATGACAAATAAAGACATTTACAGCTGAACGTTGGTTCATCTGAATGGTGCTTGTATTTAGGGAAATACTCTCCATTCATGAACAGACTGTATAGCATGTCTCTTTCAGGTACTTAAAAATGTGAGAATGGATTCTTATTTCCCAATTTTCAAATTTAGATGGACTTAAAAATTGAGATCCTTTTTAAAAAACTAAATTGTCTGTGAAATCAAACTGGTTTTAAATATCTTAACTGTGCATTATCTGATGTTCATACTTTGATTTCTTCATCCGCCTCGGTGAAGCTGTACGGCGTCTTTGTGTGTCTAAAAGATGAAGCTCTCTGCCGCTCCTCTTCAGATCTTCCTCCTCCAAAGTGACGTGTTAGCGTGCTAGCAGCCTGCTGGAACTTCTTGGGCTCAATCCCGTCGTCTGCTGTGATCGGACGCCTGATTAAAGCTTCAGTCTTCGGTCCATTATGGTCCATCTCAAACACAGAGCTCCGCTCCTCCTCTTCCTCCCGACGGCTCGTAATGAGGAAACATGAGCTGTTAATCAACTCCAGAACCTCGCTCATGAGGGAGGGGCCGAGGTCCACTGTGAAGGACGAGAGCGAATCAGATCATGTCATGGAGACGTCACTGTTCTCCGGTAGGGAACTCCGTCGACTGTCTTCACTGAGCAGGTCAGATGTTTCTGCAAAGCTTTGGTCCAGTCGTGATAAACGAGGCAGCGTGATGAAACCAGAACGAAGACCTGCAGGAGAGGAGAGGAGAGGAAAAAAACAGGAAAAAGCTAATCTTTTAGCCTTTTATGTTCAAACCGGAGTCAGAAAGATGGAGAGACTCAAGAAGTGACAACATGTAGACAACATTTCTGAATGGCAAGTTGATGAATTTATGTAGTTTATGTGTAGCTATCTTCTAGTCATTGATTAGCATATTCTGTCATGATAATCTAAAAAATCGCATTCCCGGGGCGGGGTTTATGTAAATTCTAGGGTTTGTGATGTCACTAACCCGGTAGGCATGTCGTGTAGTCCCTACCGGCCGTCGGTTGTAGTCCTTAAAAAGCAATTTCCTTCAAAGAAAATATGGAGGGTAAACATCAATCAATGTACATGAATTGTGTTATTGTTAGAGTTCCATGTTAAACACAGATGTCATACAAAAGGAAAACATAAAATAGAGTTTAGCCATTCTTTTTATTCAACACCTGGAGAACACTGTTACGCAGTCTTTATCACAGATAAAAACAGAAAAACAGAGGTGAATAAAACAGCAAGACATGGGCTGTAGTATGTTCTGTAGGGTCCAGACAAGATGATCCAACTTGCTTTGTAGCAGTCGTCTCGATGCTTTTCAAAACCTTTTGAAATAAATCATGTCATTACTAAAACCACCACACTTACACAGTTCTTTTTCTTTTCTTTTTTTCTCAAATAAATAAATATAAATGGTTGTAAAATGAAGAGATTAACTATGTTCAGGAGATTAAACATGATTTTCCACTTTCTACAGTCTGGATTGTTACCAAATTACAGTTCATGTACAGGTTCATTCATTATTATTTCAGAAACACCATCATTATAATGCAGGTTTTGTTGCTAAAGGACATTCTATTGCATCAGAACACATAATGTGAGAGATATTTGCCAGTAGGCTACATCTGCAGTTGGCTAAAATGTAGTTGTCTGTTTGCACACGATGAAAAACAATAACTTTTCAGACGGTCCCTATCTTGGTTACCACACTGCATTGAATATTCTATAGTATGTATGCATAAAAAAATATACTAGCCCATTTTGATTGATTGTAGAAAATGTTGTAGTTCACAATCTTTGTTGTCAATATCATGTAGCTGCTTCGAATCTGAAAAAGATAGCTTTATTGACTATTTAATTGAAAAAGTTATTTAACGCGAATGTGCGAATATAAAACCAACTTTACCTAAATTCAATACCAGCCTCCTACAGTTCTGCCGCAGGCTCAAGACGCAGTAGTCCAGCGTGGCGGCTACACATTTCCATGTTGTAACATTTAAATAAGACAACATCTAACATTATATTGCAAATGCAACCTCCTCCACCAACGCAAAGTTTTTGCCGTATTACCAAATAACGTTAGCTGCATGGACACACGTCGGATCTGAACAGTTGCCTTACAAATTTCGACATAATTTTAGATCAGATTTGATACAAATATAATCGGATTTGGACTGAAAGTGTGAATGTAGCCATAGTTAACTACGTCGACATTTTAGCCATAGTCAACGCTTCATTTACACATGTGTCTGATGCTGTACCTCTCTCAATCACAAATGCCTTCTTTCATCAGTTTTTTGCACTCTTCTCTTTAACTTTTGACAGTCTATAGCACTCGACATGTTTTTTTCCCGATGTGACCGATTGGTACAGACCAAAACTCGACCATTTTTCAGCAGCAATAATCAGCCAAATTTGCGAGTCCGTTCAGTTCAGTGGCATTATTTACGTGCTGTGCCTCCAAAATGGCTGACTTCAGGATTGATGACGCGTCGTGAAACCCCTCTATTGAGCAGATCAATCACAGAGGTGAATCTTGTCTGGATGTTCCAGGGACAGAAGAACGCGTGTGTGTATCCGGTGGAGAGAGATTGATGATGCTGAATGCTCTCATCAAAGGCTTTGAGTGAGTATACTACAGAAATGGTAGCCTGGGAAAACCCAGACAACTTCCGGCAAATTTAGATTTGCTCTGAAAGTTAGTCTGGGAAAGAGCTCATTCAAGCCCATTTCCAATCCGTCGAAATCGAGGCACCAATCAGAAACGTTGGGGCGGGCTTTACACGATGACGACAGCGCTGGGATTTTGAAGCAGATTATTTTGTAGCCTACATTACAAAGATGAATGCCGCCGTCGAACATCACTCGCATCTGTTTTAAGCGATTTGAACGTTTCCTTTTTGTTAAAAACCGAGCAAAGAACAACACTCGGAAATGTTTCTCCGCCGGCCGCCGCTCTGCATACGTCATCTCCTTCAGCGCTCTGATTGGTTTTAGGTCCACCCGCGACGTCCGTTGGTGACGCCCCTCTGGAAATGATTTGTATATGACGCTTTGCCAGACCAGCATTTGTTGGGAAAAAAAGGTTTTAGGGTTTTTACTCAAATATAAAGTAAGGTCATTTTTGTTACTTTTAATACATAAATCAAAATTACATTGTGCTGTTAAAAAAACTGCTTTTGTATAATGTTTGTGCATTTTTGTAGGATCTGAAATGTCTGCAGACTGGTGTGAGCATTGAGGAGAGGAGCCCAGCTCTTGGATGAGATCCTCCATCACTCCATCTGCCCTTATGAGCTCCTCCATCACTCCATCTGCCCTTATGCGATCCTCCATCACTCCATCTGCCCTCATGAGCTCCTCCATCACTCTATCTGCCCTTATGAGATCCTCCATCACTCCAACTGCCCTTATGAGCTCCTCCATCACTCCATCTGACCTTATGAGCTCCTCCATCACTCCAACTGCCCTTGTGAGATCCTCCATCACTCCATCTGCCCTTATGAGATCATCCATCACTCCATCTGCCCTAATGAGATCCTCCATCACTCCACCTGCCCTTAGGAGATCCTTCATCACTCCATCTGCCCTTATGAGATCATCCATCACTCCATCTGCCCTTATGAGCTCCTCCATCTGCCCTTACGAGCTACTCCATCTAACCTTACGAGATCCTCCATCACCCCATCTGCCCTTATGAGATCCTCCATCACTCCATCTGCCCTTATGAGATCCTCCATCACTCCACCTGCCCTTATGAGCTCCTCCATCACTACATCTGTCCTTATGAACTCCTTCATCACTCCATCTAACCTTACGAGATCCTCCATCACCCCATCTGCCCTTATGAGATCCTCCATCACTCCATCTGCCCTTATGAGATCCTCCATTACTCCACCTGCCCTTATGAGCTCCTCCATCACTACATCTGTCCTTATGAACTCCTTAATCACTCCATCTGCCCTTATGAGATCCTCCATCACTCCATCTGCCCTTATGAGCTCCTCGATCACTCCATCTGCCCTTATGAGATCCTCCATCACTCCACCTGCCCTTATAAGATCCTCCATCACTCCACCTACCCTTATGAGATCCTCCATCACTCCACCTGCCCTTATGAGATCCTCCATCACTCCATCTGCCCTTATGAGATCCTTCATCACTCCATCTGCCCTTATGAGATCATCCATCACTCCATCTGCCCTTATGAGCTCCTCCATCTGCCCTTATGAGCTCCTCCATCGGCCCTTACGAGATCCTCCATCACTCCATCTGCCCTTATGAGATCCTCCATCACTCCATCTGCCCTTATGAGCTCCTTCATCACTCCATCTGCCCTTATGAGATCCTCCATCACTCCATCTGCCCTTATGAGATCCTCCATCACTCCATCTGCCCTTATGAGCTCCTCCATCACTCCATCTGCCCTTATGAGATCCCTCCATCTCTCCACCGGCCCTTATGAGATCCCTCCATCACTCCATCTGCCCTTATGAGCTCCTCCATCACTCCATCTGCCCTTATGAGATCACTCCATCTGCCCTTATGAGATCACTCCATCTGGCCTTATGAACTCCTTCATCACTCCATCTGCCCTTATGAGATCCTCCATCACTCCATCTGCCCTTATGAGATCCTTCATCTGCCCTTATGAGCTCCTCCATCTGCCCTTACGAGATCCTCCATCACTCCATCTGTCCTTATGAGCTCATTCATCACTCCATCTTCCCTTATGAGATCCTCCATCACTCCATCTGCCCTTATGAGATCATTCATCACTCCATCTGCCCTTATGAGATCTTCCATCTGCCCTTACGAGCTCCTCCATCTAACCTTACGAGATCCTCCATCACTCCATCTGCCCTTATGAGATCCCTCCATCTCTCCACCGGCCCTTATGAGATCCCTCCATCACTCCATCTGCCCTTATGAGCTCCTCCATCACTCCATCTGCCCTTATGAGATCACTCCATCTGCCCTTATGAGATCACTCCATCTGGCCTTATGAGCTCCTTTATCACTCCATCTGCCCTTATGAGATCCTCCATCACTCCATCTGCCCTTTGAGATCCTCCATCACTCCATCTGCCCTTATGAGCTCCTCCATCACTCCATCTGCCCTTATGAGCTCCTCCATCACTCCACCTGCCCTTATGAGCTCCTCCATCACTCCATCTGCCCTTATGAGATCCCTCCATCACTCCACCTGCCCTCATGAGCTCAACCATCACTCCATCTGCCCTTATTTCCTCAGATTGTGAAGCGCAGCGCTCCGGCACGGTCACCTCTGGATCAGGATAAAGCGACAGAATGGGAAGCGCTGTGTTGAGATGGCAGGATATGTGGGGTTCAGCGCCTGTAAATACATGCTTGGAGTTTGAATAAAGCTATGTTTCATTTGCATTTGTTTATTGTGATGGTTACTTTTATTTGTTCTTTTACTCATTTATTCATGTTTCTTATTGTTGTCAGTATATAAAATATAATTTAATTAATGTATGCATTAATTCATTGCTTGACTGACAATTGAGATGTTTCACTGCATTTAGCTAGTGTGTATTCATGCATAACTGTCATATGACAAAACAAATTACATTTAGATTGTTTTATTAAATTATATAATTTTTGTATATAAAAAAAGTAATATAATTTAGTATTGGTCAGCATTTAATATTATTTTGTTTAACTTTTGGGTTGGGCTAAGAATGCAATTCATTCTGATGTAATATTAATATTTAAGGAGCGATACTTAAATTTTTCGAGTTTAAAATCAACAGTTTTCTCCAAAGGAGAGATCTTCTAGCAGCGGCCCGTCTCCTGTGTGCAGACATTACACACGCAGAGGAAAACTGTTCTCAGTTGTGCTGTCGAGTTAAAGATATTATGAAGAGTTAGTGCACCTGTCGCTCATATCATTTAAACTTATTACATACAAGATCATGGAAAGATACCATAGTTGTATCTAACAATGAACAATCATAATGACAAAACAGAAATAATAAAGATAATTGGTTTGTGTACATCATAATATATTTATACACAGGAAAAAAGAACAATAACAAGGCAATCTTTAAATAGTTCTTCATAACACACAGTTTTTTGTTATAAGTCTGAGGGATGAAACGAGAGGTAAATTCATCAAGAAAAAGAGGAAACCTTAAAGGAGAAACTTTTGGGGTATAAAATAAAGAAATTAACATATTCAACAGATGACGATTTGGGGGTTTCTTAATAAAAAAATATATCCTCATAAGGATAAAACTGTGGGTCACATTAGGGTTTAAAATATAACAACTTCAATCAACCCTAAATGTATTCACAAAATAAATGGGCAGCTGTTTCTTCAACAATACCACAAAATGAACAAGTTTCATCAATATCAAGATATTTACAGATAGATGAATTAAATGTGTCGTTCATATCTTTTAAATGTGATAACGCGTCGTAGGTCACATGATAACGTCAACGTGGCGAATGATGTCCGGATCCCATTCACCCATTCACCCATTCATACTCAACAGATTTGACTATAAAGTACCTGCTCTTTTAGCGCTCGTTAAGTACTCATTGAAATTAAGTACTCATTGCAGTACGCGATTCCGAACGCAGCCAGTGAGTCGGGGTTATAGACTACACAGCTCCTTTCGGAGGATGCTTAACTAATCAGTTCCCGCCATACCGTGATTGGTTGTTGCGAGAACGTGCTAGGATTGGTCAGTTTAATGTGGCCGGTCTCTGACTGGCTTGACTAAAGGGTGGGTGGAGTCCACTTATTTGTGGATTTCTTACAGTCTATGGTGGATTTGTCTGCACGTCGAAGCGTTTCAAAATCCAGAGATGCGCGAGGGGATTTACAAATGCACATGAAGTGATTCACAAATGTGTGCAGCGATTTACAAATACACCGAAAGCGGTTCACAAATAAATTGCAGGCAGAATTGTGTTTATTACATAAAAAACATTTGTAAAAACAACAACAACAAATATATATATATATATATATATATATATATTTTTTTTTTTTTTTTTTTTTTTTTAAATCTCATTTTATATATTTGTGAATTTTATAATTTTTTGTGATTGTTTAAATTTTTTTGTGAATCTCAATCAATTTACTGGAACAATGCAACAATTCTTACCCCATACGTATTTGGCATGTGATTTTATTGGACATATTGGAGTGATTTTATTGGACATTGATTGGAGTAAGAGCGTGTGTGATTAATTACCGGGGCTCCACCCTAAAGACGTCCAGATTGCCTATGAGTGTTAATTCAACCGGTTCTGAATTATTAAGAGTGTTTAAATAAGTTTAGAGTTTAGCTGTAGAGCAGTTGAACAGTGTGGATCTTAACAGAAGTGCTGCTGTTTTTTTTTAAAGAGACTCTTGATTTCTTTCTAGTCTTGGATGATTTCTCCTCATGGCTGTGAGGGATATTTGTGTTTGGAAAGGGCTCATTTTAGCTCTCTTCCTCTTTGCCGTTGATGGACAGAAAAGGCCGTAAGTAGCCTACTATGGGCTTTGAAGTGAACAGAAGCAGCCTTATGTTTATGCTAATGCAGTTGTATTGCAAAATGAAGCACCAGAGCTTTAACCATAGTTAACCAAGTGTTAATGAACGGCATTCAGTATTTCATGAAATCTGCCATTTAAGAAGCGGATTTATTAAACGTTGGCAATCAAACAGAACATTAAAAACTGTGTTGGTGCTGCTGAGTCAGAGTGCAGTTGCCATGTATAGTATGAAATTGTTGCTTCAAATAATGATTGTTTTGACTGTACACCACTGGCTGGTGACAAATGAGTTTTAAAATGTATGTCATTGAATCATTCAAGATATTCATTCAGTAATGAAACAAGCAAAGTATTTATGAATCATTCTATCAATATATATATATTTTAAATACACTACAATTAATGTTGCTAGAACATCTATCTAACATCTAAGTAACTCGTTATTTGTTCAGAACTGTGAATCACACAGATCTAATACCAGCCCACTCCAACCCTCTCTTCTCCTGATAGAGATGATCTCTTTTGGGCTATTTTTGATGCTCAGACCTGGCAACCCTGTGGCAGCCACTTTCTGTGAATGTTCAACCAACATGTAAATGTTCTGACCTGTTTCCATTTGGTACCTGAACCTAAACTTCATGATGTTTACACAGGTTATTCATGGTGACTTTCCCTGCAGTGATTGAATCTGGATCTGATGCTAAATTGTGTGCAAGTCTTCTGAAACCACAAGAGAGTCTCACAATGACAGTTTTTCTGCTTGATGATGAAAATGGGATGACTCAACTTGTGCGGCAGGTTTCTTCAAAGCCATTTCACCGCTGCTTTAGTTTCCAGGTCTGTCATTAGATGCAGGGTTTTTTTTTTTTGTTTGTTTTTTGTTACACCATCTGGTTTAACATAGTTTCTCTACAGGCTCCTCAAGTAGATGGAGAATCTGTGCAGACGCTGATGGTAGAAGTTAAAGGGAAGGTCTTCAGAGCGACTGAAGAGAGGAAAGTCATGTTCAGATCTTACCTGCCTTTGACCTTCATCCAAACAGACAAACCCATCTACAATCCAGGACAAACAGGTGAGCTGTGAATTAACCTTGGTTGAATATTAGGTGTAGAAGGTCTAATACGCTACAAGTTCTGATCTCTTTCAAGTGTATTATGCTTTAAATGTAAGCGTTTATTGCTGTTTTTGCAGTGAATTTCAGAGTTGTCACCATGGATGCCAAATTTGTGCCTCTTGATCAGACGGTAAGGTCTGGCCATGAACAAATAGCAAATTTATTGCAGGTTATTTTTGTGCACAGTTGCTCTTTTCTTCAATGACTTTGCTGTATAAATGTTTATGCTTTTAAATGCCTAAAATTCCTGTCTTTATCTTTCAGTACAATCTGGTGGTGGTGGAGGTGAGAATTTTCTCTGGTGCAAGTCTTTGAATGGAGCCAACACCGCTTTTGTACTTTTGCTTTCTTGGCAGTTTTTCTCTGAGTTAACTGTTTTAATAGGACAATCAGAAAAACCGGATTGGTCAGTGGACAAATATTTCCTCAACGGGCTGGATATTGCAGCTTTCTCACGAGCTAAACCCAGAGGCTCGGATTGGGATGTACACACTGAAGGCTTTTATTGGCGACCAAATGAACGCCCACGTTTTTGAGGTGAAAAAATACGGTAAGTCTGTGTATATAATGTGCAACAGTACAATGACCGATCTGAGGTCTTAATCTAAAGCATTTTGTTTCTGGTTTAGTTTTACCCAAGTTTGATGTGATCATAAACACACCACAGATGTACAGCGTTGCAAATGTGGGACTGAAAGTTGAGGCTTGTGCCAAGTGAGTTTTATTCATTTTTTTATTTTTTTTGCCTCTTGTCTTGTGGTAGTCAAGTGTATTTATATAGCGCTTTTCACAATATAAATTGCATCAAAGCAGCTTCACAATATCAATCAAGTAACATAATGTTTGTTTCTTAGTGAAAAAACATCCACGTTTGGTAGGGCTGATCAATGGTATTAATGCTTGGTTAATTATTTTGAATATCCCCAATAGTCACTTGATCTTGTTCCTTGTGACCTTTCCCAGATACACATATGGCCAACCTGTACCTGGTCAAGCCTTGGTGGAAGTATGTCGTGAGCCATTTCCATACGTTGTTCCGGAGTTGACTCGTAGTTGCCTGACTCAAACCGCAGAGGTGTGTGACTCCTGCCTTAAAGTGGAGGGTTTTTCTTCTGCTTGTGCTTTACTTAATGTGACTCTTTGTTCTGCTACCAGATGAATGCCACCGGCTGCGCCTCCCTTACCGTTGATACATCAGTGTTTTTCAACACCAAATTTGAAAATAAAATGAAAGACACTCTTTTTGTAAATGTGAACGTCACTGAGGAGGGAACAGGTGAGCTTTGGGCTGAAATGAACCAACGGCACATGTATGGAGGAAGTTGACTTGTTAATTCGGAGCTCTTTTTTTTTCTTTTTTTCCCCCAGATGTATTGATGTCAAAATCTGCAACGGTCTCCATTACGTTTGAAGTTGGCAAGGTCACGTTTGTGGACCTCCCGGATTATTTTGACCCAGGATCAATGATTAATGCAAAGGCAAGAAAGTTTATCCTTCGTTGCAGAAGCCTTCAGATTGGTTCCCTTTCCTAACCTTGATTCCCAACAGATATCAGTGTCTCATTTCGATGGTACTCCAGTCGCAAACAAAGTGGTTTATCTCCTGAATGGGAGAAGCTGGTACAACGAACTGCTGCAGAATCTGACCACAAACCAGAACGGACTGGCTAAATTCTCACTCAACACAGCTAATCTTCCTAAAGCTTCTCTCAATCTGGTGGTACGATTTGATCTTGTGAAATGTTGACCCTACATTAGCTAAATCTTTTGCATGAAACCGATTTCATTCGTGGTTCCCCAGGCAAGTGTGACTCCAGCAGTAGTTTATGGTTACAAATTGCCATACTTCACCACAGATACAAGGGTTGTTCAGCTTCTCCAACCTGATTCTTTGAACCCATCATCTAGTGAACTAACTATAGTGACGCTCAAGCAGCCGCTCAAATGCGGTGCTGCGTTTCCAGTGACCGTGAAGTATTCTTTTGTTGGAGAGGCTGGCGACTACAGCACTGACATAATCTATATGGTGAGTGGAATTAATATGCTGTTGTCAATTCCTGTTTGTCCAGCACATTTTATGCACCTGTTTGTCTTTTGTCAGGTCATGTCCAGAGGAGTGATTGTCCTCCATGGATTTCATACGGTCAAAGCGAGGGCTTCTAATATAGTCACGAGTGGCTCAGTGTCGTTCCAACTGTCTGTCAGTGCCGATATGGCTCCAGAAGTGCAGATTCTGGTCTACTGTGTTCTTCCCAGTGAGAGTGTAGTGGCTGGTAGTGCGTCATTTGACACAGAAACATGTTTCCAAAACCAGGTATGCAGTACACTGGCATCTTGTGCTCAAGTGGGGAATGGTGATGTGTCCTACAATGTTGATTCTTGTTCCAGGTGTCTCTACAGTTCTCTCCTGCTACAGCCGTTCCTGCTGAGGGAAATGTTCTGACTGTCTCTGCTCAAGCAGGATCTCTGTGTGGCCTCAGTGCTGTAGATCAGAGCATCCGGATCATGGAGCCATCAAGACGTCTGAGTGCTAAAATGGTATCCATATGCAGTTGACTTAAATTCTCAAGTTGAATCTGACTGTCAATCAAGACCAACAAGAATGAGTAATGCTGATGGATTAATTGGACAAACTTATGCTATTATGCGGCTTATGTTTATAGCTTTTTTTTTTTTTTTAAACTGTACATTAACGCCTAACATTATAAACTGACCATAAATGCATTAATGTTTGGCATGATAGTTAAACAATTTTCCAGAAACGTGTGACTGACAACACTGTTTTATGGTCCCAGGTGTTTGACTTGCTCCCGGTGCGATCACTATCGGGTTACCCATACAATGTTCAGGATGAACCAGAGTGTCTAGATTTCCGACCCCGTCGAGCTCTTCGTATTAGTCGTCCCTACACTTCTCCTACAAATAAAGCGTACACAACCTTCAAGGTAGAAAAGCATTCATGACCATATAGTTACTGAATAGTCATTGACTTTAAATCCGGTCTTATGTTTTGGCTTGTTACTCTGACAGATCCTGGGAATGAAGATTGCAACAAATCTCCCTGTACTAGCCCCTCTGTGCCCACTGTATCCCAGATTACCAGAAAGTAGGTCTATGCAGATCAGGAATTCTTTCAGTGAAAACAAAATCCTGCATGACTTGCTTTGAGTTAGGACAGATTGTTCCATGTTCTTTTGGGATCAGCAAATTCTTATTTTTTTTTTTATTAAATGATGGTCAGATATGGAGCTTGTTTATTCTGTAGACACTAAGAAAGTTCAAACTAAATGGTTGTAAAATCGCTGGTCTCTCCAGTGATTAATTTTCCAGGCCGTCCTATGCTAATGGCTGAAGTGGCTGTGGCTGATGTGGCTCCGGCTGAAATGGCTCCTCTAGTAGCAGAAAGTGCTGGAAGTGACACTTCCTCTTATGAAGTGACCGTCAGGACTTACTTTCCAGAAACATGGATCTGGCAGCTTGCTCAAGTGGGGTTAGTGAAGAATCTTGTTCCTTTTAAAGCTAATTGCCCACAGATTTTACTTCGCTTCCCCTTATTTCTTGTGCTGTCTTTCAGAGACATTGGATCCACACAAGTTCCCCTCACTGTTCCTGACACCATCACCACATGGGAGACCGAGGCGTTCTGCCTGTCCTCAAAAGGTTTTGGTCTGGCTCCTCCTGCTCTGCTGACGGTCTTCCAGCCCTTCTTCCTGGAGCTCTCCCTGCCGTACTCCATCGTCCGTGGGGAGTCTTTTGATCTGAAGGCCACGGTCTTCAGTTATCTGTCAAAGTGCATCATGGTCTGTCATAGTTTCTTTATATAATGGAGCAAAGATGCATGACCTTCTCTATAAAGATCCATGTGCTCTTTCATTGACAGGTTAAAGTAACCCCAGATTCATCCACAGCCTTCACTCTTAAACCATATACTGATCCGTATTCATCTTGTCTTAATGCCAATGGGAGAAAGACTTTTAAATGGGTTCTCTCAGCTTCCGTTCTCGGTCAGTTTTGGATCATCTCTCTAAATGTTAAGTGTATATTAGGTGTTGCTCACTTCCTGTCTTGCACTGCAGGAACTGTCAATGTGACTGTCAGTGCTTCAGCTGAATCATCTCAGACTCGATGTTGCAATGAATTAGTGACGGTGCCGACGAGAGGACGCATTGACATAGTCACTCGAAGTCTACTTGTCCTGGTCAGTGTTACCAACCTTCTGAAGTTTTATCATGGATCTCATGCTGCTTTACTGATGTGGTGTTTTCTTGCTTTTATAGCCTGAAGGAGTTGAAAGGACAAACACCCAGAGTTGGTTACTGTGTCCAAAGGGTTTGTTTGCACTCAACGATCCCCCAATACATTTAGCCTGTACAGCCAAACATTAGCCTAGCTCTCAATACTAATATATTCTTTTCTGTTTGCAGGAAACGTTCTTTCTGAAGACGTGACCCTGACGTTCCCAGAAAATGTTGTTCAAGGATCAGCTAGATGCTCTGTTTCAGTCCTTGGTAAAGTATTTCATTGAATAGAAACTGACAGGTAATATTTAGCTGAATTTTTTTTTCTGATGTGGCTTTTATGCTTGACCTCTTGTAGGGGACATAATGGGTCGTGCGCTGAACAATCTAGATAGGTTATTAAAGATGCCATATGGCTGTGGAGAACAGAATATGATTGTTCTTGCTCCAAATATATACATCCTGCTGTACCTGGAAGTCACGGGGCAACTCACTGCAGCCATCCGAGAGACTGCCACAGGCTACCTTCAGCAAGGTGTGGATGATCAAATCCACTTTATATATGTAGGAGACTAAATTCCAGGGAGGTGTAGCCCTCTTCACATTGGAGTTTGCCCTACTGTTTAACTCCCTGACCAATTTACATGTGACTTTTGACCTTATCAGGATACCAAAGACAACTGAACTACAGACATAATGATGGTTCATACAGCACATTTGGTTATGATGAATCGAATACATGGTAAGTTTCACACTGTACTACTGTGTATAATCTGTGGCACCAGCGGTTTCCAAGTTCAGTTTGTGACCTTCTCCATGGCCAGGTTGACTGCCTTTGTCATGAGGTCTTTTGGTCTAGCGAGGCAATTCATCTTCATTGATCCGCATGTCCTGCAGGACGCACAGGATTGGTTGATAAGCAAGCAGGGTTCAGATGGCTGTTTCGTTCAGCAGGGAACTCTGCACCACATCGACATGAAGGTGCATTACATTTTTTTTTTTTAAACTATGCTACCAATTGACTTGAGACTGTTCTTTTTAATCTAATATGGTTGGGTTTTAGGGTGGAGTTGGTGACGGCGTGACTATGACTGCCTACACTGTTGCATCGCTGCTTGAACTAGGCATCCCCGTCACGGTAAAAACATCTCCAGTATTTGTACGAGCTCCTTGCAGATGACCTTTCTTTTCTAGCTGTTGTCTGATATCTACTTTGCTTTCAGGATCCTGTCATTACCAGTGCTCTGTCATGCTTGAGGCCTGCCGTTGTGAACCTGGCAAATACTTACACAACGGCTCTGCTGGCTTACACCTTCAGTCTGGCTGGAGAGACCACCACTCGATCACAGCTTCTAACAACCTTGAACGACGTTGCCATTTCTGAAGGTAAGATGTACCAGCCTCTTGTTTGTTCAAGTTCTTTGTCATCAACTTTCTCTCCATCTCATCCTAAGGCACTAAGCTCCATTGGTCTCAGACCACCTCTGGTGATACTCTGGGAGTGGAGATCAGCTCTTACGTGCTGCTAGCGGTTCTCGCTGTTCAGCCTCTCACGACAGCTAATCTGGGCTATGCTAACCGCATTGTCAACTGGCTCGTGACCCAGCAGAATCCCTATGGAGGCTTCTCCTCCACCCAGGTGCCTCCGACTACCAAACATGAGTGCAATAAATTACGAGGAGTTTTTAATCTGGTACTTGTTTTTAGGACACAGTGGTGGCGCTTCATGCCCTGTCTGTGTACGCTGCAAAAGTGTTCAGCTTGGACGGCTCCAGCACTGTTACCCTACAGTCCTCAGTAGTAGGAGGAGACTCTTATAGCTTCAAAGTGAATCGGGACAACAGGCTGCTGTATCAGGAGAAGCAGCTGAAGAACGTTCCTGGCAAATATAGTGTTAAAGTATCAGGGTCCAATTGTGTGTCTGTGCAGGTCAGTATTCTCACCCCACCCTCTTTTTTTTTTTTGTGTGCACATCCTTATCCTATTGTGCTTGGTTCTGCACTCATACTGCAGGTTGCGTGTTTCTACAACATCCCGACACCTGCTAAAGTCTCCAAAACGCTGAGTGTTGAAGCAAAGGTGACTGGAGACTGCCAACCGCTTGAAGCCAATTTCATTTTGAAGTTCACGGTGACGTAAGAACCTTTCACTTTGTGTCCTGAAACCAGCTTATGTTTATGGCCCTTACAAAAGGAAGCGGTGTTCTTGATTCTGTTGACTAAACCTCTATTTCCCCATCACCCTCATTCAGCTACAATGGTGTAAAAGCAAGCTCTAACATGGTTATTGTGGACATTAAACTCCTGTCAGGCTTCACGGCAGATACGTCACTGGTTCGTATGTGTTTACAATTATTTAGAAGGTCCCAAGATGCTTGAAGCTTCTTCAGTTGTAATTCTGGATGTAAATGTCTCGTCCTCCTCAGCTTGGTTCTTCACCCCAATCGTTTGCCCCGCTAGTGGAGCGGGTTGATTCTGAAGATGATCATGTTGTGGTGTATCTGAAAGAGGTGAGACTCACCCTGAGCAAATTACTAGATGCCATCATGTTCTGTGTATGTGCTGCTGTTCATCCTTTGTCTCACAGGTTCTCAAAGGCGTCCCCATGAGTTACACTCTGCAGCTGAAACAGGTTCTTAAAGTGAACAATCTCAAGCCAGCGGTCATACATGTTTATGACTACTATCAGACAAGTAAGCTTTAATTTTAATCATGCTTTGCTCTGGCTGAATTCTCAGTTAATTTTTATGTTCCTCTCTCAGGTGATTCGTTTGAGACCACCTATACGTCTCCCTGTCCATGATTTAATTCAGTACTGTTGTGTAGGACACATGACTTAAATAAAACTGCTTTTATACAATCCGTTCTCTTTGCCTCCTTTTTGTTGCTAACCTGTGACATTAGTTTGAAGCAGGAAGTTAATCATGAGTTATTTGTCCTGTGACTTCAAATCCTTACATGGCTGAAGTGTAGTTCACTCAGGCAGTGACTACTTGTTTTTGGACTTCAGGCCAGGAGGCCAGAGAGTGCCCTTTTAGGAGGTCACTTTTATGGACTCAGATATGGCTACAGCTGAATAACATGCAGGCATAGATGTTTTGAATAATGAAACATTGAAAACAAACACGATTGCAACTTTTTCTGTTTTTCAAACCATCTTGGGTATTTTCGTAAGAATAATGTACATCTATAATTAGGTTTGCCGTCTAATAGTCAATGAGGTTTAGTCAGCCAATTTTATTGCTCGTAGAAAGAAAAAAAAAACTCCACAAACACTGGTGTTTTCTGATAAAGCACTAACTTAATGAAAGTCAAAGGTCAAGAGCTCAAAGCAAACACTGATCTCCATGATGGTGACCTAAAATGGAACATTTTCAATAAGACATCCATAAGCTAAACCTGTTAATACTCAAGAGCTTCTGTAGTTCCACAGAAATAGTCAGTCTGGTTAGTACTAAGTGAAGCTGGTAATGCTATTCGTGGAGTTGTTTAATCAGATCGAGAGTTCATGCATTTTATTTATTTATATTTAAGGCTGTGGTTGAAGAAAGTTGTTTGTTCTTGGCTTTCTTTTAGTGCTTGTTCACAGCAGGTGATTGAAAGAGTGTTTCAGGAACATCATACTAACATTTAAATAACATTCTATTAACATTCAGGAAACTGGACGTTTTTATGTTCTTAATGTTACAAATCAATGTTCCTAGAATGTTGAATTTTAAGTCGAAAATTCAGTTTGAGGAACATACCTTTCAAAACCTGTTCCTCTAACATCAAGAAAACTGGACATTATGTTTTCAGAACCAACACTGAATATTTGGAGAAAGTTCTTATAACAAAAGTCTGTTAGCTGGGATTTTCCCTCGGCCCACATGCGGCAAAGAATGAAGGCCTTGGAGTGGCCTAGATCTAAAATAAAGACAAGGGCCACACATGGGCTTTAAATTACCAGAGTCTCAGCCAATTACTAACCCATAACTGGCCCTGCATTGGGTATGAACAGGTTTTAGTGTTGGTACCAATTCTTAGTAAGTAAACCAGAAACTCCAAAACTGAACCACACCTGAGCCTTATCTGCATTGTAAAAAAAATTGTTAAAAAAAGGTCAATGACTGCCAGCCACAGCTGCCAAACAAAAAATGTAAAATTAAACTGCAAAAAACAGTACTTTCTATTTAACTTTTTACAGAAAAACACAGGCTTTTAAATGACTAGTTTCTGGAGGCTTTTAACGGGTAGGTGGGGATAAATGAATGTATTTTGTTATTCGCAACTTGTTCACACACACTTATAAGATTCGTTCACAAATGCCACTTCTATACTAAAATATCTTTATCATCCTTAGACTAACTACTGAAATTAAATATGGTCATTTAAATGTAAAATGCCCTTTAGAAAAGTTTCTTCCCTACAAAATAATGTTCACTCACCTGATTAAAGTGAAGAATGTACTTGTGAAAATATGTAAGGAGAGATTCATCAAATACACTTGATTCCAAGTTTAATTACATGACAAATAAAGACATTTACAGCTGAACGTTGGTTCATCTGAATGGTGCTTGTATTTAGGGAAATACTCTCCATTCATGAACAGACTGTATAGCATGTCTCTTTCAGGTACTTAAAAATGTGAGAATGGATTCTTATTTCCCAATTTTCAAATTTAGATGGACTTAAAAATTGAGATCCTTTTTAAAAAACTAAATTGTCTGTGAAATCAAACTGGTTTTAAATATCTTAACTGTGCATTATCTGATGTTAATACTTTGATTTCTTCATCCGCCTCGGTGAAGCTGTACGGCGTCTTTGTGTGTCTAAAAGATGAAGCTCTCTGCCGCTCCTCTTCAGATCTTCCTCCTCCAAAGTGACGTGTTAGCGTGCTAGCAGCCTGCTGGAACTTCTTGGGCTCAATCCCGTCGTCTGCTGTGATCGGACGCCTGATTAAAGCTTCAGTCTTCGGTCCATTATGGTCCATCTCAAACACAGAGCTCCGCTCCTCCTCTTCCTCCCGACGCCTCGTAATGAGGAAACATGAGCTGTCAATCAACTCCAGAACCTCGCTCATGAGGGAGGGGCCGAGGTCCACTGTGAAGGACGAGAGCGAATCAGATCGTGTCATGGAGACGTCACTGTTCTCCGGTAGGGAACTCCGTCGACTGTCTTCACTGAGCAGGTCAGATGTTTCTGCAAAGCTTTGGTCCAGTCGTGATAAACGAGGCAGCGTGATGAAACCAGAACGAAGACATGCAGGAGAGGAGAGGAGAGGAAAAACAACATGTTTCAGCACATCTTTCACATTAGTTAAGACATGCACTGAACATTTCAAAATCTTTTAGCCTTTTATGTTCAAACCGGAGTCAGAAAGATGGAGAGACTCAAGAAGTGACAACATGTAGACAACATGTCTGAATGGCAAGTTGATGAATTTATGTAGTTTATGTGTAGCTATCTTCTAGTCACTGATTAGCATATTCTGTCATGATAATCTAAAAATCGCATTCCCGGGGCGGGGTTTATGTAAATTCTAGGGTTTGTGATGTCACTAACCCGGTAGGCATGTCGTGTAGTCCCTACCGGCCGTTTGTTGTAGTCCTTAAAAAGCAATTTCCTTCAAAGAAAATATGGAGGGTAAACATCAATCAATGTACATGAATTGTGTTATTGTTAGAGTTCCATGTTAAACACAGATGTCATACAAAAGGAAAACATAAAATAGAGTTTAGCCATTCTTTTTATTCAACACCTGGAGAACACTGTTACGCAGTCTTTATCACAGATAAAAATAGAAAAACAGAGGTGAATAAAACAGCAAGACATGGGTTGTAGTATGTTCTGTAGGGTCCAGACAAGATGATCCAACTTGCTTTGTAGCAGTCGTCTCGATGCTTTTCAAAACCTTTTGAAATAAATCATGTCATTACTAAAACCACCACACTTACACAGTTCTTTTTCTTTTCTTTTTTTCTCAAATAAATAAATATAAATGGTTGTAAAATGAAGAGATTAACTATGTTCAGGAGATTAAACATGATTTTCCACTTTCTACAGTCTGGATTGTTACCAAATTACAGTTCATGTACAGGTTCATTCATTATTATTTCAGAAACACCATCATTATAATGCAGGTTTTGTTGCTAAAGGACATTCTATAGCATCAGAACACATAATGTGAGAGATATTTGCGAGTAGGCTACATCTGCAGTTGGCTAAAATGTAGTTGTCTGTTTGCACACGATGAAAAACAATAACTTTTCAGACGGTCCCTATCTTGGTTACCACAATACATTGAATTTTCTATAGTATGTATGCATAAAAAAATATACTAGCCCATTTTGATTGATTGTAGAAAATGTTGTAGTTCACAATCTTTGTTGTCAATATCATGTAGCTGCTTCGAATCTGAAAAAGATAGCTTTATTGACTATTTAATTGAAAAAGTTATTTAACGCGAATGTGCGAATATAAAACCAACTTTACCTAAGTTCAATACCAGCCTCCTAAAGTTCTGCCGCAGGCTCAAGACGCAGTAGTCCAGCGCGGCGGCTACACATTTCCATGTTTTAACATTTAAATAAGACAACATCTAACATTATATTGCAAATGCAACCTCCTCCACCAACGCGAAGTTTTTGCCGTATTACCAAATAACGTTAGCTGCATGGACACACACGTCGGATCTGAACAGTTGCCTTACAAAAATCAACATAATTTTAGATCAGATTTGATACAAATATAATCGGATTTGGACTGAAAGTGTGAATGTAGCCATAGTTAACTACGTCGACATTTTAGCCATAGTCAACGCTTCATTTACACATGTGTCTGATGCTGTACCCCTCTCAATCACAAACGCCTTCTTTCATCAGTTTTTTGCACTCTTCTCTTTAACTTTTGACAGTCTATAGCACTCGACATGTTTTTTCCCGATGTGACCGATTGGTACAGACCAAAACTCGACCATTTTTCAGCAGCAATAATCAGCCAAATTTGCGAGTCCGTTCAGTTCAGTGGCATTATTTACGTGCTGTGCCTCCAAAATGGCCGACTTCGGGATTGATGACGCGTCGTGAAACCCCTCTATTGAGCAGATCAATCACAGAGGTGAATCTTGTCTGGATGTTCCAGGGACAGAAGAACGCGTGTGTGTATCCGGTGGAGAGAGGCTGATGATGCTGAATGCTCTCATCAAAGGCTTTGAGTGAGTATACTACAGAAATGGTAGCCTGGGAAAACCCAGACAACTTCCGGCAAATTTAGATTTGCTCTGAAAGTTAGTCTGGCAAAGAGCTCATTCAAGCCCATTTCCAATCCGTCGAAATCGAGGCACCAATCAGAAACGTTGGGGCGGGCTTTACACGATGACGACAGCGCTGGGATTTTGAAGCAGATTATTTTGTAGCCTACATTACAAAGATGGATGCCGCCGTCGAACATCACTCACATCTGTTTTAAGCGATTTGAACGTTTCCTTTTTGTTAAAAACCGAGCAAAGAACAACACTCGGAGATGTTTCTCCGCCGGCCGCCGCTCTGCATACGTCATCTCCTTCAGCGCTCTGATTGGTTTTAGGTCCACCCGCGACGTCCGTTGGTGACGCCCAAGCATTTGTTGGGAAAAAAAGGTTTTAGGGTTTTTACTCAAATATAAAGTAAGATCATTTTTGTTACTTTTAATACATAAATCAAAATTACATTGTGCTGTTAAAAAAACTGCTTTTGTATAATGTTTGTGCATTTTTGTAGGATCTGAAATGTCTGCAGACTGGTGTGTGCACTGAGGAGAGGAGCCCAGCTCTTGGATGAGATCCTCCATCACTCCATCTGCCCTTATGAGCTCCTCCATCACTCCATCTGCCCTTATGCGATCCTCCATCACTCCATCTGCCCTTATGAGCTCCTCCATCACTCTATCTGCCCTTATGAGATCCTCCATCACTCCGTTTCCCCTTTATGACATCCACCCTCACTCCATCTGCCCTTATGAGCTCCTCCATCACTCCATCTGCCCTTATGAGCTCCTCCATCACTCCACCTGCCCTTATGAGATCCTCCATCACTCCATCTGCCCTTATGAGCTCCTCCATCACTCCATCTGCCCTTATGAGATCCTCCATCACTCCACCTGCCCTTATGAGATCCTCCATCCCTCCACCTGCCCTTATGAGATCCTCCATCACTCCAACTGCCCTTATGAGATCCTCCATCACTCCATCTGCCCTTATGAGATCATCCATCACTCCATCTGCCCTTATGAGATCCTCCATCACTCCACCTGCCCTTATGAGATCCTTCATCACTCCACCTGCCCTTATGAGCTCCTCCATCACTACATCTGTCCTTATGAACTCCTTCATCACTCCATCTGCCCTTATGAGATCCTCCATCACTCCATCTGCCCTTATCAGCTCCTCCATCACTCCATCTGCCCTTATGAGATCCTCCATCACTCCACCTGCCCTTATGAGATCCTCCATCACTCCACCTGCACTTATGAGATCCTCCATCACTCCACCTACCCTTATGAAATCCTCCATCACTCCACCTGCCCTTATGAGATCCTCCATCACTCCATCTGCCCTTAAGAGATCCTTCATCACTCCATCTGCCCTTATGAGATCATCCATCACTCCAACTGCCCTTATGAGCTCCTCCATCTGCCCTTTTTAGCTCCTCCATCTGCCCTTACGAGATCCTCCATCACTCCATCTGCCCTTATGAGATCCTCCATCACTCCATCTGCCCTTTTGAGATCCCTCCATCACTCCATCTGCCCTTATGAGCTCCTTCATTACTCCATCTGCCCTTATGAGATCCTCCATCACTCCATCTGCCCTTATGAGATCGTCCATCACTCCATCTGCCCTTATGAGCTCCTCCATCACTCCATCTGCCCTTATGAGATCACTCCATCTGCCCTTATGAGATCACTCCATCTGGCCTTATGAACTCCTTCATCACTCTATCTGCCCTTATTAGATCCTCCATCACTCCATCTGCCCTTATGAGATCCTCCATCTGCCCTTATGAGCTCCTCCATCTGCCCTTACGAGATCCTCCATCACTCCATCTGCCCTTATGAGATCCTCCATCACTCCATCTGCCCTTATGAGCTCCTCCATCACTACATCTGTCCTTATGAGCTCCTTCATCACTCCATCTGCCCTTATGAGATCCTCCATCACTCCATCTGCCCTTATGAGATCATCCATCACTCCATCTGCCCTTATGAGCTCCTCCATCTGCCCTTACGAGCTCCTCCATCTAACCTTACGAGATCCTCCATCACTCCATCTGCCCTTATGAGATCCCTCCATCTCTCCACCGGCCCTTATGAGATCCCTCCATCACTCCATCTGGCCTTATGAGCTCCTCCATCACTCCATCTGCCCTTATGAGATCACTCCATCTGCCCTTATGAGATCACTCCACCTGGCCTTATGAGCTCCTTCATCACTCCATCTGCCCTTCTGAGATCCTCCATCACTCCATCTGCCCTTATGAGACCCTCCATCACTCCATCTGCCCTTATGAGATCCTCCATCACTCCATCTTTCCTTATGAGATCCTCCATCACTCCACCTGCCCTTATGAGCTCCTTCATCACTCCATCTGCCCTTATGAGATCCTCCATCACTCGATCTGCCCTTATGAGCTCCTCCATCACTCCATCTGCCCTTATGAGATCCTCCATCACTCCACCTGCCCTTATGAGATCCTCCATCACTCCACATACCCTTATGAGATCCTCCATCACTCCACCTACCCTTATGAGATCCTCCATCACTCCACCTGCCCTTATGAGATCCTTCATCACTCCATCTGCCCTTATGAGATCATCCATCACTCCATCTGCCCTTATGAGCTCCTCCATCTGCCCTCACGAGATCCTCCATCTGCCCTCACGAGATCCTCCATCACTCCATCTGCCCTTATGAGATCCTCCATCACTCCATCTGCCCTTTTGAGATCCCTCCATCACTCCATCTGCCCTTATGAGCTCCTTCATCACTCCATCTGCCCTTATGAGATCCTCCATCACTCCATCTGCCCTTATGAGATCCTCCATCACTCCATCTGCCCTTATGAGCTCCTCCATCACTCCATCTGCCCTTATGAGATCACTCCATCTGCCCTTATGAGATCACTCCATCTGGCCTTATGAACTCCTTCATCACTCTATCTGCCCTTATTAGATCCTCCATCACTCCATCTGCCCTTATGAGATCCTCCATCTGCCCTTATGAGCTCCTCCATCTGCCCTTACGAGATCCTCCATCACTCCATCTGCCCTTATGAGATCCTCCATCACTCCATCTGCCCTTATGAGATCCTCCATCACTCCATCTGCCCTTCTGAGATCCTCCATCACTCCATCTGCCCTTATGAGACCCTCCATCACTCCATCTGCCCTTATGAGATCCTCCATCACTCCATCTTTCCTTATGAGATCCTCCATCACTCCACCTGCCCTTATGAGCTCCTTCATCACTCCATCTGCCCTTATGAGATCCTCCATCACTCCATCTGCCCTTATGAGCTCCTCCATCACTCCATCTGCCCTTATGAGATCCTCCATCACTCCACCTGCCCTTATGAGATCCTCCATCACTCCACATACCCTTATGAGATCCTCCATCACTCCACCTACCCTTATGAGATCCTCCATCACTCCACCTGCCCTTATGAGATCCTTCATCACTCCATCTGCCCTTATGAGATCATCCATCACTCCATCTGCCCTTATGAGCTCCTCCATCTGCCCTCACGAGATCCTCCATCTGCCCTCACGAGATCCTCCATCACTCCATCTGCCCTTATGAGATCCTCCATCACTCCATCTGCCCTTTTGAGATCCCTCCATCACTCCATCTGCCCTTATGAGCTCCTTCATCACTCCATCTGCCCTTATGAGATCCTCCATCACTCCATCTGCCCTTATGAGATCCTCCATCACTCCATCTGCCCTTATGAGCTCCTCCATCACTCCATCTGCCCTTATGAGATCACTCCATCTGCCCTTATGAGATCACTCCATCTGGCCTTATGAACTCCTTCATCACTCTATCTGCCCTTATTAGATCCTCCATCACTCCATCTGCCCTTATGAGATCCTCCATCTGCCCTTATGAGCTCCTCCATCTGCCCTTACGAGATCCTCCATCACTCCATCTGCCCTTATGAGATCCTCCATCACTCCATCTGCCCTTATGAGATCCTCCATCACTCCACCTGCCCTTATGAGCTCCTCCATCACTCCATTTGTCCTTATGAGCTCCTTCATCACTCCATCTGCCCTTATGAGATCCTCCATCACTCCATCTGCCCTTATGAGATCATCCATCACTCCATCTGCCCTTATGAGCTTTTCCATCTGCCCTTACGAGCTCCTCCATCTAACCTTACGATATCCTCCATCACTCCATCTGCCCTTATGAGATCCCTCCATCTCTCCACTGGCCCTTATGAGATCCCTCCATCACTCCATCTGCCCTTATGAGCTCCTCCATCACTCCATCTGCCCTTATGAGATCACTCCATCTGCCCTTATGAGATCACTCCACCTGGCCTTATGAGCTCCTTCATCACTCCATCTGCCCTTCTGAGATCCTCCATCACTCCATCTGCCCTTATGAGATCCTCCATCACTCCATCCGCCCTTATGAGCTCCTCCATCACTCCACCTGGCCTTATGAGCTCCTTCATCACTCCATCTGCCCTTCTGAGATCCTCCATCACTCCATCTGCCCTTATGAGACCCTCCATCACTCCATCTGCCCTTATGAGATCCTCCATCACTCCATCTTTCCTTATGAGATCCTCCATCACTCCACATGCCCTTATGAGCTCCTCCATCACTCCATCTGTCCTTATGAACTCCTTCATCACTCCATCTGCCCTTATGAGATCCTCCATCACTCCATCTGCCCTTATGAGCTCCTCCATCACTCCATCTGCCCTTATGAGATCCTCCATCACTCCACCTGCCCTTATGAGATCCTCCATCACTCCACATACCCTTATGAGATCCTCCATCACTCCACCTGCCCTTATGAGATCCTCCATCACTCCACCTGCCCTTATGAGATCCTTCATCACTCCATCTGCCCTTATGAGATCATCCATCACTCCATCTGCCCTTATGAGCTCCTCCATCTGCCCTCACGAGATCCTCCATCTGCCCTCACGAGATCCTCCATCACTCCATCTGCCCTTATGAGATCCTCCATCACTCCATCTGCCCTTTTGAGATCCCTCCATCACTCCATCTGCCCTTATGAGCTCCTTCATCACTCCATCTGCCCTTATGAGATCCTCCATCACTCCATCTGCCCTTATGAGATCCTCCATCACTCCATCTGCCCTTATGAGCTCCTCCATCACTCCATCTGCCCTTTTGAGATCACTCCATCTGCCCTTATGAGATCACTCCATCTGGCCTTATGAACTCCTTCATCACTCTATCTGCCCTTATTAGATCCTCCATCACTCCATCTGCCCTTATGAGATCCTCCATCTGCCCTTATGAGCTCCTCCATCTGCCCTTACGAGATCCTCCATCACTCCATCTGCCCTTATGAGATCCTCCATCACTCCATCTGCCCTTATGAGATCCTCCATCACTCCACCTGCCCTTATGAGCTCCTCCATCACTCCATTTGTCGTTATGAGCTCCTTCATCACTCCATCTGCCCTTATGAGATCCTCCATCACTCCATCTGCCCTTATGAGATCATCCATCACTCCATCTGCCCTTATGAGCTTTTCCATCTGCCCTTACGAGCTCCTCCATCTAACCTTACGATATCCTCCATCACTCCATCTGCCCTTATGAGATCCCTCCATCTCTCCACCGGCCCTTATGAGATCCCTCCATCACTCCATCTGCCCTTATGAGCTCCTCCATCACTCCATCTGCCCTTATGAGATCACTCCACCTGGCCTTATGAGCTCCTTCATCACTCCATCTGCCCTTCTGAGATCCTCCATCACTCCATCTGCCCTTATGAGATCCTCCATCACTCCATCTGCCCTTATGAGCTCCTCCATCACTCCATCTGCCCTTATGAGCTCCTCCATCACTCCATTTGCACTTATGAGATCCCTCCATCACTCCACCTGCCCTTATGAGCTCCTCCATCACTCCATCTGCCCTTATGAGATCCCTCCATCACTCCACCTGCCCTTATGAGCTCCTCCATCACTCCATCTGCCCTTATTTCCTCAGATTGTGAAGCGCAGCGCTCCGGCACGGTCACCTCTGGATCAGGATAAAGCTGCAGAATGGGAAGCGCTGTGTTGAGATGGCAGGATATGTGGGGTTCAGCGCCTGTAAATACATGCTTGGAGTTTGAATAAAGCTATGTTTCATTTGCATTTGTTTATTGTGATGGTTACTTTTATTTGTTCTTTTACTCATTTATTCATGTTTCTTATTGTTCTCAGTATATAAAATATAATTTAATTAATGTATGCATTAATTCATTGCTTGACTGACAATAGAGATGTTTCACTGCATTTAGCTAGTGTGTATTCATGCATAACTGTCATATGACAAAACAAATTACATTTAGATTTAACTTTTGGGTTGGGCTAAGAATGCAATTCATTCTGATGTAATATTAATATTTAAGGAGCGATACTTAAATTTTTCGAGTTTAAAATCAACAGTTTTCTCCAAAGGAGAGATCTTCTAGCAGCGGCCCGTCTCCTGTGTGCAGACATTACACACGCAGAGGAAAACTGTTCTCAGTTGTGCTGTCGAGTTAAAGATATTATGAAGAGTTAGTGCACCTGTCGCTCATATCATTTAAACTTATTACATACAAGATCATGGAAAGATACCATAGTTGTATCTAACAATGAACAATCATAATGACAAAACAGAAATAATAAAGATCATTGGTTTGTGTACATCATAATATATTTATACACAGGAAAAAAGAACAATAACAAGGCAATCTTTAAATAGTTCTTCATAACACACAGTTTTTTGTTATAAGTCTGAGGGATGAAACGAGAGGTAAATTCATCAAGAAAAAGAGGAAACCTTAAAGGAGAACTTTTTGGGTATAAAATAAAGAAATTAACATATTCAACAGATGACGATTTGGGGGTTTCTTAATAAAAAAATATATCCTCATAAGGATAAAACTGTGGGTCACATTAGGGTTTAAAATATAACAACTTCAATCAACCCTAAATGTATTCACAAAATAAATGGGCAGCTGTTTCTTCAAAAATACCACAACATGAACAAGTTTCATCAATATCAAGATATTTACAGATAGATGAATTAAATGTGTCGTTCATATCTTTTAATGTGATAACGCGTCGTAGGTCACATGATAACGTCAACGTGGCGAATGATGTCCGGATCCCATTCACCCATTCACCCATTCATACTCAACAGATTTGACTATAAAGTACCTGCTCTTTTAGCGCTCGTTAAGTACTCATTGAAATTAAGTACTCATTGCAGTACGCGATTCCGAACGCAGCCAGTAGGGTCGGGGTTATAGACTACACAGCTCCTTTCGGAGGATGCTTAACTAATCAGTTCCCGCCATACCGTGATTGGTTGTTGCGAGAACGTGCTAGGATTGGTCAGTTTAATGTGGCCGGTCTCTGACTGGCTTGACTAAAGGGTGGGTGGAGTCCACTTATTTGTGGATTTCTTACAGTCTATGGTGGATTTGTCTGCACGTCGAAGCGTTTCAAAATCCAGAGATGCGCGAGGGGATTTACAAATGCACATGAAGTGATTCACAAATGTGTGCAGCGATTTACAAATACACCGAAAGCGGTTCACAAATAAATTGCAGGCAGAATTGTGTTTATTACATAAAAAACATTTGTAAAAACAACAACAACAAATATATATATATATATATATATATATATATATATATATATATATATATATATATATATATATATGTTTTTTTTTTTTCAAATCTCATTTTATATATTTGTGAATTTTATAATTTTTTGTGAATCTTTACATTTTTTTGTGAATCTCAATCAATTTACTGGAACAATGCAGCAATTCTAACCCCATACGTATTTGCCATGTGATTTTATTGGACATATTGGAGTGATTTTATTGGACATTTATTGGAGTAAGAGCGTGTGCACAGCAAAATCACCAGTGTTAAATTAATACTGCTCAGTGTTTATATGAGTCCACACTCAGAGAGTGTTAAATGAACACTGAAGCAGTGCTAAAGTTAATGAGATAATTAAGTGATTAATTGAGTGATGATTGAGCATTATCAAAGACACCTGATGTTAACAAGCAGAATCACTGAAGGAGAAAATTGTAATTGGTATGTTACCATTATGGAGATCAGTGTTTGCTTTAGTTGGTGTCTTGACCCTTAAGTCTATAACTTTAGTTCTTTGTTTGGCTACTGTACCTACATTATGACAGTCAGATGAACAAAGAGAACAAGTTATTTGATGGTGTTATATATGTTTCAACTCTATCATTATCTCACAATCATTTGACCTGAATAGAGCCCAGTTTCTGAACTACATTTACTTTATTGACTAAAGCAGCACTGTCCTTCAAAATCACAATATAATCCTAATAGTTTCTTAAAACTTAATCACATACAAGACTTTTTTTTTCGCTCTTTTAAACCGACATCAAGAAGTAGCCTCTGACTCTCGACAATGGTGACAATTCTAAAGCATTTTGCAGTGCAATCAGGCTGCCACCAATCAAATCTCATTCATGGCTCCCATCATGCATTGCTGCATGAATAAATAATGAGCTTATGTTCAGATGTCATCTGTTTGTCACCATTGTTGAGATTCATACGCTAATTATTCATGTCTGTATGTCCCCACCTGAATACTATTTAAGGTGGTTTTTTTGTAAAGGTTTGATCATTTGGATTTAATTGAAAAGGCTAAAAAAATGCAAACTCTACAATGACAGTGCTGCTATAATCCATATGGTAAACTTAACTCTGAAATTATGCTTTCAATGAGTTCAGTGATGCGGCTCAAATATTGATTATGTTAAAACACAACCAACACCATCATAACACCTCTTATCTTTGTTCATCAGGCGGTTATAATTCAGGTATAGCAGCCAAACATAGAATTATGGTTAATGATGTAAGGGTCAAGAGCCCAACTAAAGCAAACACTGATCTCCATAATGGTAACATACCAATTACGATTTTCTCCTTCAGTGATTCTGCTTGTTAACATCAGGTGTCTTCGATAATGCTCAATTATCACTCAATTAATTACTTAATTATCTCATTACCTTTAGCACTGCTTCAGTGTTCATTGAACACCCTCTGAGTGTGGACTCATATAAACACTGAGCAGTGTTAATTTAACACTGGTGATTTTGCTGTGTGTGATTAATTACCGGGGCTCCACCCTAAAGACGTCCAGATTGCCTATGAGTGTTAATTCAACCGGTTCTGAATTATTAAGAGTGTTTAAATAAGTTTAGAGTTTAGCTGTAGAGCAGTTGAACAGTGTGGAACTTAACAGACGTGCTGCTGTTTTTTTTTTTTTTTAAAAAGACTCTTGATTTCTTTCTAGTCTTGGATGATTTCTCCTCATGGCTGTGAGGGAGATTTGTGTTTGGAAAGGGTTCATTTTAGCTCTCTTCCTCTTTGCCGTTGATGGACAGAAAAGGCCGTAAGTAGCCTACTATGGGCTTTGAAGTGAACAGAAGCAGCCTTATGTTTATGCTGATGCAGTTGTATTGCAAAATGAAGCACCAGAGCTTTAACCATAGTTAACCAAGTGTTAATGAACGGCATTCAGTATTTCATGAAATCTGCCATTTAAGAAGCGGGTTTATTAAACGTTGGCAATCAAACGGAACATAAAAACTGTGTTGGTGCTGCTGAGTCAGAGTGCAGTTGCCATGTATAGTATGAAATTGTTGCTTCAAATGATTGTTTTGACTGTACACCACTGGCTGGTGACAAGTTTTAAAATGTACGTCATTGAATCATTCAAGATATTCTTTCAGTAATGAAACAAGCAAAGTATTTATGAATCATTCTATCAATATATATTTTTTAAATACACTACAATTAATGTTGCTAGAACATCTATCTAACATCTAAGTAACATGTTATTTGTTCAGAACTATGAATCATGCAGATCTAATACCAGCCCACTCCAACCCTCTCTTCCCCTGATAGAGATGATCTCTTTTGGGCTATTTTTGATGCTCAGACCTGGCAACCCTATGGCAGCCACTTTCTGTGAATGTTCAACCAACATGTAAATGTTCTGACCTGTTTCCATTTGGTACCTGAACCTAAACTTCATGATGTTTACACAGGTTATTCATGGTGACTTTCCCTGCAGTGATTGAATCTGGATCTGATGCTAAATTGTGTGCAAGTCTTCTGAAACCACAAGAGAGTCTCACAATGACCGTTTCTCTGCTTGATGATGAAAATGGGATGACTCAACTTGTGCGGCAGGTTTCTTCAAAGCCTTTTCACCGCTGCTTTTGTTTCCAGGTCTGTCATTAGATGCAAGTTTCTTTTTTGTTTTTTTGTTACACCATCTGGTTTAACAGTTTTTCTACAGGCTCCTCAAGTAGAAGGAGAATCTGTGCAGACGCTGAAGGTAGAAGTTAAAGGGAAGGTCTTCAGAGCGACTGAAGAAAGGAAAGTCATGTTCAGATCTTACCTGCCTTTGACCTTCATCCAAACAGACAAACCCATCTACAATCCAGGACAAACAGGTGAGCTGTGAATTAACCTTGGTTGAATATTAGGTGTAGAAGGTCTAATACGCTACAAGTTCTGATCTCTTTCAAGTGCATTATGCTTTAAATGTAAGCGTTTATTGCTGTTTTTGCAGTGAATTTCAGAGTTGTCACCATGGATGCCAAATTTGTGCCTCTTGATCAGACGGTAAGGTCTGGCCATGAACAAATAGCAAATTTATTGCAGGTTATTTTTGTGCACAGTTGCTCTTTTCTTCAATGACTTTGCTGTATAAATGTTTATGCTTTTAAATGCCTAAAATTCCTGTCTTTATCTTTCAGTACAATCTGGTGGTGGTGGAGGTGAGAATTTTCTCTGGTGCAAGTCTTTGAATGGAGCCAACACCACTTTTTGTACTTTTGCTTTGTTGGCAGTTTTTCTCTGAGTTAACTGTTTTAATAGGACCATCAGAAAAACCGGATTGGTCAGTGGACAAATATTTCCTCAACGGGCTGGATATTGCAGCTTTCTCACGAGCTAAACCCAGAGGCTCAGATTGGGATGTACACACTGAAGGCTTTTATTGGCGACCAAATGAAGGCCCACGTTTTTGAGGTGAAAAAATACGGTAAGTCTGTGTATATAATGTGCAACAGTACCATGTAGTACAAAGTACCGATCTGAGGTCTTAATCTAAAGCATTTTGTTTCTGGTTTAGTTTTACCCAAGTTTGACATGATCATAAACACACCACAGATGTACAGCGTTGCAGATGTGGGACTGAAAGTTGAGGCTTGTGCCAAGTGAGTTTTTTTTTTTTTTTTTTTGCCTCTTGTCTTGTGGTAGTCACTTGATCTTGTTCCTTGTGACCTTTCCCAGATACACATATGGCCAACCTGTACCTGGTCAAGCCTTGGTGGAAGTATGTCGTGAGCCATTTCCATACGTTGTTCCGGAGTTGACTCGTAGTTGCCTGACTCAAACCGCAGAGGTGTGTGACTCCTGCCTTAAAGTGGAGGGTTTTTCTTCTGCTTGTGCTTTAGTTAATGTGACTCCTTTGTTCTGCTACCAGATGAATGCCACCGGCTGCGCCTCCCTTACCGTTGATACATCAGTGTTTTTCAACACCAAATTTGAAAATAAAATGAAAGACACTCTTTTTGTAAATGTGAATGTCACTGAGGAGGGAACAGGTGAGCTTTGGGCTGAAATGAACCAACGGCACATGTATGGAGGAAGTTGACTTGTTAATTCGGAGCTTTTTTTTCCCCCAGATGTATTGATGTCAAAATCTGCAACGGTCTCCATTACGTTTGAAGTTGGCAAGGTCACGTTCATGGACCTCCCGGATTATTTTGACCCAGGATCAATGATTAATGGAAAGGCAAGAAAGTTTATCCCTTGTTGCAGAAGCCTTCAGATTGGTTCCCTTTCCTAACCTTGATTCCCAACAGATATCAGTGTCTCGTTTCGATGGTACTCCAGTCGCAAACAAAGTGGTTTATCTCCTGAATGGGGAAAGCCGGCACAACAAACTGCTGCAGAATCTGACCACAAACCAGAACGGACTGGCTAAATTCTCACTGAACACAGCTAATCTTCCTAAAGCTTCTCTCAATCTGGTGGTACGATTTGATCTTGTGAAATGTTGACCCTGCATTAGCAAAATCTTTTGCATGAAACCGATTTCATTCGTGGTTCCCCAGGCAAGTGTGACTCCAGCAGTAGTTTATGGTTACAAATTACCATACTTCACCACAGATACAAGGGTTGTTCAGCTTCTCCAACCTGATTCTTTGAACCCATCATCTAGTGAACTAACTATAGTGACGCTCGAGCAGCCGCTCAAATGCGGTGCTGCGTTTCCAGTGACCATGAAGTATTCTTTTGTTGGAGAGGCTGGCGACTACAGCACTGACATAATCTATATGGTGAGTGGAATTAATATGCTGTTGTCAATTCCTGTTTGTCCAGCACATTTTATGCACCTGTTTGTCTTTTGTTAGGTCATGTCCAGAGGAGTGATTGTCCTCCATGGATTTCATACGGTCAAAGCGAGGGCTTCTAATATAGTCACGAGTGGCTCAGTGTCGTTCCAACTGCCTGTCAGTGCCGATATGGCTCCAGTAGTGCAGATTCTGGTCTACTGTGTTCTTCCCAGTGAGAGTGTAGTGGCTGGTAATGCGTCATTTGACACAGAAACATGTTTCCAAAACCAGGTATGCAGTACACTGGCATCTTGTGCTCAAGTGGGGAATGGTGATGTGTCCTACAATGTTGATTCTTGTTCCAGGTGTCTCTACAGTTCTCTCCTGCTACAGCCGTTCCTGCTGAGGGAAATGTTCTGACTGTCTCTGCTCAAGCAGGATCTCTGTGTGGCCTCAGTGCTGTAGATCAGAGCATCCGGATCATGGAGCCAGGAAGACGTCTGAGTGCTAAAATGGTATCCATATGCAGTTGACTTAAATTCTCAAGTTGAATCTGACTGTCAATCAAGACCAACAGGAATGAGTAATGCTGATGGATTAATTGGACAAACTTATGCTATTATGCGGCTTATGTTTATAGCTTTTTTACTGTACATTAACGCCTAACATTATAAACTGACCATAAATGCATTAATGTTTGGTATGATAGTTAAACAATTTTCCAAAAACGTGTGACTGACAACACTGTTTTATGGTCCCAGGTGTTTGACTTGCTCCCGGTGCGATCACTATCGGGTTACCCATACAGCGTTCAGGATGAACCAGAGTGTGTAGGTTTCCAACCCCGTCGAGCTCTTCGTATTAGTCGTCCCTACACTTCTCCTACAAATAAAGCGTACACAACCTTCAAGGTAGAAAAGCATTCATGACCATATAGTTACTGAATAGTCATTGACTTTAAATCCGGCCTTATGTTTTGGCTTGTTACTCTGACAGATCCTGGGAATGAAGATTGCAACAAATCTCCCTGTACTAGCCCCTCTGTGCCCACCGTATCCCAGATTACCAAAAAGTAGGTCTATGCAGATCAAGAATTCTTTCAGTGAAAACAAAATCCTGCATGACTTGCCTTGAGTTAGGAGAGGTTGTTCCATGTTCTTTGTGGACCAATAAATTCTGTTTTTTTATTTATTTTTTTATTAAAAGATGGTCAGATATGGACCTTGTTTATTCTGTGGACACTAAGAAAGTTCAAAATAAATGCGTGTAAAATCGCTGGTCTCTCCAGTGATTAATTTTTCTGGCCGTCCTATGGCAATGGCTGGAGTGGCTGTGGCTGATGTGGCTCCGGCTGAAATGGCTCTAGTAGCAGAAAGTGCTGGAAGTGACACTTCCTCTTATGAAGTGACCGTCAGGACTTACTTTCCAGAAACATGGCTCTGGCAGCTTGCTCAAGTGGGGTTAGTGAAGAATCTTGTTCCTTTTAAAGCTACTTGCCCACAGATTTTACTTCGGTTCCCCTTATTTATTTCTTGTGCTGTCTTTCAGAGACATTGGATCCACACAAGTTCCCCTCACTGTTCCTGACACCATCACCACATGGGAGACCGAGGCGTTCTGCCTGTCCTCAAAAGGTTTTGGTCTGGCTCCTCCTGCTCTGCTGACGGTCTTCCAGCCCTTCTTCCTGGAGCTCTCCCTGCCGTACTCCATCGTCCGTGGGGAGTCTTTTGATCTGAAGGCCACGGTCTTCAGTTATCTGTCAAAGTGCATCATGGTCTGTCATAGTTTCTTTATATAATGGAGCAAAGATGCATGACCTTCTCTATAAAGATCCATGTGCTCTTTCATTGACAGGTTAAAGTAACCCCAGATTCATCCACAGCCTTCACTCTTAAACCATATACTGATCCGTATTCATCTTGTCTTAATGCCAATGGGAGAAAGACTTTTAAATGGGTTCTCTCAGCTTCCGTTCTCGGTCAGTTTTGGATCATCTCTCTAAATGTTAAGTGTATATTAGGTGTTGCTCACTTCCTGTCTTGCACTGCAGGAACTGTCAATGTGACTGTCAGTGCTTCAGCTGAATCATCCCAGACTAGATGTTGCAATGAACTAGTGACGGTGCCGATGAGAGGACGCATTGACATAGTCACTCGAAGTCTACTTGTCCTGGTCAGTGTTACCAGCCTTCTGAAGTTTTATCATGGATCTCATGCTGCTTTACTGATGTGGTGTTTTTTTGCTTTTATAGCCTGAAGGAGTTGCAAGGACAAACACCCAGAGTTGGTTACTGTGTCCAAAGGGTTTGTTTGCACTCAACGATCCCCCAATACATTTAGCCTGTACAGCCAAACATTAGCCTAACTCTCAATACTGGTATATTCTTTTCTGTCTGCAGGAAACGTTCTTTCTGAAGACGTGACCCTGACATTCCCAAAAAATGTTGTTCAAGGATCAGCTAAATGCTCTGTTTCAGTCCTTGGTAAAGTATTTCATTGAATAAAAACTGACAGATATATTCTGCTAAATATTACTTTTTTTTTTTTTGTGGGTTTTATGCTTGACCTCTTGTAGGGGACATAATGGGTCGTGCGCTGAACAATCTGGATAGGTTATTAAAGATGCCATATGGCTGTGGAGAACAGAATATGATTGTTCTTGCTCCAAATATATACATCCTGCTGTACCTGGAAGTCACGGGGCAACTCACTGCAGCCATCCGAGAGACTGCCACAGGCTACCTTCAGAAAGGTGTGGATGATCAAATCCACTTTTTATGTTGGAGACTAAATTCCAGGGAGGTGTAGTCCTCTTCACATTGGAGTGTGCCCGACTGTTTAACTCCCTGACCAATTTACATGTGACTTTTGACCTAATCAGGATACCAAAGACAACTGAACTACAGACATAATGATGGTTCATACAGCACATTTGGTTATGATGAATCGAATACATGGTAAGTTTCACACTACTACTGTGTATAATCTGTGGTACCAGCGGTTTCCAAGTTCAGTTTGTGACCTTCTCCATGGCCAGGTTGACTGCCTTTGTCATGAGGTCTTTTGGTCTAGCGAGGCAATTCATCTTCATTGATCCGCATGTCCTGCAGGACGCACAGGATTGGTTGATAAGCAAGCAGGGTTCAGATGGCTGTTTCGTTCAGCAGGGAACTCTGCACCACATCGACATGAAGGTGCATTAAATTTTTTTTTTAAACTATGCTACCAATTGAGTTGAGACTGTTCTTTTTAATCTAATATGGTTGGGTTTTAGGGTGGAGTTGGTGACGGCGTGACTATGACTGCCTACACTGTTGCATCGCTGCTTGAACTAGGCATCCCCGTCACGGTAAAAACATCTCCAGTATTTGTACGAGCTCCTTGCAGATGACCTTTCTTTTCTAGCTGTTGTCTGATATCTGCTTTGCTTTCAGGATCCTGTCATTACCAGTGCTCTGTCATGCTTGAGGCCTGCCGTTGGGAACCTGGCAAATACTTACACAACGGCTCTGCTGGCTTACACCTTCAGTCTGGCTGGAGAGGCCACCACTCGATCACAGCTTTTAACTGCTTTGGACAACCTTGCCATTTCTGATGGTGAGATGCCAGTCTCTTGATGGTTCATCAGGGTCTTTTGGCATTAACTTTCTCCCCTCCATCTCATCCTAAGGCACTAAGCTCCATTGGTCTCAGACGACATCTGGTGATACTCTGGCGGTGGAGATCAGCTCTTACGTGCTGCTAGCGGTTCTCGCTGCTCAGCCTCTCACGACAGCTAATCTGGGCTATGCTAACCGCATTGTCAACTGGCTCGTGACCCAGCAGAATCCCTATGGAGGCTTCTCCTCCACCCAGGTGCCTCTGACTACCAAACATGAGCACAATCTTGAGTGGAGTTTTTAATCTAATGCTTGTTTTTTAGGACACAGTGGTGGCTCTTCATGCCCTGTCTGTGTACGCTGCTCAAGTGTTCAGCTTGGATGGCTCCAGCACTGTTACTGTACAGTCCTCAGTAAGAGGAGACTCTTATAGCTTCAAAGTGAATCGGGACAACAGGCTACTTTATCAGGAGAAGCAGCTGAAGAACGTTCCTGGCAAATATTGTGTTAAAGTATCAGGCTCCAATTGTGTGTCTGTGCAGGTCAGTATTCTCACCCCCACCCTTTTTTTTTTTTTTTTTCTGTGCACATCCTTATCCTATTGTGCTTGGTTCTACACTCATACTACAGGTTGCGTGTTTCTACAACATCCCGACACCTGCTAAAGTCTCCAAAACACTGAGTGTTGAAGCAAAGGTGACTGGAGACTGCCAACCGCTTGAAGCCAATTTCATTTTGAAGTTCACGGTGACGTAAGAACCTTTCACTTTGTGTCCTGAAACCAGCTTGTTTATGGCCCTTACAAAAGGAAGCGGTGTTCTTGATCCTGTTGACTAAACCTCTATTTCCCCATCACCCTCATTCAGCTACAATGGTGTAAAAGCAAGCTCTAACATGGTTATTGTGGACATTAAACTCCTGTCAGGCTTCACGGCAGATACGTCACTGGTTCGTATGTATTTACAATTATTTAGAAGGTCCCAAGATGCTTGAAGCTTCTTCAGTTGTAATTCTGGATGTAAATGTCTCGTCCTCCTCAGCTTGGTTCTTCACCCCAATCGTTTGCCCCGCTAGTGGAGCGGGTTGATTCTGAAGATGATCATGTTGTGGTGTATCTGAAAGAGGTGAGACTCACCCTGAGCAAATTACTAGATGCCATCATGTTCTGTGTATGTGCTGCTGTTCATCCTTTGTCTCACAGGTTCTCAAAGGCGTCCCCATGAGTTACACTCTGCAGCTGAAACGGGTTCTTAAAGTGAACAATCTCAAGCCAGCGGTCATACATGTTTATGACTACTATCAGACAAGTAAGCTTTAATTTTAATCATGCTTTGCTCTGGCTGAATTCTCAGTTAATTTTTATGTTCCTCTCTCAGGTGATTCGTTTGAGACCACCTATACGTCTCCCTGTCCATGATTTAATTCAGTACTGTTTGTAGGACACATGACTTAAATAAAACTGCTTTTATACAATCCGTTCTCTTTGCCTCCTTTTTGTTGCTAACCTGTGACATTAGTTTGAAGCAGGAAGTTAATCATGAGTTATTTGTCCTGTGACTTCAAATCCTTACATGGCTGAAGTGTAGTTCACTCAGGCAGTGACTACTTGTTTTTGGACTTCAGGCCAGGAGGCCAGAGAGTGCCCTTTTAGGAGGTCACTTTTATGGACTCAGATATGGCTACAGCTGAATAACATGCAGGCATAGATGTTTTGAATAATGAAACATTGAAAACAAACACGATTGCAACTTTTTCTGTTTTTCAAACCATCTTGGGTATTTTCGTAAGAATAATGTACATCTATAATTAGGTTTGCCGTCTAATAGTCAATGAGGTTTAGTCAGCCAATTTTATTGCTCGTAGAAAGAAAAAAAAAACTCCACAAACACTGGTGTTTTCTGATAAAGCACTAACTTAATGAAAGTCAAAGGTCAAGAGCTCAAAGCAAACACTGATCTCCATGATGGTGACCTAAAATGGAACATTTTCAATAAGACATCCATAAGCTAAACCTGTTAATACTCAAGAGCTTCTGTAGTTCCACAGAAATAGTCAGTCTGGTTAGTACTAAGTGAAGCTGGTAATGCTATTCGTGGAGTTGTTTAATCAGATCGAGAGTTCATGCATTTTATCTTCAGTTCATTTAAGGCTGTGGTTGAAGAAAGCTGTTTGTTCTTGGCTTTCTTTTAGTGCTTGTTCACAGCAGGTGATTGAAAGAATGTTTCAGGAACATCATACTAACATTTAAATAACATTCTATTAACATTCAGGAAACTGGACGTTTTTATGTTCTTAATGTTACAAATCAATGTTCCTAGAATGTTGAATTTTAAGTCAAAAATTCAGTTTGAGGAACATACCTTTCAAAACCTGTTCCTCTAACATCAAGAAAACTGGACATTGTTTTCAGAACCAACACTGAATATTTGGAGAAAGTTCTTATAACAAAAGTCTGTTAGCTGGGATTTTCCCTCGGCCCACATGCGGCAAAGAATGAAGGCCTTGGAGTGGCCTAGATCTAAAATAAAGACAAGGGCCACACATGGGCTTTAAATTACCAGAGTCTCAGCCAATTACTAACCCATAACTGGCCCTGCATTTGGTATGAACAGGTTTTAGTGTTGGTACCAATTCTTAGTAAGTAAACCAGAAACTCCAAAACTGAACCACACCTGAGCCTTATCTGCATTGTAAAAAAAATTGTTAAAAAAAGGTCAATGACTGCCAGCTACAGCTGCCAAACAAAAAATGTAAAATTAAACTGCAAAAAACAGTACTTTCTATTTAACTTTTTACAGAAAAACACAGGCTTTTAAATGACTAGTTTCTGGAGGCTTTTAACGGGTAGGTGGGGATAAATGAATGTATTTTGTTATTCGCAACTTGTTCACACACACTAATAAGATTCGTTCACAAATGCCACTTCTATACTAAAATATCTTTATCATCCTTAGACTAACTACTGAAATTAAATATGGTCATTTAAATGTAAAATGCCCTTTAGAAAAGTTTCTTCCCTACAAAATAATGTTCACTCACCTGATTAAAGTGAAGAATGTACTTGTGAAAATATGTAAGGAGAGATTCATCAAATACACTTGATTCCAAGTTTAATTACATGACAAATAAAGACATTTACAGCTGAACGTTGGTTCATCTGAATGGTGCTTGTATTTAGGGAAATACTCTCCATTCATGAACAGACTGTATAGCATGTCTCTTTCAGGTACTTAAAAATGTGAGAATGGATTCTTATTTCCCAATTTTCAAATTTAGATGGACTTAAAAATTGAGATCCTTTTTAAAAAACTAAATTGTCTGTGAAATCAAACTGGTTTTAAATATCTTAACTGTGCATTATCTGATGTTAATACTTTGATTTCTTCATCCGCCTCGGTGAAGCTGTACGGCGTCTTTGTGTGTCTAAAAGATGAAGCTCTCTGCCGCTCCTCTTCAGATCTTCCTCCTCCAAAGTGACGTGTTAGCGTGCTAGCAGCCTGCTGGAACTTCTTGGGCTCAATCCCGTCGTCTGCTGTGATCGGACGCCTGATTAAAGCTTCAGTCTTCGGTCCATTATGGTCCATCTCAAACACAGAGCTCCGCTCCTCCTCTTCCTCCCGACGGCTCGTAATGAGGAAACATGAGCTGTCAATCAACTCCAGAACCTCGCTCATGAGGGAGGGGCCGAGGTCCACTGTGAAGGACGAGAGCGAATCAGATCGTGTCATGGAGACGTCACTGTTCTCCGGTAGGGAACTCCGTCGACTGTCTTCACTGAGCAGGTCAGATGTTTCTGCAAAGCTTTGGTCCAGTCGTGATAAACGAGGCAGCGTGATGAAACCAGAACGAAGACATGCAGGAGAGGAGAGGAGAGGAAAAACAACATGTTTCAGCACATCTTTCACATTAGTTAAGACATGCACTGAACATTTCAAAATCTTTTAGCCTTTTATGTTCAAACCGGAGTCAGAAAGATGGAGAGACTCAAGAAGTGACAACATGTAGACAACATTTCTGAATGGCAAGTTGATGAATTTATGTAGTTTATGTGTAGCTATCTTCTAGTCACTGATTAGCATATTCTGTCATGATAATCTAAAAATCGCATTCCCGGGGCGGGGTTTATGTAAATTCTAGGGTTTGTGATGTCACTAACCCGGTAGGCATGTCGTGTAGTCCCTACCGGCCGTTTGTTGTAGTCCTTAAAAAGCAATTTCCTTCAAAGAAAATATGGAGGGTAAACATCAATCAATGTACATGAATTGTGTTATTGTTAGAGTTCCATGTTAAACACAGATGTCATACAAAAGGAAAACATAAAATAGAGTTTAGCCATTCTTTTTATTCAACACCTGGAGAACACTGTTACGCAGTCTTTATCACAGATAAAAACAGAAAAACAGAGGTGAATAAAACAGCAAGACATGGGCTGTAGTATGTTCTGTAGGGTCCAGACAAGATGATCCAACTTGCTTTGTAGCAGTCGTCTCGATGCTTTTCAAAACCTTTTGAAATAAATCATGTCATTACTAAAACCACCACACTTACACAGTTCTTTTTCTTTTCTTTTTTTCTCAAATAAATAAATATAAATGGTTTTAAAATGAAGAGATTAACTATGTTCAGGAGATTAAACATGATTTTCCACTTTCTACAGTCTGGATTGTTACCAAATTACAGTTCATGTACAGGTTCATTCATTATTATTTCAGAAACAACATCATTATAATGCAGGTTTTGTTGCTAAAGGACATTCTATAGCATCAGAACACATAATGTGAGAGATATTTGCGAGTAGGCTACATCTGCAGTTGGCTAAAATGTAGTTGTCTGTTTGCACACGATGAAAAACAATAACTTTTCAGACGGTCCCTATCTTGGTTACCACAATACATTGAATTTTCTATAGTATGTATGCATAAAAAAATATACTAGCCCATTTTGATTGATTGTAGAAAATGTTGTAGTTCACAATCTTTGTTGTCAATATCATGTAGCTGCTTCGAATCTGAAAAAGATAGCTTTATTGACTATTTAATTGAAAAAGTTATTTAACGCGAATGTGCGAATATAAAACCAACTTTACCTAAGTTCAATACCAGCCTCCTACAGTTCTGCCGCAGGCTCAAGACGCAGTAGTCCAGCGCGGCGGCTACACATTTCCATGTTTTAACATTTAAATAAGACAACATCTAACATTATATTGCAAATGCAACCTCCTCCACCAACGCAAAGTTTTTGCCGTATTACCAAATAACGTTAGCTGCATGGACACACACGTCGGATCTGAACAGTTGCCTTACAAAAATCAACATAATTTTAGATCAGATTTGATACAAATATAATCGGATTTGGACTGAAAGTGTGAATGTAGCCATAGTTAACTACGTCGACATTTTAGCCATAGTCAACGCTTCATTTACACATGTGTCTGATGCTGTACCCCTCTCAATCACAAACGCCTTCTTCCATCAGTTTTTTGCACTCTTCTCTTTAACTTTTGACAGTCTATAGCACTCGACATGTTTTTTCCCGATGTGACCGATTGGTACAGACCAAAACTCGACCATTTTTCAGCAGCAATAATCAGCCAAATTTGCGAGTCCGTTCAGTTCAGTGGCATTATTTACGTGCTGTGCCTCCAAAATGGCCGACTTCGGGATTGATGACGCGTCGTGAAACCCCTCTATTGAGCTGATCAATCACAGAGGTGAATCTTGTCTGGATGTTCCAGGGACAGAAGAACGCGTGTGTGTATCCGGTGGAGAGAGGCTGATGATGCTGAATGCTCTCATCAAAGGCTTTGAGTGAGTATACTACAGAAATGGTAGCCTGGGAAAACCCAGACAACTTCCGGCAAATTTAGATTTGCTCTGAAAGTTAGTCTGGCAAAGAGCTCATTCAAGCCCATTTCCAATCCGTGGAAATCGAGGCACCAATCAGAAACGTTGGGGCGGGCTTTACACGATGACGACAGCGCTGGGATTTTGAAGCAGATTATTTTGTAGCCTACATTACAAAGATGGATGCCGCCGTCGAACATCACTCGCATCTGTTTTAAGCGATTTGAACGTTTCCTTTTTGTTAAAAACCGAGCAAAGAACAACACTCGGAGATGTTTCTCCGCCAGCCGCCGCTCTGCATACGTCATCTCCTTCAGCGCTCTGATTGGTTTTAGGTCCACCCGCGACGTCCGTTGGTGACGCCCCTCTGGAAATGATTTGTATATGACGCTTTGCCAGACCAGAATTTGTTGGGAAAAAAAGGTTTTAGGGTTTTTACTCAAATATAAAGTAAGATCATTTTTGTTACTTTTAATACATAAATCAAAATTACATTGTGCTGTTAAAAAAACTGCTTTTGTATAATGTTTGTGCATTTTTGTAGGATCTGAAATGTCTGCAGACTGGTGTGTGCACTGAGGAGAGGAGCCCAGCTCTTGGATGAGATCCTCCATCACTCCATCTGCCCTTATGAGCTCCTCCATCACTCCATCTGCCCTTATGCGATCCTCCATCACTCCATCTGCCCTTATGAGCTCCTCCATCACTCTATCTGCCCTTATGAGATCCTCCATCACTCCGTTTCCCCTTTATGACATCCAACCTCACTCCATCTGCCCTTATGAGCTCCTCCATCACTCCATCTGCCCTTATGAGCTCCTCCATCACTCCACCTGCCCTTATGAGATCCTCCATCACTCCATCTGCCCTTATGAGCTCCTCCATCACTCCATCTGCCCTTATGAGATCCTCCATCACTCCACCTGCCCTTATGAGCTCCTTCATCACTCCATCTGCCCTTATGAGATCCTCCATCACTCCATCTGCCCTTATGAGATCCTCCATCACTCCATCTGCCCTTATGAGCTCCTCCATCACTCCATCTGCCCTTATGAGATCACTCCATCTGCCCTTATGAGATCACTCCATCTGGCCTTATGAACTCCTTCATCACTCCATTTGCCCTTCTGAGATCCTCCATCACTCCATCTGCCCTTATGAGCTCCTCCATCACTCCATCTGCCCTTATGAGATCCTCCATCACTCCACCTGCCCTTATGAGCTCCTTCATCACTCCATCTGCCCTTATGAGATCCTCCATCACTCCATCTGCCCTTATGAGATCCTTCATCACTCCACCTGCCCTTATGAGCTCCTCCATCACTACATCTGTCCTTATGAACTCCTTCATCACTCCATCTGCCCTTATGAGATCCTCCATCACTCCATCTGCCCTTATCAGCTCCTCCATCACTCCATCTGCCCTTATGAGATCCTCCATCACTCCACCTGCCCTTATGAGATCCTCCATCACTCCACCTGCACTTATGAGATCCTCCATCACTCCACCTACCCTTATGAAATCCTCCATCACTCCACCTGCCCTTATGAGATCCTCCATCACTCCATCTGCCCTTATGAGATCCTTCATCACTCCATCTGCCCTTATGAGATCATCCATCACTCCAACTGCCCTTATGAGCTCCTCCATCTGCCCTTTTGAGCTCCTCCATCTGCCCTTACGAGATCCTCCATCACTCCATCTGCCCTTATGAGATCCTCCATCACTCCATCTGCCCTTTTGAGATCCCTCCATCACTCCATCTGCCCTTATGAGCTCCTTCATCACTCCATCTGCCCTTATGAGATCCTCCATCACTCCATCTGCCCTTATGAGATCGTCCATCACTCCATCTGCCCTTATGAGCTCCTCCATCACTCCATCTGCCCTTATGAGATCACTCCATCTGCCCTTATGAGATCACTCCATCTGGCCTTATGAACTCCTTCATCACTCTATCTGCCCTTATTAGATCCTCCATCACTCCATCTGCCCTTATGAGATCCTCCATCTGCCCTTATGAGCTCCTCCATCTGCCCTTACGAGATCCTCCATCACTCCATCTGCCCTTATGAGATCCTCCATCACTCCATCTGCCCTTATGAGATCCTCCATCACTCCACCTGCCCTTATGAGCTCCTCCATCACTCCATCTGTCCTTATGAGCTCCTTCATCACTCCATCTGCCCTTATGAGATCCTCCATCACTCCATCTGCCCTTATGAGATCATCCATCACTCCATCTGCCCTTATGAGCTCCTCCATCTGCCCTTACGAGCTCCTCCATCTAACCTTACGAGATCCTCCATCACTCCATCTGCCCTTAGGAGATCCCTCCATCTCTCCACCGGCCCTTATGAGATCCCTCCATCACTCCATCTGGCCTTATGAGCTCCTCCATCACTCCATCTGCCCTTATGAGATCACTCCATCTGCCCTTATGAGATCACTCCACCTGGCCTTATGAGCTCCTTCATCACTCCATCTGCCCTTCTGAGATCCTCCATCACTCCATCTGCCCTTATGAGACCCTCCATCACTCCATCTGCCCTTATGAGATCCTCCATCACTCCATCTTTCCTTATGAGATCCTCCATCACTCCACCTGCCCTTATGAGCTCCTCCATCACTCCATCTGTCCTTATGAACTCCTTCATCACTCCATCTGCCCTTATGAGATCCTCCATCACTCCATCTGCCCTTATGAGCTCCTCCATCACTCCATCTGCCCTTATGAGATCCTCCATCACTCCACCTGCCCTTATGAGATCCTCCATCACTCCACATACCCTTATGAGATCCTCCATCACTCCACCTGCCCTTATGAGATCCTCCATAACTCCAGCTGCCCTTTTGAGATCCTTCATCACTCCATCTGCCCTTATGAGATCATCCATCACTCCATCTGCCCTTATGAGCTCCTCCATCTGCCCTCACGAGATCCTCCATCTGCCCTCACGAGATCCTCCATCACTCCATCTGCCCTTATGAGATCCTCCATCACTCCATCTGCCCTTTTGAGATCCCTCCATCACTCCATCTGCCCTTATGAGCTCCTTCATCACTCCATCTGCCCTTATGAGATCCTCCATCACTCCATCTGCCCTTATGAGCTCCTCCATCACTCCATCTGCCCTTATGAGATCCTCCATCACTCCACCTGCCCTTATGAGATCCTCCATCACTCCACATACCCTTATGAGATCCTCCATCACTCCACCTGCCCTTATGAGATCCTCCATCACTCCAGCTGCCCTTTTGAGATCCTTCATTACTCCATCTGCCCTTATGAGATCATCCATCACTCCATCTGCCCTTATGAGCTCCTCCATCTGCCCTCACGAGATCCTCCATCTGCCCTCACGAGATCCTCCATCACTCCATCTGGCCTTATGAGATCCTCCATCACTCCATCTGCCCTTTTGAGATCCCTCCATCACTCCATCTGCCCTTATGAGCTCCTTCATCACTCCATCTGCCCTTATGAGATCCTCCATCACTCCATCTGCCCTTATGAGATCCTCCATCACTCCATCTGCCCTTATGAGCTCCTCCATCACTCCATCTGCCCTTATGAGATCACTCCATCTGCCCTTATGAGATCACTCCATCTGGCCTTATGAACTCCTTCATCACTCTATCTGCCCTTATTAGATCCTCCATCACTCCATCTGCCCTTATGAGATCCTCCATCTGCCCTTATGAGCTCCTCCATCTGCCCTTACGAGATCCTCCATCACTCCATCTGCCCTTATGAGATCCTCCATCACTCCATCTGCCCTTATGAGATCCTCCATCACTCCACCTGCCCTTATGAGCTCCTCCATCACTCCATTTGTCCTTATGAGCTCCTTCATCACTCCATCTGCCCTTATGAGATCCTCCATCACTCCATCTGCCCTTATGAGATCATCCATCACTCCATCTGCCCTTATGAGCTTTTCCATCTGCCCTTACGAGCTCCTCCATCTAACCTTACGATATCCTCCATCACTCCATCTGCCCTTGTGAGATCCCTCCATCTCTCCACCGGCCCTTATGAGATCCCTCCATCACTCCATCTGCCCTTATGAGCTCCTCCATCACTCCATCTGCCCTTATGAGATCACTCCATCTGCCCTTATGAGATCACTCCACCTGGCCTTATGAGCTCCTTCACCACTCCATCTGCCCTTCTGAGATCCTCCATCACTCCATCTGCCCTTATGAGATCCTCCATCACTCCATCTGCCCTTATGAGCTCCTCCATCACTCCATCTGCCCTTATGAGCTCCTCCATCACTCCATCTGCCCTTATGAGCTCCTCCATCACTCCATCTGCCCTTATGAGCTCCTCCATCACTCCATCTGCCCTTATGAGACCCTCCATCACTCCATCTGCCCTTATGAGATCTTCCATCACTCCATCTTTCCTTATGAGATCCTCCATCACTCCACCTGCCCTTATGAGCTCCTCCATCACTCCATCTGCCCTTATGAGATCCTCCATCACTCCACCTGCCCTTATGAGATCCTCCATCACTCCACATACCCTTATGAGATCCTCCATCACTCCACCTCCCCTTATGAGATCCTCCATCACTCCACCTGCCCTTATGAGATCCTTCATCACTCCATCTGCCCTTATGAGATCATCCATCACTCCATCTGCCCTTATGAGCTCCTCCATCTGCCCTCACGAGATCCTCCATCACTCCATCTGCCCTTATGAGATCCTCCATCACTCCATCTGCCCTTTTGAGATCCCTCCATCACTCCATCTGCCCTTATGAGCTCCTTCATCACTCCATCTGCCCTTATGAGATCCTCCATCACTCCATCTGCCCTTATGAGATCCTCCATCACTCCATCTGCCCTTATGAGCTCCTCCATCACTCCATCTGCCCTTATGAGATCACTCCATCTGCCCTTATGAGATCACTCCATCTGGCCTTATGAACTCCTTCATCACTCTATCTGCCCTTATTAGATCCTCCATCACTCCATCTGCCCTTATGAGATCCTCCATCTGCCCTTATGAGCTCCTCCATCTGCCCTTACGAGATCCTCCATCACTCCATCTGCCCTTATGATGTCCTCCATCACTCCATCTGCCCTTATGAGATCCTCCATCACTCCACCTGCCCTTATGAGCTCCTCCATCACTCCATTTGTCCTTATGAGCTCCTTCATCACTCCATCTGCCCTTATGAGATCCTCCATCACTCCATCTGCCCTTATGAGATCATCCATCACTCCATCTGCCCTTATGCGCTTTTCCATCTGCCCTTACGAGCTCCTCCATCTAACCTTACGATATCCTCCATCACTCCATCTGCCCTTATGAGATCCCTCCATCTCTCCACCGGCCCTTATGAGATCCCTCCATCACTCCATCTGCCCTTATGAGCTCCTCCATCACTCCATCTGCCCTTATGAGATCACTCCATCTGCCCTTATGAGATCACTCCACCTGGCCTTATGAGCTCCTTCATCACTCCATCTGCCCTTCTGAGATCCTCCATCACTCCATCTGCCCTTATGAGATCCTCCATAACTCCATCTGCCCTTATGAGCTCCTCCATCACTCCATCTGCCCTTATGAGCTCCTCCATCACTCCATCTGCCCTTATGAGCTCCTCCATCACTCCATTTGCACTTATGAGATCCCTTCATCACTCCACCTGCCCTTATGAGCTCCTCCATCACTCCATCTGCCCTTATGAGATCCCTCCATCACTCCACCTGCCCTTATGAGCTCCTCCATCACTCCACCTGCCCTTATGAGATCCTTCATCACTCCATCTGCCCGTATGAGATCATCCATCACTCCATCTGCCCTTATGAGCTCCTCCATCTGCCCTCACGAGATCCTCCATCTGCTCTCACGAGATCCTCCATCACTCCATCTGCCCTTATGAGATCCTCCATCACTCCATCTGCCCTTATGAGATCCCTCCATCACTCCATCTGCCCTTATGAGCTCCTTCATCACTCCATCTGCCCTTATGAGATCCTCCATCACTCCATCTGCCCTTATGAGATCCTCCATCACTCCATCTGCCCTTATGAGCTCCTCCATCACTCCATCTGCCCTTATGAGATCACTCCATCTGCCCTTATGAGATCACTCCATCTGGCCTTATGAACTCCTTCATCACTCTATCTGCCCTTATTAGATCCTCCATCACTCCATCTGCCCTTATGAGATCCTCCATCTGCCCTTATGAGCTCCTCCATCTGCCCTTACGAGATCCTCCATCACTCCACCTGCCCTTATGAGCTCCTCCATCACTCCATTTGTCCTTATGAGCTCCTTCATCACTCCATCTGCCCTTATGAGATCCTCCATCACTCCATCTGCCCTTATGAGATCATCCATCACTCCATCTGCCCTTATGAGCTTTTCCATCTGCCCTTACGAGCTCCTCCATCTAACCTTACGATATCCTCCATCACTCCATCTGCCCTTATGAGATCCCTCCATCTCTCCACCGGCCCTTATGAGATCCCTCCATCACTCCATCTGCCCTAATGAGCTCCTCCATCACTCCATCTGCCCTTTTGAGATCACTCCATCTGCCCTTATAAGATCACTCCACCTGGCCTTATGAGCTCCTTCATCACTCCATCTGCCCTTCTGAGATCCTCCATCACTCCATCTGCCCTTATGAGATCCTCCATCACTCCATCTGCCCTTATGAGATCCTCCATCACTCCATCTGCCCTTATGAGCTCCTCCATCACTCCATCTGCCCTTATGAGCTCCTCCATCACTCCATCTGCCCTTATGAGACCCTCCATCACTCCATCTGCCCTTATGAGATCCTCCATCACTCCATCTTTCCTTATGAGATCCTCCATCACTCCACCTGCCCTTATGAGCTCCTCCATCACTCCATCTGTCCTTATGAACTCCTTCATCACTCCATCTGCCCTTATGAGATCCTCCATCACTCCATCTGCCCTTATGAGCTCCTCCATCACTCCATCTGCCCTTATGAGATCCTCCATCACTCCACCTGCCCTTATGAGATCCTCCATCACTCCACATACCCTTATGAGATCCTCCATCACTCCACCTGCCCTTATGAGATCCTCCATCACTCCACCTGCCCTTATGAGATCCTACATCACTCCATCTGCCCTTATGAGATCATCCATCACTCCATCTGCCCTTATGAGATCCTCCATCTGCCCTCACAAGATCCTCCATCTGCCCTCACGAGATCCTCCATCACTCCATCTGCCCTTATGAGATCCTCCATCACTCCATCTGCCCTTTTGAGATCCCTCCATCACTCCATCTGCCCTTATGAGCTCCTTCATCACTCCATCTGCCCTTATGAGATCCTCCATCACTCCATCTGCCCTTATGAGATCCTCCATCACTCCATCTGCCCTTACGAGATCCTCCATCACTCCATCTGCCCTTATGATGTCCTCCATCACTCCATCTGCCCTTATGAGATCCTCCATCACTCCACCTGCCCTTATGAGCTCCTCCATCACTCCATTTGTCCTTATGAGCTCCTTCATCACTCCATCTGCCCTTATGAGATCCTCCATCACTCCATCTGCCCTTATGAGATCATCCATCACTCCATCTGCCCTTATGCGCTTTTCCATCTGCCCTTACGAGCTCCTCCATCTAACCTTACGATATCCTCCATCACTCCATCTGCCCTTATGAGATCCCTCCATCTCTCCACCGGCCCTTATGAGATCCCTCCATCACTCCATCTGCCCTTATGAGCTCCTCCATCACTCCATCTGCCCTTATGAGATCACTCCATCTGCCCTTATGAGATCACTCCACCTGGCCTTATGAGCTCCTTCATCACTCCATCTGCCCTTCTGAGATCCTCCATCACTCCATCTGCCCTTATGAGATCCTCCATAACTCCATCTGCCCTTATGAGCTCCTCCATCACTCCATCTGCCCTTATGAGCTCCTCCATCACTCCATCTGCCCTTATGAGCTCCTCCATCACTCCATTTGCACTTATGAGATCCCTTCATCACTCCACCTGCCCTTATGAGCTCCTCCATCACTCCATCTGCCCTTATGAGATCCCTCCATCACTCCACCTGCCCTTATGAGCTCCTCCATCACTCCACCTGCCCTTATGAGATCCTTCATCACTCCATCTGCCCGTATGAGATCATCCATCACTCCATCTGCCCTTATGAGCTCCTCCATCTGCCCTCACGAGATCCTCCATCTGCTCTCACGAGATCCTCCATCACTCCATCTGCCCTTATGAGATCCTCCATCACTCCATCTGCCCTTTTGAGATCCCTCCATCACTCCATCTGCCCTTATGAGCTCCTTCATCACTCCATCTGCCCTTATGAGATCCTCCATCACTCCATCTGCCCTTATGAGATCCTCCATCACTCCATCTGCCCTTATGAGCTCCTCCATCACTCCATCTGCCCTTATGAGATCACTCCATCTGCCCTTATGAGATCACTCCATCTGGCCTTATGAGTAGTTCTTACCGGACACCATGTGTCAAAATGATTGATGACTTCCGGTTGACCTTTGACCTTTTCCGGTCCCGCCCTTTTCCTGGTGTGCATCCGTTATCTATAGATAAGGATTGACCTATTGACCCCACCCATCCAATCGATGTGTTTTGAGAGATTGTGCATCCGGCGTCTATTGTTAAGGGTCAAGCAGTTGACCCCGCCTATCCGATCAATGAAATGTTTTGACCATCTGGCCTCTATTGATAAGGGTTGTGGTGTTGAGCTATCTGATCAATCAACTGTTTTGGCATTCCAGAGGCCATTGTGTTTTGGTGTGTAATGTGAGAGGAAAAAAGTCAGTGTCACAGGCTGTCCCTACCTCTGCTCTGGCCTCTATTGATAAGGGTTGTGGTGTTGAGCTATCTGATCAATCAACTGTTTTGGCATTCCAGAGGCCATAGTGTTTTGCTGTGTAATGTGAGAGGAAAAAAGTCAGTGTCACAGGCTGTCCCTCACCTCCCCTCTCTATGTGTGTCACAGACGATCCCCCTACCTCTGCAAGTGTGGCATTCCAGAGGCCATTGTGGTTTCCTGTGTAATGTGAGAGGAAAAAAGTCAGTGTCACAGGCTGTCCCTCTCCATGTGTGTCACTGACGCTCCCCCTACCTCTGCAAGTGTGTCACGGGGGTTCTTGCCTACCCCTCCATGTCTGCTCTGATATCTGAAACAATGTTACATAAACAGGGTCTATCGTTTTAAATATTATTCAAATGAAAGCAGAGTTGAAAAACATACTGGTCTTTATAAATGTTTATAAAATAATTTAACTACAGTTGAAAACGTATAGTTTAAATGATGTAAATGAAATGGTTATAAAATAATTTAACTAAGGTTGAAACATACTATTGTTTATAAATGTATAAATGAAATGGTTATAAAATAATTTAAATATAGTTGAAAACATATAGTTAAAATGGTGTAAATGAAATGGTTATAAAATAATTTAACTAAGGTTGAAACATACTATTGTTTATAAATGTATAAATGAAATGGTTATAAAATAATTTAACTATAGTTGAAAACATATAGTTAAAATGGTGTAAATGAAATGGTTATAAAATAATTTAACTAAGGTTGAAACATACTATTCTTTATAAATGTATAAATGAAATGCTTATAAAATAATTTAACAATAGTTGAAAACATATAGTTAAAATGGTGTAAGTTTGTGTGTGTGTGTGTGTGTGTGTGTGTGTGTGTGTGTGTGTGTGTGTGTGTGTGTGTGTGTGTGTGTGTGTGTGTGTGTGTGTGTGTGTCATGGTGTCAAAGCACTAAACAATCTATCTCTGATACACACGGATGAATAGGTATTTGTTTAAAAACACTGATCCGATACATTTTGTTGACCGTTTGAATTAAATTAAAAAGTACTTATACATATACATATATTATACTCATATACATCCTCATTGTAATTTATTTATCCAATTTCAAAGACTTTTTCAGTATGCGCTCATTAAAAACCTCTCAAACATTTTTAAGTTTTACTATTGTAAATCAGAAACACCTGTCATTTTGACTACCCTTATTTATTGTATCTTAAAGAGGTTATCTCTTTTGGGGTTGAATATTGAGAAAATTGTAATGATCTTTTGAAATAATAGTTCAATGTTTTTTAATGGATAAGCTGCAAACACATTTCATTTTGTAAGTGTAAGTTCTAGATGTGTGTTGCACCTTCCACTCTGCATATCAGAGGGGATGATAATCATTAACTGGTATTTTGGTCAGTTTCTCACACAAAGCTACTGTATGGTTTTGAAGATTTTGATATTATGGTACTTTTCATATGATAGCCTACTTTTATGGGGCTTTTTTTATTGTGGAGCTTGACAGGTCTCGTTCCTTTCACTTTCATTATAATGAAAAGAGGTGTGCAGGATATCTTTTTTAGAAATTCACCTTTTGTGTTTTAGTGAAGAAAGAAAGTTATACAGGCTTAGAACTAGGTTTTCACAGTACCAACATTACAGTAGTCGGTACCAATATACCAGTCTCAATACCAGTTCTCACTACCAGTTTTGGTACCATAGCAAAAACGATTTTAAACTATTTTGTTTAATAAAAAAAAAAAAAAAAAAAAATTTGAATGGCTTATATAGAAAACGAGCAAAGAATGCTCCTTTTAATAAATATGCCTGGGAGCCAGGGTTGCCAGGTTTTTGCTACAAAACTAGCCGAATGGTCAAAGTCAAAGTTTATTCATATAGCACAATTTATACAGCGACAGATGACCAATGTGCTTTACACTACATCATAAAACATAAAACAAAACAAAGGAAAAGGATAAAAAAACATCATATATGAAAGGAATGTGAGTATATATCAGCATTTAATGATCATGAAATGCCAGAGAGAATAAATAGGTTTTTAACAAAGACTTAAAAAGAGGAAGGGATGGCGCGGATCTAATCTGGATAGACAAGCTGTTCCAAAGTTTAGGGTCCACAACAGAAAATGCACAATGTCCCCTTTGCTGTAATCTGAATCTAGGGACAACTACGTTTTTTTTTTTTGTCCCAGATCTGAAAGGGACTAATAGATTAGAGATGTAGGATGGCGCCGGATTATTCAAACATTTACAAACAAACAAAAGGATTTTAAAATCAACTTTAAAACGAACCAATGAAGTCATGATAAAATTTCAGTGATCATCATGTTTTTGCATAGACATGGTTATAAAATAATTTAACTAAGGTTGAAACATACTATTCTTTATAAATGTATAAATGAAATGTTTATAAAATAATTTAACAATAGTTGAGGTCACCAGCATCAGTTGTCAATGTTAAATAAATATAATTGAGATTTGGTACTGTGGAGTGCTCTGAAGCCAGACTGAAGTCTCAAATAGAGATAGTATTTAGGTTAAGATAAGAATCAAGTCGACGTAACACAACTTTTTCGAGACCTTTGAAGATGAAAGGTAAATTAGAAATGGGGCTATAGTTTTCAATGAAGTTGCCACTTTTTATACTCATTTGTATAATTATTGACCAAATATATGTTCAGCTGTGGCATTTCCACCAGCAGAGAAGCACTTCCACTCACCTGGAAAGTAATTAGAAATATTAATATTTCCTTTGACTGTTGAATTTAATATGACAGGTGCTGAAACATTGCTTCCATTTTGGGCAGAGATATTGATTTTAGAGACTCCATAAGGCTCCACGGTTTCCCCCCTTTTTCTTCTGATAGTGAGGAAAGACACATAATTAATGATATTTTTTTAACCATAGTTTGTACGCAGGGCCTATAACAGAAATCAGCCCTGATCTGACTGGTGTGTTTCATAGGGCTGTGTACATTACCATAATACGACGTGTCCATCTGCTGTTTTCAGTGCACTCCTCTAATCTGAAATGACCAGCTCAACCTGAGAAAAAAAGGCAAATATTATGTAGGGGTGAAGTTTGGTTAATTGTGACACTTTTTGCCACTGAGCTAACTGGGAAAAAACTATTATGCAATTGTTCACTCATAAGTGACGATTTTTCTTTTTTTTTTTTTTTTCTTTTCTTTTTTTTTTTACGTAATTAGCAATATACTAGGTAGCCTAGAAATTGCATTGATTTATCTCCAAATAAGTTTACTACCATTTATTGATTAAGTGTGTCAGATACCAATCATAATAATTTATTTATTACTTACCTCCTCCCCAAATGTATAATTAGAATAAAATTCAGACAGTTATTTTTATGGCAGTAAAACGATGCTAACCTGTCACTAGCAAGCACTATTATATACAATGGCTGAAAGAATCTGAAAGCTTCTTAAAAACGATACTATGTTAAAATTTTATTAGGATAACATTATTGTTTATATTTGAACAACTAGTTGCCCATGGTTAAATTAAGGACTAGGCTACATCTTTTGTTACAACAAGAACGGGTTGGAGTAGCCTATTAAAGAGGACATGTGTTCTTAACAGTATGTTGTCATATTTCTAACAACAGCAAGCATTTGATGAATTGAAGAGATACATTCGACTGCGCAGGCGCACATAAATAATGCGTCACGCTGAACGTCAATTCACGTCACGCCCTTTATTTTTTTTTAATGCAACAAAAAATATACAAAGATTAGCATACATGCGTACACCTCACAACAAGTAGAAAACATACATAAGGATATGTAAAATAAAGTAGGGGTAAAATTACAATAATTTAAAATAACAAAAAGCTTCATAGGTCTTCCTTGCTTTTTTGTTAAATTTGATCTAATGCAGTACCATTTTTTATTACTTGCGTGATGACTTCATAAAGTAGGCTAGGCTATACTGCGTGGTCATCCTTATGCTTCCATCTATCCATCACTCAATCATAGCAACTAGTTAAGTTTCGGTTTTTCATATGTTGTGCAAATGTATATTATTAGGCTAAATATTATTTTAAATAACTTATTTATGGTAAAAACCGAGTCTCAAGTAGTCTATCACTTACAACTGACGAAGATTTCTAATTACATAGTTACATTTATAGCGCTTTTTACAATAGGCTACAGATTGTTTCAAAGCAGCTTTACAGTGTTAACGGGAAATAAGGCAACAACGTTTGTTTTGGCTGTTCAGCAGCTCTAGAAGAAAACTGTCATCCAGCTCGAGTAAGTTTGATTCAATTCCGTTGTAAATCGGAATGTCATCGGCCAGCTCAGTTCAGTTATCAGTGTCAGATCAATAATATTGTTGATTATTAAGATATATGTAGATAATCTTCTAAACGTAATAAAATTAGGCTTCGTCTTGTGATTGTAACAATAGTTTAATAGATCGCAGGAAATACTGTGATTCGGTGATCTTATTATTACTTTTTTTAATTATTATTAATAAAGTCAAGAAAATGATAAACCCCAGAATTACCTGTCGCTTGTACATCGCTGTGTATCCTGCGTGCTTGAGCAGATAGTGATGCCTGAGAGGAAAAAAACTTTCACGTTTAATTTGACAATGAGACCAGTCAAAGTGCACTACATACATTTTTTTATCACTGTGAAACCATCCATCCTGTACACTCAACTCTTTAGAAAGCAATCTTTTTCCCCAGAAATGTGTCACTTTGGTTTTCAGTGGCATTGCATAGGCTATAATTTTTGCATTATAGGTGCTGATATAATTGATCTTTGTTTTTATTTTTTAAATGTTTCAACAGGGGTTTAGATTTTTTTTTTATTATTATTATTATTATACATTTTATTTATAGGCGCCTTTCTTGACACTCAAGGTCACCTTACAACATCATCAACAATAACAAATTTAAAAAGCAATGAGACACAAGACATATATAAAAAACAAAACAAAAAAAAACAAAGTGCAGTTATGGTCAAAGGGAATAAGCTATTCTAAACAGATAAGTTTTGAGTTTGGATTTGAAAAGTGAAAGAGAGTCAATTTTACGGAGGTCTGGTGGAAGCGAATTCCAGAGCTGAGGAGCAGAGAAACTGAAAGCTCTACTCCCCATAGTAACAAGGCGGACACGGGGAACAGTAAAATGAATAAAAGAAGTGGATCTTAGAGTACGCGTGTGTGTGGGTATATGGAGGAGATCAGAACGATATGAAGGGGCTAGATTATGAATGGCTTTAAAAGTAAGAAGAAGTATTTTGTAGTTGATACGATAAATAATAGGGAGCCAATGCAGCTGTTGTAGGATAGGAGTGATGTGATAAATAGGAGGGGTGCGAGTAATGATACGAGCTGCCGAGTTTTGGACCAGTTGAAGTTTATGAAGAGTTTTATGTGGGAGGCCAAACAAAAGGGAATTACAATAATCTAAACGGGAGGTGACTAAGCTGTGAACAAGAATGGCAGTCGAGTGCGGCGTGAGGAAAGGACGCAAACGGTTGATATTACGAAGATGATAATAAGTAGACCGGTAACGTTGTTAACATGAGATGTAAAGGAGAGGGTGCTATCAAAGATGACACCCAAACTCTTAACCTGAGGGGATGGGGGAAATGAAGGAGCTATCAATAAGAATAGAGAAATTATGGATTTTGTTTAATGTTGATTTTGTACCTATAAGAAGCAATTCTGTTTTATTACTATTTAATTTAAGGAAATTTGATGTGAACCAGGATTTTATGTCAAGAAGGCAGTTAGTAAGGGAAGATGGTGGAAGTGTGGAATTAGGTTTAGTTGAAAGATAGAGCTGGGTGTCATCTGCGTAGCAATGGAAATTAATATGATGTTTACGGAAGATGTAACCAAGGGGAAGAAGATAAATAATAAACAGTAAGGGCCCCAGAACAGAGCCCTGCGGCACGCCTGTTATGACAGGGACAGAATAAGAGGTGAATGATTTTAACTGAATAAACTGAGTGCGGCCAGAGAGATATGAATTAAACCAGTTAAGAGGTATATTAGTAATTACAATAGAGGAGAGTCTGTCAAGAAGTATGGTGTGTGAAATAGTATCGAAGGCCGCACTCAGATCAAGCAGAAGAAGAATGGAAAGTAAACCAGAATCAGCTGCTAGAAGAAGGTTGTTAGTGGTTTCAAGTAATGCTGTTTCCGTACTATGATGCGGACGGATTTAGGACACCAGTAGGTCACCTGATGGAGTTTTAGGACACCAGTGGGTCACCTGATGGAGTTTTAGGACACCAGTGGGTCACCTGATGGAGTTTTTCGGTTCCTTGCCACTGTTGCCTTTGGCTTGCTCAGTTGGGGATATTCAAATTAATTAACCAAGCATTAATACCATTGATCAGCCCTACCAAACGTGGATGTTTTTTCACTAAGAAACAAACATTGTTATGTTATTTGATTGATATTGTGAAGCTGCTTTGATGCAATTTATATTGTGAAAAGCGCTATATAAATACACTTGACTTGACTTGACGGAAACCTGACTGGAATTGCTCATATAGATTATTGTAAGAAAGATGAGTATGGAGTTGAACAGCCACTATTTTTTCCAAAATTTTGGAGATGAATGGAAGATTCGAAATAGGTCGGAAATTATTATATTCACTGTAGTGGAATGCTACTTTCAAAATATTTACATTAATGTAAATATTTGACATGACAGTATTGCTTTAGTCTCTGATGAGACTTTGACTCACATTGATAAAACATTTGTGCTGAACATGCTGATCAGATCAATCAAAAATACATTTTTTTTTCCCACTTCTGTAGCCTGTTTTGTCTCACTGTATACCTAAGATTGGTGAAAAGTTATCAGGGTACCCCCAGGATCCTCCAACTTAAATTCAAGGCTTTTTAAGACCTTTTTAATACCATTACAAATGAAATTCAATGCCAACTTCGTACCCATTCCGACAGAAGTATGAGGGGAAAATGTCAAATCTGTATACATTTTAAACCCTAGAAAATAATTATGTACAAGGAGGTTACTTGAATTAAATATATATTGAATTATATATCAGTCATATTTAACACATTCGCAACAGCATTGTAGCGCGCACGTGTGTGTAGGCCAGTGTTAATTTTGGCAGCCATTTTTGATTTAGTCTTAGTCTTCAGACGAAAATGCTTATTGGTCTTAATCACATTTGAGTCATACTGTTTTTTATAGTTGTAGTTGACGAAAAGTCTTTGCATTTTTTGTCAACTTTTAGTTGGTCAACACAATTTGAGATGATCAAATTCAAGACTTTTTCAAGGCTTTTAAGACCCGCGGGTACCCTGATAACTTTTCACCAATCTTAGGTATACAGTGAGACAAAACAGGCTACAGAAGTGGGAAAAAAAAATGTATTTTTGATTGATCTGATCAGCATGTTCAGCACAAATGTTTTATCAATGTGAGTCAAAGTCTCATCAGAGACTAAAGCAATACTGTCATGTCAAATATTTACATTAATGTAAATATTTTGAAAGTAGCATTCCACTACAGTGAATATAATAATTTCCGACCTATTTCGAATCTTCCATTCATCTCCAAAATTTTGGAAAAAATAGTGGCTGTTCAACTCCATACTCATCTTTCTTACAATAATCTATATGAGCAATTCCAGTCAGGTTTCCGTCAAGTCAAGTCAAGTGTATTTATATAGCGCTTTTCACAATATAAATTGCATCAAAGCAGCTTCACAATATCAATCAAATAACATAACAATGTTTGTTTCTTAGTGAAAAAACATCCACGTTTGGTAGGGCTGATCAATGGTATTAATGCTTGGTTAATTAATTTGAATATCCCCAACTGAGCAAGCCAAAGGCAACAGTGGCAAGGAACCGAAAAACTCCATCAGGTGACCCACTGGTGTCCTAAAACTCCATCAGGTGACCCACTGGTGTCCTAAAACTCCATCAGGTGACCTACTGGTGTCCTAAATCCGTCCGCATCATAGTACGGAAACAGCATTACTTGAAACCACTAACAACCTTCTTCTAGCAGCTGATTCTGGTTTACTTTCCATTCTTCTTCTGCTTGATCTGAGTGCGGCCTTCGATACTATTTCACACACCATACTTCTTGACAGACTCTCCTCTATTGTAATTACTAATATACCTCTTAACTGGTTTAATTCATATCTCTCTGGCCGCACTCAGTTTATTCAGTTAAAATCATTCACCTCTTATTCTGTCCCTGTCATAACAGGCGTGCCGCAGGGCTCTGTTCTGGGGCCCTTACTGTTTATTATTTATCTTCTTCCCCTTGGTTACATCTTCCGTAAACATCATATTAATTTCCATTGCTACGCAGATGACACCCAGCTCTATCTTTCAACTAAACCTAATTCCACACTTCCACCATCTTCCCTTACTAACTGCCTTCTTGACATAAAATCCTGGTTCACATCAAATTTCCTTAAATTAAATAGTAATAAAACAGAATTGCTTCTTATAGGTACAAAATCAACATTAAACAAAATCCATAATTTCTCTATTCTTATTGATAGCTCCTTCATTTCCCCCATCCCCTCAGGTTAAGAGTTTGGGTGTCATCTTTGATAGCACCCTCTCCTTTACATCTCATGTTAACAACGTTACCGGTCTACTTATTATCATCTTCGTAATATCAACCGTTTGCGTCCTTTCCTCACGCCGCACTCGACTGCCATTCTTGTTCACAGCTTAGTCACCTCCCGTTTAGATTATTGTAATTCCCTTTTGTTTGGCCTCCCACATAAAACTCTTCATAAACTTCAACTGGTCCAAAACTCGGCAGCTCGTATCATTACTCGCACCCCTCCTATTTATCACATCACTCCTATCCTACAACAGCTGCATTGGCTCCCTATTATTTATCGTATCAACTACAAAATACTTCTTCTTACTTTTAAAGCCATTCATAATCTAGCCCCTTCATATCGTTCTGATCTCCTCCATATACCCACACACACGCGTACTCTAAGATCCACTTCTTTTATTCATTTTACTGTTCCCCGTGTCCGCCTTGTTACTATGGGGAGTAGAGCTTTCAGTTTCTCTGCTCCTCAGCTCTGGAATTCGCTTCCACCAGACCTCCGTAAAATTGACTCTCTTTCACTTTTCAAATCCAAACTCAAAACTTATCTGTTTAGAATAGCTTATTCCCTTTGACCATAACTGCACTTTGTTTTTTTTTGTTTTGTTTTTTATATATGTCTTGTGTCTCATTGCTTTTTAAATTTGTTATTGTTGATGATGTTGTAAGGTGACCTTGAGTGTCAAGAAAGGCGCCTATAAATAAAATGTATAATAATAATAATAATAAAAAAAAAATCTAAACCCCTGTTGAAACATTTAAAAAATAAAAACAAAGATCAATTATATCAGCACCTATAATGCAAAAATTATAGCCTATGCAATGCCACTGAAAACCAAAGTGACACATTTCTGGGGAAAAAGATTGCTTTCTAAAGAGTTGAGTGTACAGGATGGATGGTTTCACAGTGATAAAAAAATGTATGTAGTGCACTTTGACTGGTCTCATTGTCAAATTAAACGTGAAAGTTTTTTTCCTCTCAGGCATCACTATCTGCTCAAGCACGCAGGATACACAGCGATGTACAAGCGACAGGTAATTCTGGGGTTTATCATTTTCTTGACTTTATTAATAATAATTAAAAAAAGTAATAATAAGATCACCGAATCACAGTATTTCCTGCGATCTATTAAACTATTGTTACAATCACAAGACGAAGCCTAATTTTATTACGTTTAGAAGATTATCTACATATATCTTAATAATCAACAATATTATTGATCTGACACTGATAACTGAACTGAGCTGGCCGATGACATTCCGATTTACAACGGAATTGAATCAAACTTACTCGAGCTGGATGACAGTTTTCTTCTAGAGCTGCTGAACAGCCAAAACAAACGTTGTTGCCTTATTTCCCGTTAACACTGTAAAGCTGCTTTGAAACAATCTGTAGCCTATTGTAAAAAGCGCTATAAATGTAACTATGTAATTAGAAATCTTCGTCAGTTGTAAGTGATAGACTACTTGAGACTCGGTTTTTACCATAAATAAGTTATTTAAAATAATATTTAGCCTAATAATATACATTTGCACAACATATGAAAAACCGAAACTTAACTAGTTGCTATGATTGAGTGATGGATAGATGGAAGCATAAGGATGACCACGCAGTATAGCCTAGCCTACTTTATGAAGTCATCACGCAAGTAATAAAAAATGGTACTACATTAGATCAAATTTAACAAAAAAGCAAGGAAGACCTATGAAGCTTTTTGTTATTTTAAATTATTGTAATTTTACCCCTACTTTATTTTACATATCCTTATGTATGTTTTCTACTTGTTGTGAGGTGTACGCATGTATGCTAATCTTTGTATATTTTTTGTTGCATTAAAAAAAAATAAAGGGCGTGACGTGAATTGACGTTCAGCGTGACGCATTATTTATGTGCGCCTGCGCAGTCGAATGTATCTCTTCAATTCATCAAATGCTTGCTGTTGTTAGAAATATGACAACATACTGTTAAGAACACATGTCCTCTTTAATAGGCTACTCCAACCCGTTCTTGTTGTAACAAAAGATGTAGCCTAGTCCTTAATTTAACCATGGGCAACTAGTTGTTCAAATATAAACAATAATGTTATCCTAATAAAATTTTAACATAGTATCGTTTTTAAGAAGCTTTCAGATTCTTTCAGCCATTGTATATAATAGTGCTTGCTAGTGACAGGTTAGCATCGTTTTACTGCCATAAAAATAACTGTCTGAATTTTATTCTAATTATACATTTGGGGAGGAGGTAAGTAATAAATAAATTATTATGATTGGTATCTGACACACTTAATCAATAAATGGTAGTAAACTTATTTGGAGATAAATCAATGCAATTTCTAGGCTACCTAGTATATTGCTAATTACGTAAAAAAAAAAAGAAAAGAAAAAAAAAAAAAAAAGAAAAATCGTCACTTATGAGTGAACAATTGCATAATAGTTTTTTCCCAGTTAGCTCAGTGGCAAAAAGTGTCACAATTAACCAAACTTCACCCCTACATAATATTTGCCTTTTTTTCTCAGGTTGAGCTGGTCATTTCAGATTAGAGGAGTGCACTGAAAACAGCAGATGGACACGTCGTATTATGGTAATGTACACAGCCCTATGAAACACACCAGTCAGATCAGGGCTGATTTCTGTTATAGGCCCTGCGTACAAACTATGGTTAAAAAAATATCATTAATTATGTGTCTTTCCTCACTATCAGAAGAAAAAGGGGGGAAACCGTGGAGCCTTATGGAGTCTCTAAAATCAATATCTCTGCCCAAAATGGAAGCAATGTTTCAGCACCTGTCATATTAAATTCAACAGTCAAAGGAAATATTAATATTTCTAATTACTTTCCAGGTGAGTGGAAGTGCTTCTCTGCTGGTGGAAATGCCACAGCTGAACATATATTTGGTCAATAATTATACAAATGAGTATAAAAAGTGGCAACTTCATTGAAAACTATAGCCCCATTTCTAATTTACCTTTCATCTTCAAAGGTCTCGAAAAAGTTGTGTTACGTCGACTTGATTCTTATCTTAACCTAAATACTATCTCTATTTGAGACTTCAGTCTGGCTTCAGAGCACTCCACAGTACCAAATCTCAATTATATTTATTTAACATTGACAACTGATGCTGGTGACCTCAACTATTGTTAAATTATTTTATAAACATTTCATTTATACATTTATAAAGAATAGTATGTTTCAACCTTAGTTAAATTATTTTATAACCATGTCTATGCAAAAACATGATGATCACTGAAATTTTATCATGACTTCATTGGTTCGTTTTAAAGTTGATTTTAAAATCCTTTTGTTTGTTTGTAAATGTTTGAATAATCCGGCGCCATCCTACATCTCTAATCTATTAGTCCCTTTCAGATCTGGGACAAAAAAAAAAAACGTAGTTGTCCCTAGATTCAGATTACAGCAAAGGGGACATTGTGCATTTTCTGTTGTGGACCCTAAACTTTGGAACAGCTTGTCTATCCAGATTAGATCCGCGCCATCCCTTCCTCTTTTTAAGTCTTTGTTAAAAACCTATTTATTCTCTCTGGCATTTCATGATCATTAAATGCTGATATATACTCACATTCCTTTCATATATGATGTTTTTTTATCCTTTTCCTTTGTTTTGTTTTATGTTTTATGATGTAGTGTAAAGCACATTGGTCATCTGTCGCTGTATAAATTGTGCTATATGAATAAACTTTGACTTTGACCATTCGGCTAGTTTTGTAGCCAAAACCTGGCAACCCTGGCTCCCAGGCATATTTATTAAAAGGAGCATTCTTTGCTCGTTTTCTATATAAGCCATTCAAATTTTTTTTTTTTTTTTTTTTATTAAACAAAATAGTTTAAAATCGTTTTTGCTATGGTACCAAAACTGGTAGTGAGAACTGGTATTGAGACTGGTATATTGGTACCGACTACTGTAATGTTGGTACTGTGAAAACCTAGTTCTAAGCCTGTATAACTTTCTTTCTTCACTAAAACACAAAAGGTGAATTTCTAAAAAAGATATCCTGCACACCTCTTTTCATTATAATGAAAGTGAAAGGAACGAGACCTGTCAAGCTCCACAATAAAAAAAGCCCCATAAAAGTAGGCTATCATATGAAAAGTACCATAATATCAAAATCTTCAAAACCATACAGTAGCTTTGTGTGAGAAACTGACCAAAATACCAGTTAATGATTATCATCCCCTCTGATATGCAGAGTGGAAGGTGCAACACACATCTAGAACTTACACTTACAAAATGAAATGTGTTTGCAGCTTATCCATTAAAAAACATTGAACTATTATTTCAAAAGATCATTACAATTTTCTCAATATTCAACCCCAAAAGAGATAACCTCTTTAAGATACAATAAATAAGGGTAGTCAAAATGACAGGTGTTTCTGATTTACAATAGTAAAACTTAAAAATGTTTGAGAGGTTTTTAATGAGCGCATACTGAAAAAGTCTTTGAAATTGGATAAATAAATTACAATGAGGATGTATATGAGTATAATATATGTATATGTATAAGTACTTTTTAATTTAATTCAAACGGTCAACAAAATGTATCGGATCAGTGTTTTTAAACAAATACCTATTCATCCGTGTGTATCAGAGATAGATTGTTTAGTGCTTTGACACCATGACACACACACACACACACACACACACACACACACACACACACACACACACACACACACACACACACACACACACACACACACACACACAAACTTACACCATTTTAACTATATGTTTTCAACTATTGTTAAATTATTTTATAAACATTTCATTTATACATTTATAAAGAATAGTATGTTTCAACCTTAGTTAAATTATTTTATAACCATTTCATTTACACCATTTTAACTATATGTTTTCAACTATAGTTAAATTATTTTATAACCATTTCATTTATACATTTATAAACAATAGTATGTTTCAACCTTAGTTAAATTATTTTATAACCATTTCATTTACACCATTTTAACTATATGTTTTCAACTATAGTTAAATTATTTTATAACCATTTCATTTATACATTTATAAACAATAGTATGTTTCAACCTTAGTTAAATTATTTTATAACCATTTCATTTACATCATTTAAACTATACGTTTTCAACTGTAGTTAAATTATTTTATAAACATTTATAAAGACCAGTATGTTTTTCAACTCTGCTTTCATTTGAATAATATTTAAAACGATAGACCCTGTTTATGTAACATTGTTTCAGATATCAGAGCAGACATGGAGGGGTAGGCAAGAACCCCCGTGACACACTTGCAGAGGTAGGGGGAGCGTCAGTGACACACATGGAGAGGGACAGCCTGTGACACTGACTTTTTTCCTCTCACATTACACAGGAAACCACAATGGCCTCTGGAATGCCACACTTGCAGAGGTAGGGGGATCGTCTGTGACACACATAGAGAGGGGAGGTGAGGGACAGCCTGTGACACTGACTTTTTTCCTCTCACATTACACAGCAAAACACTATGGCCTCTGGAATGCCAAAACAGTTGATTGATCAGATAGCTCAACACCACAACCCTTATCAATAGAGGCCAGAGCAGAGGTAGGGACAGCCTGTGACACTGACTTTTTTCCTCTCACATTACACAGCAAAACACAATGGCCTCTGGAATGCCAAAACAGTTGATTGATCAGATAGCTCAACACCACAACCCTTATCAATAGAGGCCAGATGGTCAAAACATTTCATTGATCGGATAGGCGGGGTCAACTGCTTGACCCTTAACAATAGACGCCGGATGCACAATCTCTCAAAACACATCGATTGAATGGGTGGGGTCAATAGGTCAATCCTTATCTATAGATAACGGATGCACACCAGGAAAAGGGCGGGACCGGAAAAGGTCAAAGGTCAACCGGAAGTCATCAATCATTTTGACACATGGTGTCCGGTAAGAACTACTCTTATGAACTCCTTCATCACTCTATCTGCCCTTATTAGATCCTCCATCACTCCATCTGCCCTTATGAGATCCTCCATCTGCCCTTATGAGCTCCTCCATCTGCCCTTACGAGATCCTCCATCACTCCACCTGCCCTTATGAGCTCCTCCATCACTCCATTTGTCCTTATGAGCTCCTTCATCACTCCATCTGCCCTTATGAGATCCTCCATCACTCCATCTGCCCTTATGAGATCATCCATCACTCCATCTGCCCTTATGAGCTTTTCCATCTGCCCTTACGAGCTCCTCCATCTAACCTTACGATATCCTCCATCACTCCATCTGCCCTTATGAGATCCCTCCATCTCTCCACCGGCCCTTATGAGATCCCTCCATCACTCCATCTGCCCTTATGAGCTCCTCCATCACTCCATCTGCCCTTATGAGATCACTCCATCTGCCCTTATAAGATCACTCCACCTGGCCTTATGAGCTCCTTCATCACTCCATCTGCCCTTCTGAGATCCTCCATCACTCCATCTGCCCTTATGAGATCCTCCATCACTCCATCTGCCCTTATGAGCTCCTCCATCACTCCATCTGCCCTTATGAGCTCCTCCATCACTCCATCTGCCCTTATGAGCTCCTCCATCACTCCATCTGCCCTTATGAGACCCTCCATCACTCCATCTGCCCTTATGAGATCCTCCATCACTCCATCTTTCCTTATGAGATCCTCCATCACTCCACCTGCCCTTATGAGCTCCTCCATCACTCCATCTGTCCTTATGAACTCCTTCATCACTCCATCTGCCCTTATGAGATCCTCCATCACTCCATCTGCCCTTATGAGCTCCTCCATCACTCCACCTGCCCTTATGAGATCCTCCATCACTCCACCTGCCCTTATGAGATCCTCCATCACTCCACATACCCTTATGAGATCCTCCATCACTCCACCTGCCCTTATGAGATCCTCCATCACTCCACCTGCCCTTATGAGATCCTTCATCACTCCATCTGCCCTTATGAGATCATCCATCACTCCATCTGCCCTTATGAGCTCCTCCATCTGCCCTCACAAGATCCTCCATCTGCCCTCACGAGATCCTCCATCACTCCATCTGCCCTTATGAGATCCTCCATCACTCCATCTGCCCTTTTGAGATCCCACCATCACACCATCTGCCCTTATGAGATCCTACATCACTCCATCTGCCCTTATGAACTCCTTCATCACTCCATCTGCCCTTATGAGATCCTCCATCACTCCATCTGCCCTTATGAGCTCCTCCATCACTCCATCTGCCCTTATGAGATCACTCCCTCTGCCCTTATGAGATCACTCCATCTGGCCTTATGAACTCCTTCATCACTCTATCTGCCCTTATTAGATCCTCCATCACTCCATCTGCCCTTATGAGATCCTCCATCTGCCCTTATGAGCTCCTCCATCTGCCCTTACGAGATCCTCCATCACTCCATCTGCCCTTATGAGATCCTCCATCACTCCATCTGCCCTTATGAGATCCTCCATCACTCCAACTGCCCTTATGAGCTCCTCCATCACTCCATTTGTCCTTATGAGCTCCTTCATCACTCCATCTGCCCTTATGAGATCCTCCATCACTCCATCTGCCCTTATGAGATCATCCATCACTCCATCTGCCCTTATGCGCTTTTCCATCTGCCCTTTACGAGCTCCTCCATCTAACCTTACGATATCCTCCATCACTCCATCTGCCCTTATGAGATCCCTCCATCTCTCCACCGGCCCTTATGAGATCCCTCCATCACTCCATCTGCCCTTATGAGCTCCTCCATCACTCCATCTGCCCTTATGAGATCACTCCATCTGCCCTTATGAGATCACTCCACCTGGCCTTATGAGCTCCTTCATCACTCCATCTGCCCTTCTGAGATCCTCCATCACTCCATCTGCCCTTATGAGATCCTCCATCACTCCATCTGCCCTTATGAGCTCCTCCATCACTCCATCTGCCCTTATGAGCTCCTCCATCACTCCATCTGCCCTTATGAGCTCCTCCATCACTCCATTTGCACTTATGAGATCCCTTCATCACTCCACCTGCCCTTATGAGCTCCTCCATCACTCCATCTGCCCTTATGAGATCCCTCCATCACTCCACCTGCCCTTATGAGCTCCTCCATCACTCCATCTGCCCTTATTTCCTCAGATTGTGAAGCGCAGCGCTCCGGCACGGTCACCTCTGGATCAGGATAAAGCTGCAGAATGGGAAGCGCTGTGTTGAGATGGCAGGATATGTGGGGTTCAGCGCCTGTAAATACATGCTTGGAGTTTGAATAAAGCTATGTTTCATTTGCATTTGTTTATTGTGATGGTTACTTTTATTTGTTCTTTTACTCATTTATTCATGTTTCTTATTGTTGTCAGTATATAAAATATAATTTAATTAATGTATGCATTAATTCATTGCTTGACTGACAATAGAGATGTTTCACTGCATTTAGCTAGTGTGTATTCATGCATAACTGTCATATGACAAAACAAATTACATTTAGATTTAACTTTTGGGTTGGGCTAAGAATGCAATTCATTCTGATGTAATATTAATATTTAAGGAGCGATACTTACATTTTTCGAGTTTAAAATCAACAGTTTTCTCCAAAGGAGAGATCTTCAAGCAGCGGCCCGTCTCCTGTGTGCAGACATTACACACGCAGAGGAAAACTGTTCTCAGTTGTGCTGTCGAGTTAAAGATGTTATGAAGAGTTAGTGCACCTGTCGCTCATATCATTTAAACTTATTACATACAAGATCATGGAAAGATACCATAGTTGTATCTAACAATGAACAATCATAATGACAAAACAGAAATAATAAAGATCATTGGTTTGTGTACATCATAATATATTTATACACAGGAAAAAAGAACAATAACAAGGCAATCTTTAAATAGTTCTTCATAACACACAGTTTTTTGTTATAAGTCTGAGGGATGAAACGAGAGGTAAATTCATCAAGAAAAAGAGGAAACCTTAAAGGAGAAACTTTTTGGGTATAAAATAAAGAAATTAACATATTCAACAGATGACGATTTGGGGGTTTCTTAATAAAAAAATATATCCTTATAAGGATAAAACTGTGGGTCACATTAGGGTTTAAAATATAACAACTTCAATCAACCCTAAATGTATTCACAAAATAAATGGGCAGCTGTTTCTTCAACAATACCACAAAATGAACAAGTTTCATCAATATCAAGATATTTACAGATAGATGAATTAAATGTGTCGTTCATATCTTTTAATGTGATAACGCGTCGTAGGTCACATGATAACGTCAACGTGGCGAATGATGTCCGGATCCCATTCACCCATTCACCCATTCATACTCAACGAGATTTGACTATAAAGTACCTGCTCTTTTAGCGCTCGTTAAGTACTCATTGAAATTAAGTACTCATTGCAGTACGCGATTCCGAACGCAGCCAGTGAGTCGGGGTTATAGACTACACAGCTCCTTTCGGAGGATGCTTAACTAATCAGTTCCCGCCATACCGTGATTGGTTGTTGCGAGAACGTGCTAGGATTGGTCAGTTTAATGTGGCCGGTCTCTGACTGGCTTGACTAAAGGGTGGGTGGAGTCCACTTATTTGTGGATTTCTTACAGTCTATGGTGGATTTGTCTGCACGTCGAAGCGTTTCAAAATCCAGAGATGCGCGAGGGGATTTACAAATGCACATGAAGTGATTCACAAATGTGTGCAGCGATTTACAAATACACCGAAAGCGGTTCACAAATAAATTGCAGGCAGAATTGTGTTTATTACATAAAAAACATTTGTAAAAACAACAACAACAAATATATATATATATATATATATATATATATATATATATATATATATATATATATTTTTTTTTTTTTTTTTTTAAATCTCATTTTATATATTTGTGAATTTTATAATTTTTTGTGAATCTTTACATTTTTTTGTGAATCTCAATCAATTTACTGGAACAATGCAACAATTCTTACCCCATACGTATTTGGCATGTGATTTTATTGGACATATTGGAGTGATTTTATTGGACATTGATTGGAGTAAGAGCGTGTGTGATTAATTACCGGGGCTCCACCCTAAAGACGTCCAGATTGCCTATGAGTGTTAATTCAACCGGTTCTGAATTATTAAGAGTGTTTAAATAAGTTTAGAGTTTAGCTGTAGAGCAGTTGAACAGTGTGGATCTTAACAGAAGTGCTGCTGTTTTTTTTTAAAGAGACTCTTGATTTCTTTCTAGTCTTGGATGATTTCTCCTCATGGCTGTGAGGGAGATTTGTGTTTGGAAAGGGCTCATTTTAGCTCTCTTCCTCTTTGCCGTTGATGGACAGAAAAGGCCGTAAGTAGCCTACTATGGGCTTTGAAGTGAACAGAAGCAGCCTTATGTTTATGCTAATGCAGTTGTATTGCAAAATGAAGCACCAGAGCTTTAACCATAGTTAACCAAGTGTTAATGAACGGCATTCAGTATTTCATGAAATCTGCCATTTAAGAAGCGGATTTATTAAACGTTGGCAATCAAACAGAACATTAAAAACTGTGTTGGTGCTGCTGAGTCAGAGTGCAGTTGCCATGTATAGTATGAAATTGTTGCTTCAAATAATGATTGTTTTGACTGTACACCACTGGCTGGTGACAAATGAGTTTTAAAATGTATGTCATTGAATCATTCAAGATATTCATTCAGTAATGAAACAAGCAAAGTATTTATGAATCATTCTATCAATATATATATATTTTAAATACACTACAATTAATGTTGCTAGAACATCTATCTAACATCTAAGTAACTCGTTATTTGTTCAGAACTGTGAATCACACAGATCTAATACCAGCCCACTCCAACCCTCTCTTCTCCTGATAGAGATGATCTCTTTTGGGCTATTTTTGATGCTCAGACCTGGCAACCCTGTGGCAGCCACTTTCTGTGAATGTTCAACCAACATGTAAATGTTCTGACCTGTTTCCATTTGGTACCTGAACCTAAACTTCATGATGTTTACACAGGTTATTCATGGTGACTTTCCCTGCAGTGATTGAATCTGGATCTGATGCTAAATTGTGTGCAAGTCTTCTGAAACCACAAGAGAGTCTCACAATGACAGTTTTTCTGCTTGATGATGAAAATGGGATGACTCAACTTGTGCGGCAGGTTTCTTCAAAGCCATTTCACCGCTGCTTTAGTTTCCAGGTCTGTCATTAGATGCAGGGTTTTTTTTTTTGTTTTGTTTTTTGTTACACCATCTGGTTTAACATAGTTTCTCTACAGGCTCCTCAAGTAGATGGAGAATCTGTGCAGACGCTGATGGTAGAAGTTAAAGGGAAGGTCTTCAGAGCGACTGAAGAGAGGAAAGTCATGTTCAGATCTTACCTGCCTTTGACCTTCATCCAAACAGACAAACCCATCTACAATCCAGGACAAACAGGTGAGCTGTGAATTAACCTTGGTTGAATATTAGGTGTAGAAGGTCTAATACGCTACAAGTTCTGATCTCTTTCAAGTGTATTATGCTTTAAATGTAAGCGTTTATTGCTGTTTTTGCAGTGAATTTCAGAGTTGTCACCATGGATGCCAAATTTGTGCCTCTTGATCAGACGGTAAGGTCTGGCCATGAACAAATAGCAAATTTATTGCAGGTTATTTTTGTGCACAGTTGCTCTTTTCTTCAATGACTTTGCTGTATAAATGTTTATGCTTTTAAATGCCTAAAATTCCTGTCTTTATCTTTCAGTACAATCTGGTGGTGGTGGAGGTGAGAATTTTCTCTGGTGCAAGTCTTTGAATGGAGCCAACACCGCTTTTGTACTTTTGCTTTCTTGGCAGTTTTTCTCTGAGTTAACTGTTTTAATAGGACAATCAGAAAAACCGGATTGGTCAGTGGACAAATATTTCCTCAACGGGCTGGATATTGCAGCTTTCTCACGAGCTAAACCCAGAGGCTCGGATTGGGATGTACACACTGAAGGCTTTTATTGGCGACCAAATGAACGCCCACGTTTTTGAGGTGAAAAAATACGGTAAGTCTGTGTATATAATGTGCAACAGTACAATGACCGATCTGAGGTCTTAATCTAAAGCATTTTGTTTCTGGTTTAGTTTTACCCAAGTTTGATGTGATCATAAACACACCACAGATGTACAGCGTTGCAAATGTGGGACTGAAAGTTGAGGCTTGTGCCAAGTGAGTTTTATTCATTTTTTTATTTTTTTTGCCTCTTGTCTTGTGGTAGTCAAGTGTATTTATATAGCGCTTTTCACAATATAAATTGCATCAAAGCAGCTTCACAATATCAATCAAGTAACATAATGTTTGTTTCTTAGTGAAAAAACATCCACGTTTGGTAGGGCTGATCAATGGTATTAATGCTTGGTTAATTATTTTGAATATCCCCAATAGTCACTTGATCTTGTTCCTTGTGACCTTTCCCAGATACACATATGGCCAACCTGTACCTGGTCAAGCCTTGGTGGAAGTATGTCGTGAGCCATTTCCATACGTTGTTCCGGAGTTGACTCGTAGTTGCCTGACTCAAACCGCAGAGGTGTGTGACTCCTGCCTTAAAGTGGAGGGTTTTTCTTCTGCTTGTGCTTTACTTAATGTGACTCTTTGTTCTGCTACCAGATGAATGCCACCGGCTGCGCCTCCCTTACCGTTGATACATCAGTGTTTTTCAACACCAAATTTGAAAATAAAATGAAAGACACTCTTTTTGTAAATGTGAACGTCACTGAGGAGGGAACAGGTGAGCTTTGGGCTGAAATGAACCAACGGCACATGTATGGAGGAAGTTGACTTGTTAATTCGGAGCTCTTTTTTTTTCTTTTTTTCCCCCAGATGTATTGATGTCAAAATCTGCAACGGTCTCCATTACGTTTGAAGTTGGCAAGGTCACGTTTGTGGACCTCCCGGATTATTTTGACCCAGGATCAATGATTAATGCAAAGGCAAGAAAGTTTATCCTTCGTTGCAGAAGCCTTCAGATTGGTTCCCTTTCCTAACCTTGATTCCCAACAGATATCAGTGTCTCATTTCGATGGTACTCCAGTCGCAAACAAAGTGGTTTATCTCCTGAATGGGAGAAGCTGGTACAACGAACTGCTGCAGAATCTGACCACAAACCAGAACGGACTGGCTAAATTCTCACTCAACACAGCTAATCTTCCTAAAGCTTCTCTCAATCTGGTGGTACGATTTGATCTTGTGAAATGTTGACCCTACATTAGCTAAATCTTTTGCATGAAACCGATTTCATTCGTGGTTCCCCAGGCAAGTGTGACTCCAGCAGTAGTTTATGGTTACAAATTGCCATACTTCACCACAGATACAAGGGTTGTTCAGCTTCTCCAACCTGATTCTTTGAACCCATCATCTAGTGAACTAACTATAGTGACGCTCAAGCAGCCGCTCAAATGCGGTGCTGCGTTTCCAGTGACCGTGAAGTATTCTTTTGTTGGAGAGGCTGGCGACTACAGCACTGACATAATCTATATGGTGAGTGGAATTAATATGCTGTTGTCAATTCCTGTTTGTCCAGCACATTTTATGCACCTGTTTGTCTTTTGTCAGGTCATGTCCAGAGGAGTGATTGTCCTCCATGGATTTCATACGGTCAAAGCGAGGGCTTCTAATATAGTCACGAGTGGCTCAGTGTCGTTCCAACTGTCTGTCAGTGCCGATATGGCTCCAGAAGTGCAGATTCTGGTCTACTGTGTTCTTCCCAGTGAGAGTGTAGTGGCTGGTAGTGCGTCATTTGACACAGAAACATGTTTCCAAAACCAGGTATGCAGTACACTGGCATCTTGTGCTCAAGTGGGGAATGGTGATGTGTCCTACAATGTTGATTCTTGTTCCAGGTGTCTCTACAGTTCTCTCCTGCTACAGCCGTTCCTGCTGAGGGAAATGTTCTGACTGTCTCTGCTCAAGCAGGATCTCTGTGTGGCCTCAGTGCTGTAGATCAGAGCATCCGGATCATGGAGCCATCAAGACGTCTGAGTGCTAAAATGGTATCCATATGCAGTTGACTTAAATTCTCAAGTTGAATCTGACTGTCAATCAAGACCAACAAGAATGAGTAATGCTGATGGATTAATTGGACAAACTTATGCTATTATGCGGCTTATGTTTATAGCTTTTTTTTTTTTTTTAAACTGTACATTAACGCCTAACATTATAAACTGACCATAAATGCATTAATGTTTGGCATGATAGTTAAACAATTTTCCAGAAACGTGTGACTGACAACACTGTTTTATGGTCCCAGGTGTTTGACTTGCTCCCGGTGCGATCACTATCGGGTTACCCATACAATGTTCAGGATGAACCAGAGTGTCTAGATTTCCGACCCCGTCGAGCTCTTCGTATTAGTCGTCCCTACACTTCTCCTACAAATAAAGCGTACACAACCTTCAAGGTAGAAAAGCATTCATGACCATATAGTTACTGAATAGTCATTGACTTTAAATCCGGTCTTATGTTTTGGCTTGTTACTCTGACAGATCCTGGGAATGAAGATTGCAACAAATCTCCCTGTACTAGCCCCTCTGTGCCCACTGTATCCCAGATTACCAGAAAGTAGGTCTATGCAGATCAGGAATTCTTTCAGTGAAAACAAAATCCTGCATGACTTGCTTTGAGTTAGGACAGATTGTTCCATGTTCTTTTGGGATCAGCAAATTCTTATTTTTTTTTTTATTAAATGATGGTCAGATATGGAGCTTGTTTATTCTGTAGACACTAAGAAAGTTCAAACTAAATGGTTGTAAAATCGCTGGTCTCTCCAGTGATTAATTTTCCAGGCCGTCCTATGCTAATGGCTGAAGTGGCTGTGGCTGATGTGGCTCCGGCTGAAATGGCTCCTCTAGTAGCAGAAAGTGCTGGAAGTGACACTTCCTCTTATGAAGTGACCGTCAGGACTTACTTTCCAGAAACATGGATCTGGCAGCTTGCTCAAGTGGGGTTAGTGAAGAATCTTGTTCCTTTTAAAGCTAATTGCCCACAGATTTTACTTCGCTTCCCCTTATTTCTTGTGCTGTCTTTCAGAGACATTGGATCCACACAAGTTCCCCTCACTGTTCCTGACACCATCACCACATGGGAGACCGAGGCGTTCTGCCTGTCCTCAAAAGGTTTTGGTCTGGCTCCTCCTGCTCTGCTGACGGTCTTCCAGCCCTTCTTCCTGGAGCTCTCCCTGCCGTACTCCATCGTCCGTGGGGAGTCTTTTGATCTGAAGGCCACGGTCTTCAGTTATCTGTCAAAGTGCATCATGGTCTGTCATAGTTTCTTTATATAATGGAGCAAAGATGCATGACCTTCTCTATAAAGATCCATGTGCTCTTTCATTGACAGGTTAAAGTAACCCCAGATTCATCCACAGCCTTCACTCTTAAACCATATACTGATCCGTATTCATCTTGTCTTAATGCCAATGGGAGAAAGACTTTTAAATGGGTTCTCTCAGCTTCCGTTCTCGGTCAGTTTTGGATCATCTCTCTAAATGTTAAGTGTATATTAGGTGTTGCTCACTTCCTGTCTTGCACTGCAGGAACTGTCAATGTGACTGTCAGTGCTTCAGCTGAATCATCTCAGACTCGATGTTGCAATGAATTAGTGACGGTGCCGACGAGAGGACGCATTGACATAGTCACTCGAAGTCTACTTGTCCTGGTCAGTGTTACCAACCTTCTGAAGTTTTATCATGGATCTCATGCTGCTTTACTGATGTGGTGTTTTCTTGCTTTTATAGCCTGAAGGAGTTGAAAGGACAAACACCCAGAGTTGGTTACTGTGTCCAAAGGGTTTGTTTGCACTCAACGATCCCCCAATACATTTAGCCTGTACAGCCAAACATTAGCCTAGCTCTCAATACTAATATATTCTTTTCTGTTTGCAGGAAACGTTCTTTCTGAAGACGTGACCCTGACGTTCCCAGAAAATGTTGTTCAAGGATCAGCTAGATGCTCTGTTTCAGTCCTTGGTAAAGTATTTCATTGAATAGAAACTGACAGGTAATATTTAGCTGAATTTTTTTTTCTGATGTGGCTTTTATGCTTGACCTCTTGTAGGGGACATAATGGGTCGTGCGCTGAACAATCTAGATAGGTTATTAAAGATGCCATATGGCTGTGGAGAACAGAATATGATTGTTCTTGCTCCAAATATATACATCCTGCTGTACCTGGAAGTCACGGGGCAACTCACTGCAGCCATCCGAGAGACTGCCACAGGCTACCTTCAGCAAGGTGTGGATGATCAAATCCACTTTATATATGTAGGAGACTAAATTCCAGGGAGGTGTAGCCCTCTTCACATTGGAGTTTGCCCTACTGTTTAACTCCCTGACCAATTTACATGTGACTTTTGACCTTATCAGGATACCAAAGACAACTGAACTACAGACATAATGATGGTTCATACAGCACATTTGGTTATGATGAATCGAATACATGGTAAGTTTCACACTGTACTACTGTGTATAATCTGTGGCACCAGCGGTTTCCAAGTTCAGTTTGTGACCTTCTCCATGGCCAGGTTGACTGCCTTTGTCATGAGGTCTTTTGGTCTAGCGAGGCAATTCATCTTCATTGATCCGCATGTCCTGCAGGACGCACAGGATTGGTTGATAAGCAAGCAGGGTTCAGATGGCTGTTTCGTTCAGCAGGGAACTCTGCACCACATCGACATGAAGGTGCATTACATTTTTTTTTTTTAAACTATGCTACCAATTGACTTGAGACTGTTCTTTTTAATCTAATATGGTTGGGTTTTAGGGTGGAGTTGGTGACGGCGTGACTATGACTGCCTACACTGTTGCATCGCTGCTTGAACTAGGCATCCCCGTCACGGTAAAAACATCTCCAGTATTTGTACGAGCTCCTTGCAGATGACCTTTCTTTTCTAGCTGTTGTCTGATATCTACTTTGCTTTCAGGATCCTGTCATTACCAGTGCTCTGTCATGCTTGAGGCCTGCCGTTGTGAACCTGGCAAATACTTACACCACGGCTCTGCTGGCTTACACCTTCAGTCTGGCTGGAGAGGCCACCACTCGATCACAGCTTTTAACTGCCTTGGACAACCTTGCCATTTCTGATGGTGAGATATACCAGTCTCTTGATGGTTCATCAGGGTCTTTTGGCATTAACTTTCTCCCCTCCATCTCATCCTAAGGCACTAAGCTCCATTGGTCTCAGACGACATCTGGTGATATTCTGGCGGTGGAGATCAGCTCTTACGTGCTGCTAGCGGTTCTCGCTGTTCAGCCTCTCACGACAGCTAATCTGGGCTATGCTAACCGCATTGTCAACTGGCTCGTGACCCAGCAGAATCCCTATGGAGGCTTCTCCTCCACCCAGGTGCCTCTGACTACCAAACATGAGCACAATCTTGAGTGGAGTTTTTAATCTAATGCTTGTTTTTTAGGACACAGTGGTGGCTCTTCATGCCCTTTCTGTGTACGCTGCTCAAGTGTTCAGCTTGGATGGCTCCAGCACTGTTACTGTACAGTCCTCAGTAGTAGGAGGAGACTCTTATAGCTTCAAAGTGAATCGGGACAACAGGCTGCTGTATCAGGAGAAGCAGCTGAAGAACGTTCCTGGCAAATATAGTGTTAAAGTATCAGGGTCCAATTGTGTGTCTGTGCAGGTCAGTATTCTCACCCCACCCTCTTTTTTTTTTTTGTGTGCACATCCTTATCCTATTGTGCTTGGTTCTGCACTCATACTGCAGGTTGCGTGTTTCTACAACATCCCGACACCTGCTAAAGTCTCCAAAACGCTGAGTGTTGAAGCAAAGGTGACTGGAGACTGCCAACCGCTTGAAGCCAATTTCATTTTGAAGTTCACGGTGACGTAAGAACCTTTCACTTTGTGTCCTGAAACCAGCTTATGTTTATGGCCCTTACAAAAGGAAGCGGTGTTCTTGATTCTGTTGACTAAACCTCTATTTCCCCATCACCCTCATTCAGCTACAATGGTGTAAAAGCAAGCTCTAACATGGTTATTGTGGACATTAAACTCCTGTCAGGCTTCACGGCAGATACGTCACTGGTTCGTATGTGTTTACAATTATTTAGAAGGTCCCAAGATGCTTGAAGCTTCTTCAGTTGTAATTCTGGATGTAAATGTCTCGTCCTCCTCAGCTTGGTTCTTCACCCCAATCGTTTGCCCCGCTAGTGGAGCGGGTTGATTCTGAAGATGATCATGTTGTGGTGTATCTGAAAGAGGTGAGACTCACCCTGAGCAAATTACTAGATGCCATCATGTTCTGTGTATGTGCTGCTGTTCATCCTTTGTCTCACAGGTTCTCAAAGGCGTCCCCATGAGTTACACTCTGCAGCTGAAACAGGTTCTTAAAGTGAACAATCTCAAGCCAGCGGTCATACATGTTTATGACTACTATCAGACAAGTAAGCTTTAATTTTAATCATGCTTTGCTCTGGCTGAATTCTCAGTTAATTTTTATGTTCCTCTCTCAGGTGATTCGTTTGAGACCACCTATACGTCTCCCTGTCCATGATTTAATTCAGTACTGTTGTGTAGGACACATGACTTAAATAAAACTGCTTTTATACAATCCGTTCTCTTTGCCTCCTTTTTGTTGCTAACCTGTGACATTAGTTTGAAGCAGGAAGTTAATCATGAGTTATTTGTCCTGTGACTTCAAATCCTTACATGGCTGAAGTGTAGTTCACTCAGGCAGTGACTACTTGTTTTTGGACTTCAGGCCAGGAGGCCAGAGAGTGCCCTTTTAGGAGGTCACTTTTATGGACTCAGATATGGCTACAGCTGAATAACATGCAGGCATAGATGTTTTGAATAATGAAACATTGAAAACAAACACGATTGCAACTTTTTCTGTTTTTCAAACCATCTTGGGTATTTTCGTAAGAATAATGTACATCTATAATTAGGTTTGCCGTCTAATAGTCAATGAGGTTTAGTCAGCCAATTTTATTGCTCGTAGAAAGAAAAAAAAAACTCCACAAACACTGGTGTTTTCTGATAAAGCACTAACTTAATGAAAGTCAAAGGTCAAGAGCTCAAAGCAAACACTGATCTCCATGATGGTGACCTAAAATGGAACATTTTCAATAAGACATCCATAAGCTAAACCTGTTAATACTCAAGAGCTTCTGTAGTTCCACAGAAATAGTCAGTCTGGTTAGTACTAAGTGAAGCTGGTAATGCTATTCGTGGAGTTGTTTAATCAGATCGAGAGTTCATGCATTTTATTTATTTATATTTAAGGCTGTGGTTGAAGAAAGTTGTTTGTTCTTGGCTTTCTTTTAGTGCTTGTTCACAGCAGGTGATTGAAAGAGTGTTTCAGGAACATCATACTAACATTTAAATAACATTCTATTAACATTCAGGAAACTGGACGTTTTTATGTTCTTAATGTTACAAATCAATGTTCCTAGAATGTTGAATTTTAAGTCGAAAATTCAGTTTGAGGAACATACCTTTCAAAACCTGTTCCTCTAACATCAAGAAAACTGGACATTATGTTTTCAGAACCAACACTGAATATTTGGAGAAAGTTCTTATAACAAAAGTCTGTTAGCTGGGATTTTCCCTCGGCCCACATGCGGCAAAGAATGAAGGCCTTGGAGTGGCCTAGATCTAAAATAAAGACAAGGGCCACACATGGGCTTTAAATTACCAGAGTCTCAGCCAATTACTAACCCATAACTGGCCCTGCATTGGGTATGAACAGGTTTTAGTGTTGGTACCAATTCTTAGTAAGTAAACCAGAAACTCCAAAACTGAACCACACCTGAGCCTTATCTGCATTGTAAAAAAAATTGTTAAAAAAAGGTCAATGACTGCCAGCCACAGCTGCCAAACAAAAAATGTAAAATTAAACTGCAAAAAACAGTACTTTCTATTTAACTTTTTACAGAAAAACACAGGCTTTTAAATGACTAGTTTCTGGAGGCTTTTAACGGGTAGGTGGGGATAAATGAATGTATTTTGTTATTCGCAACTTGTTCACACACACTTATAAGATTCGTTCACAAATGCCACTTCTATACTAAAATATCTTTATCATCCTTAGACTAACTACTGAAATTAAATATGGTCATTTAAATGTAAAATGCCCTTTAGAAAAGTTTCTTCCCTACAAAATAATGTTCACTCACCTGATTAAAGTGAAGAATGTACTTGTGAAAATATGTAAGGAGAGATTCATCAAATACACTTGATTCCAAGTTTAATTACATGACAAATAAAGACATTTACAGCTGAACGTTGGTTCATCTGAATGGTGCTTGTATTTAGGGAAATACTCTCCATTCATGAACAGACTGTATAGCATGTCTCTTTCAGGTACTTAAAAATGTGAGAATGGATTCTTATTTCCCAATTTTCAAATTTAGATGGACTTAAAAATTGAGATCCTTTTTAAAAAACTAAATTGTCTGTGAAATCAAACTGGTTTTAAATATCTTAACTGTGCATTATCTGATGTTAATACTTTGATTTCTTCATCCGCCTCGGTGAAGCTGTACGGCGTCTTTGTGTGTCTAAAAGATGAAGCTCTCTGCCGCTCCTCTTCAGATCTTCCTCCTCCAAAGTGACGTGTTAGCGTGCTAGCAGCCTGCTGGAACTTCTTGGGCTCAATCCCGTCGTCTGCTGTGATCGGACGCCTGATTAAAGCTTCAGTCTTCGGTCCATTATGGTCCATCTCAAACACAGAGCTCCGCTCCTCCTCTTCCTCCCGACGCCTCGTAATGAGGAAACATGAGCTGTCAATCAACTCCAGAACCTCGCTCATGAGGGAGGGGCCGAGGTCCACTGTGAAGGACGAGAGCGAATCAGATCGTGTCATGGAGACGTCACTGTTCTCCGGTAGGGAACTCCGTCGACTGTCTTCACTGAGCAGGTCAGATGTTTCTGCAAAGCTTTGGTCCAGTCGTGATAAACGAGGCAGCGTGATGAAACCAGAACGAAGACATGCAGGAGAGGAGAGGAGAGGAAAAACAACATGTTTCAGCACATCTTTCACATTAGTTAAGACATGCACTGAACATTTCAAAATCTTTTAGCCTTTTATGTTCAAACCGGAGTCAGAAAGATGGAGAGACTCAAGAAGTGACAACATGTAGACAACATGTCTGAATGGCAAGTTGATGAATTTATGTAGTTTATGTGTAGCTATCTTCTAGTCACTGATTAGCATATTCTGTCATGATAATCTAAAAATCGCATTCCCGGGGCGGGGTTTATGTAAATTCTAGGGTTTGTGATGTCACTAACCCGGTAGGCATGTCGTGTAGTCCCTACCGGCCGTTTGTTGTAGTCCTTAAAAAGCAATTTCCTTCAAAGAAAATATGGAGGGTAAACATCAATCAATGTACATGAATTGTGTTATTGTTAGAGTTCCATGTTAAACACAGATGTCATACAAAAGGAAAACATAAAATAGAGTTTAGCCATTCTTTTTATTCAACACCTGGAGAACACTGTTACGCAGTCTTTATCACAGATAAAAATAGAAAAACAGAGGTGAATAAAACAGCAAGACATGGGTTGTAGTATGTTCTGTAGGGTCCAGACAAGATGATCCAACTTGCTTTGTAGCAGTCGTCTCGATGCTTTTCAAAACCTTTTGAAATAAATCATGTCATTACTAAAACCACCACACTTACACAGTTCTTTTTCTTTTCTTTTTTTCTCAAATAAATAAATATAAATGGTTGTAAAATGAAGAGATTAACTATGTTCAGGAGATTAAACATGATTTTCCACTTTCTACAGTCTGGATTGTTACCAAATTACAGTTCATGTACAGGTTCATTCATTATTATTTCAGAAACACCATCATTATAATGCAGGTTTTGTTGCTAAAGGACATTCTATAGCATCAGAACACATAATGTGAGAGATATTTGCGAGTAGGCTACATCTGCAGTTGGCTAAAATGTAGTTGTCTGTTTGCACACGATGAAAAACAATAACTTTTCAGACGGTCCCTATCTTGGTTACCACAATACATTGAATTTTCTATAGTATGTATGCATAAAAAAATATACTAGCCCATTTTGATTGATTGTAGAAAATGTTGTAGTTCACAATCTTTGTTGTCAATATCATGTAGCTGCTTCGAATCTGAAAAAGATAGCTTTATTGACTATTTAATTGAAAAAGTTATTTAACGCGAATGTGCGAATATAAAACCAACTTTACCTAAGTTCAATACCAGCCTCCTACAGTTCTGCCGCAGGCTCAAGACGCAGTAGTCCAGCGCGGCGGCTACACATTTCCATGTTTTAACATTTAAATAAGACAACATCTAACATTATATTGCAAATGCAACCTCCTCCACCAACGCGAAGTTTTTGCCGTATTACCAAATAACGTTAGCTGCATGGACACACACGTCGGATCTGAACAGTTGCCTTACAAAAATCAACATAATTTTAGATAAGATTTGATACAAATATAATCGGATTTGGACTGAAAGTGTGAATGTAGCCATAGTTAACTACGTCGACATTTTAGCCATAGTCAACGCTTCATTTACACATGTGTCTGATGCTGTACCCCTCTCAATCACAAACGCCTTCTTTCATCAGTTTTTTGCACTCTTCTCTTTAACTTTTGACAGTCTATAGCACTCGACATGTTTTTTCCCGATGTGACCGATTGGTACAGACCAAAACTCGACCATTTTTCAGCAGCAATAATCAGCCAAATTTGCGAGTCCGTTCAGTTCAGTGGCATTATTTACGTGCTGTGCCTCCAAAATGGCCGACTTCGGGATTGATGACGCGTCGTGAAACCCCTCTATTGAGCAGATCAATCACAGAGGTGAATCTTGTCTGGATGTTCCAGGGACAGAAGAACGCGTGTGTGTATCCGGTGGAGAGAGGCTGATGATGCTGAATGCTCTCATCAAAGGCTTTGAGTGAGTATACTACAGAAATGGTAGCCTGGGAAAACCCAGACAACTTCCGGCAAATTTAGATTTGCTCTGAAAGTTAGTCTGGCAAAGAGCTCATTCAAGCCCATTTCCAATCCGTCGAAATCGAGGCACCAATCAGAAACGTTGGGGCGGGCTTTACACGATGACGACAGCGCTGGGATTTTGAAGCAGATTATTTTGTAGCCTACATTACAAAGATGGATGCCGCCGTCGAACATCACTCACATCTGTTTTAAGCGATTTGAACGTTTCCTTTTTGTTAAAAACCGAGCAAAGAACAACACTCGGAGATGTTTCTCCGCCGGCCGCCGCTCTGCATACGTCATCTCCTTCAGCGCTCTGATTGGTTTTAGGTCCACCCGCGACGTCCGTTGGTGACGCCCAAGCATTTGTTGGGAAAAAAAGGTTTTAGGGTTTTTACTCAAATATAAAGTAAGATCATTTTTGTTACTTTTAATACATAAATCAAAATTACATTGTGCTGTTAAAAAAACTGCTTTTGTATAATGTTTGTGCATTTTTGTAGGATCTGAAATGTCTGCAGACTGGTGTGTGCACTGAGGAGAGGAGCCCAGCTCTTGGATGAGATCCTCCATCACTCCATCTGCCCTTATGAGCTCCTCCATCACTCCATCTGCCCTTATGCGATCCTCCATCACTCCATCTGCCCTTATGAGCTCCTCCATCACTCTATCTGCCCTTATGAGATCCTCCATCACTCCGTTTCCCCTTTATGACATCCACCCTCACTCCATCTGCCCTTATGAGCTCCTCCATCACTCCATCTGCCCTTATGAGCTCCTCCATCACTCCACCTGCCCTTATGAGATCCTCCATCACTCCATCTGCCCTTATGAGCTCCTCCATCACTCCATCTGCCCTTATGAGATCCTCCATCACTCCACCTGCCCTTATGAGATCCTCCATCCCTCCACCTGCCCTTATGAGATCCTCCATCACTCCAACTGCCCTTATGAGATCCTCCATCACTCCATCTGCCCTTATGAGATCATCCATCACTCCATCTGCCCTTATGAGATCCTCCATCACTCCACCTGCCCTTATGAGATCCTTCATCACTCCACCTGCCCTTATGAGCTCCTCCATCACTACATCTGTCCTTATGAACTCCTTCATCACTCCATCTGCCCTTATGAGATCCTCCATCACTCCATCTGCCCTTATCAGCTCCTCCATCACTCCATCTGCCCTTATGAGATCCTCCATCACTCCACCTGCCCTTATGAGATCCTCCATCACTCCACCTGCACTTATGAGATCCTCCATCACTCCACCTACCCTTATGAAATCCTCCATCACTCCACCTGCCCTTATGAGATCCTCCATCACTCCATCTGCCCTTAAGAGATCCTTCATCACTCCATCTGCCCTTATGAGATCATCCATCACTCCAACTGCCCTTATGAGCTCCTCCATCTGCCCTTTTTAGCTCCTCCATCTGCCCTTACGAGATCCTCCATCACTCCATCTGCCCTTATGAGATCCTCCATCACTCCATCTGCCCTTTTGAGATCCCTCCATCACTCCATCTGCCCTTATGAGCTCCTTCATTACTCCATCTGCCCTTATGAGATCCTCCATCACTCCATCTGCCCTTATGAGATCGTCCATCACTCCATCTGCCCTTATGAGCTCCTCCATCACTCCATCTGCCCTTATGAGATCACTCCATCTGCCCTTATGAGATCACTCCATCTGGCCTTATGAACTCCTTCATCACTCTATCTGCCCTTATTAGATCCTCCATCACTCCATCTGCCCTTATGAGATCCTCCATCTGCCCTTATGAGCTCCTCCATCTGCCCTTACGAGATCCTCCATCACTCCATCTGCCCTTATGAGATCCTCCATCACTCCATCTGCCCTTATGAGCTCCTCCATCACTACATCTGTCCTTATGAGCTCCTTCATCACTCCATCTGCCCTTATGAGATCCTCCATCACTCCATCTGCCCTTATGAGATCATCCATCACTCCATCTGCCCTTATGAGCTCCTCCATCTGCCCTTACGAGCTCCTCCATCTAACCTTACGAGATCCTCCATCACTCCATCTGCCCTTATGAGATCCCTCCATCTCTCCACCGGCCCTTATGAGATCCCTCCATCACTCCATCTGGCCTTATGAGCTCCTCCATCACTCCATCTGCCCTTATGAGATCACTCCATCTGCCCTTATGAGATCACTCCACCTGGCCTTATGAGCTCCTTCATCACTCCATCTGCCCTTCTGAGATCCTCCATCACTCCATCTGCCCTTATGAGACCCTCCATCACTCCATCTGCCCTTATGAGATCCTCCATCACTCCATCTTTCCTTATGAGATCCTCCATCACTCCACCTGCCCTTATGAGCTCCTTCATCACTCCATCTGCCCTTATGAGATCCTCCATCACTCGATCTGCCCTTATGAGCTCCTCCATCACTCCATCTGCCCTTATGAGATCCTCCATCACTCCACCTGCCCTTATGAGATCCTCCATCACTCCACATACCCTTATGAGATCCTCCATCACTCCACCTACCCTTATGAGATCCTCCATCACTCCACCTGCCCTTATGAGATCCTTCATCACTCCATCTGCCCTTATGAGATCATCCATCACTCCATCTGCCCTTATGAGCTCCTCCATCTGCCCTCACGAGATCCTCCATCTGCCCTCACGAGATCCTCCATCACTCCATCTGCCCTTATGAGATCCTCCATCACTCCATCTGCCCTTTTGAGATCCCTCCATCACTCCATCTGCCCTTATGAGCTCCTTCATCACTCCATCTGCCCTTATGAGATCCTCCATCACTCCATCTGCCCTTATGAGATCCTCCATCACTCCATCTGCCCTTATGAGCTCCTCCATCACTCCATCTGCCCTTATGAGATCACTCCATCTGCCCTTATGAGATCACTCCATCTGGCCTTATGAACTCCTTCATCACTCTATCTGCCCTTATTAGATCCTCCATCACTCCATCTGCCCTTATGAGATCCTCCATCTGCCCTTATGAGCTCCTCCATCTGCCCTTACGAGATCCTCCATCACTCCATCTGCCCTTATGAGATCCTCCATCACTCCATCTGCCCTTATGAGATCCTCCATCACTCCATCTGCCCTTCTGAGATCCTCCATCACTCCATCTGCCCTTATGAGACCCTCCATCACTCCATCTGCCCTTATGAGATCCTCCATCACTCCATCTTTCCTTATGAGATCCTCCATCACTCCACCTGCCCTTATGAGCTCCTTCATCACTCCATCTGCCCTTATGAGATCCTCCATCACTCCATCTGCCCTTATGAGCTCCTCCATCACTCCATCTGCCCTTATGAGATCCTCCATCACTCCACCTGCCCTTATGAGATCCTCCATCACTCCACATACCCTTATGAGATCCTCCATCACTCCACCTACCCTTATGAGATCCTCCATCACTCCACCTGCCCTTATGAGATCCTTCATCACTCCATCTGCCCTTATGAGATCATCCATCACTCCATCTGCCCTTATGAGCTCCTCCATCTGCCCTCACGAGATCCTCCATCTGCCCTCACGAGATCCTCCATCACTCCATCTGCCCTTATGAGATCCTCCATCACTCCATCTGCCCTTTTGAGATCCCTCCATCACTCCATCTGCCCTTATGAGCTCCTTCATCACTCCATCTGCCCTTATGAGATCCTCCATCACTCCATCTGCCCTTATGAGATCCTCCATCACTCCATCTGCCCTTATGAGCTCCTCCATCACTCCATCTGCCCTTATGAGATCACTCCATCTGCCCTTATGAGATCACTCCATCTGGCCTTATGAACTCCTTCATCACTCTATCTGCCCTTATTAGATCCTCCATCACTCCATCTGCCCTTATGAGATCCTCCATCTGCCCTTATGAGCTCCTCCATCTGCCCTTACGAGATCCTCCATCACTCCATCTGCCCTTATGAGATCCTCCATCACTCCATCTGCCCTTATGAGATCCTCCATCACTCCACCTGCCCTTATGAGCTCCTCCATCACTCCATTTGTCCTTATGAGCTCCTTCATCACTCCATCTGCCCTTATGAGATCCTCCATCACTCCATCTGCCCTTATGAGATCATCCATCACTCCATCTGCCCTTATGAGCTTTTCCATCTGCCCTTACGAGCTCCTCCATCTAACCTTACGATATCCTCCATCACTCCATCTGCCCTTATGAGATCCCTCCATCTCTCCACTGGCCCTTATGAGATCCCTCCATCACTCCATCTGCCCTTATGAGCTCCTCCATCACTCCATCTGCCCTTATGAGATCACTCCATCTGCCCTTATGAGATCACTCCACCTGGCCTTATGAGCTCCTTCATCACTCCATCTGCCCTTCTGAGATCCTCCATCACTCCATCTGCCCTTATGAGATCCTCCATCACTCCATCCGCCCTTATGAGCTCCTCCATCACTCCACCTGGCCTTATGAGCTCCTTCATCACTCCATCTGCCCTTCTGAGATCCTCCATCACTCCATCTGCCCTTATGAGACCCTCCATCACTCCATCTGCCCTTATGAGATCCTCCATCACTCCATCTTTCCTTATGAGATCCTCCATCACTCCACATGCCCTTATGAGCTCCTCCATCACTCCATCTGTCCTTATGAACTCCTTCATCACTCCATCTGCCCTTATGAGATCCTCCATCACTCCATCTGCCCTTATGAGCTCCTCCATCACTCCATCTGCCCTTATGAGATCCTCCATCACTCCACCTGCCCTTATGAGATCCTCCATCACTCCACATACCCTTATGAGATCCTCCATCACTCCACCTGCCCTTATGAGATCCTCCATCACTCCACCTGCCCTTATGAGATCCTTCATCACTCCATCTGCCCTTATGAGATCATCCATCACTCCATCTGCCCTTATGAGCTCCTCCATCTGCCCTCACGAGATCCTCCATCTGCCCTCACGAGATCCTCCATCACTCCATCTGCCCTTATGAGATCCTCCATCACTCCATCTGCCCTTTTGAGATCCCTCCATCACTCCATCTGCCCTTATGAGCTCCTTCATCACTCCATCTGCCCTTATGAGATCCTCCATCACTCCATCTGCCCTTATGAGATCCTCCATCACTCCATCTGCCCTTATGAGCTCCTCCATCACTCCATCTGCCCTTTTGAGATCACTCCATCTGCCCTTATGAGATCACTCCATCTGGCCTTATGAACTCCTTCATCACTCTATCTGCCCTTATTAGATCCTCCATCACTCCATCTGCCCTTATGAGATCCTCCATCTGCCCTTATGAGCTCCTCCATCTGCCCTTACGAGATCCTCCATCACTCCATCTGCCCTTATGAGATCCTCCATCACTCCATCTGCCCTTATGAGATCCTCCATCACTCCACCTGCCCTTATGAGCTCCTCCATCACTCCATTTGTCGTTATGAGCTCCTTCATCACTCCATCTGCCCTTATGAGATCCTCCATCACTCCATCTGCCCTTATGAGATCATCCATCACTCCATCTGCCCTTATGAGCTTTTCCATCTGCCCTTACGAGCTCCTCCATCTAACCTTACGATATCCTCCATCACTCCATCTGCCCTTATGAGATCCCTCCATCTCTCCACCGGCCCTTATGAGATCCCTCCATCACTCCATCTGCCCTTATGAGCTCCTCCATCACTCCATCTGCCCTTATGAGATCACTCCACCTGGCCTTATGAGCTCCTTCATCACTCCATCTGCCCTTCTGAGATCCTCCATCACTCCATCTGCCCTTATGAGATCCTCCATCACTCCATCTGCCCTTATGAGCTCCTCCATCACTCCATCTGCCCTTATGAGCTCCTCCATCACTCCATTTGCACTTATGAGATCCCTCCATCACTCCACCTGCCCTTATGAGCTCCTCCATCACTCCATCTGCCCTTATGAGATCCCTCCATCACTCCACCTGCCCTTATGAGCTCCTCCATCACTCCATCTGCCCTTATTTCCTCAGATTGTGAAGCGCAGCGCTCCGGCACGGTCACCTCTGGATCAGGATAAAGCTGCAGAATGGGAAGCGCTGTGTTGAGATGGCAGGATATGTGGGGTTCAGCGCCTGTAAATACATGCTTGGAGTTTGAATAAAGCTATGTTTCATTTGCATTTGTTTATTGTGATGGTTACTTTTATTTGTTCTTTTACTCATTTATTCATGTTTCTTATTGTTCTCAGTATATAAAATATAATTTAATTAATGTATGCATTAATTCATTGCTTGACTGACAATAGAGATGTTTCACTGCATTTAGCTAGTGTGTATTCATGCATAACTGTCATATGACAAAACAAATTACATTTAGATTTAACTTTTGGGTTGGGCTAAGAATGCAATTCATTCTGATGTAATATTAATATTTAAGGAGCGATACTTAAATTTTTCGAGTTTAAAATCAACAGTTTTCTCCAAAGGAGAGATCTTCTAGCAGCGGCCCGTCTCCTGTGTGCAGACATTACACACGCAGAGGAAAACTGTTCTCAGTTGTGCTGTCGAGTTAAAGATATTATGAAGAGTTAGTGCACCTGTCGCTCATATCATTTAAACTTATTACATACAAGATCATGGAAAGATACCATAGTTGTATCTAACAATGAACAATCATAATGACAAAACAGAAATAATAAAGATCATTGGTTTGTGTACATCATAATATATTTATACACAGGAAAAAAGAACAATAACAAGGCAATCTTTAAATAGTTCTTCATAACACACAGTTTTTTGTTATAAGTCTGAGGGATGAAACGAGAGGTAAATTCATCAAGAAAAAGAGGAAACCTTAAAGGAGAACTTTTTGGGTATAAAATAAAGAAATTAACATATTCAACAGATGACGATTTGGGGGTTTCTTAATAAAAAAATATATCCTCATAAGGATAAAACTGTGGGTCACATTAGGGTTTAAAATATAACAACTTCAATCAACCCTAAATGTATTCACAAAATAAATGGGCAGCTGTTTCTTCAAAAATACCACAACATGAACAAGTTTCATCAATATCAAGATATTTACAGATAGATGAATTAAATGTGTCGTTCATATCTTTTAATGTGATAACGCGTCGTAGGTCACATGATAACGTCAACGTGGCGAATGATGTCCGGATCCCATTCACCCATTCACCCATTCATACTCAACAGATTTGACTATAAAGTACCTGCTCTTTTAGCGCTCGTTAAGTACTCATTGAAATTAAGTACTCATTGCAGTACGCGATTCCGAACGCAGCCAGTAGGGTCGGGGTTATAGACTACACAGCTCCTTTCGGAGGATGCTTAACTAATCAGTTCCCGCCATACCGTGATTGGTTGTTGCGAGAACGTGCTAGGATTGGTCAGTTTAATGTGGCCGGTCTCTGACTGGCTTGACTAAAGGGTGGGTGGAGTCCACTTATTTGTGGATTTCTTACAGTCTATGGTGGATTTGTCTGCACGTCGAAGCGTTTCAAAATCCAGAGATGCGCGAGGGGATTTACAAATGCACATGAAGTGATTCACAAATGTGTGCAGCGATTTACAAATACACCGAAAGCGGTTCACAAATAAATTGCAGGCAGAATTGTGTTTATTACATAAAAAACATTTGTAAAAACAACAACAACAAATATATATATATATATATATATATATATATATATATATATATATATATATATATGTTTTTTTTTTTTCAAATCTCATTTTATATATTTGTGAATTTTATAATTTTTTGTGAATCTTTACATTTTTTTGTGAATCTCAATCAATTTACTGGAACAATGCAGCAATTCTAACCCCATACGTATTTGCCATGTGATTTTATTGGACATATTGGAGTGATTTTATTGGACATTTATTGGAGTAAGAGCGTGTGCACAGCAAAATCACCAGTGTTAAATTAATACTGCTCAGTGTTTATATGAGTCCACACTCAGAGAGTGTTAAATGAACACTGAAGCAGTGCTAAAGTTAATGAGATAATTAAGTGATTAATTGAGTGATGATTGAGCATTATCAAAGACACCTGATGTTAACAAGCAGAATCACTGAAGGAGAAAATTGTAATTGGTATGTTACCATTATGGAGATCAGTGTTTGCTTTAGTTGGTGTCTTGACCCTTAAGTCTATAACTTTAGTTCTTTGTTTGGCTACTGTACCTACATTATGACAGTCAGATGAACAAAGAGAACAAGTTATTTGATGGTGTTATATATGTTTCAACTCTATCATTATCTCACAATCATTTGACCTGAATAGAGCCCAGTTTCTGAACTACATTTACTTTATTGACTAAAGCAGCACTGTCCTTCAAAATCACAATATAATCCTAATAGTTTCTTAAAACTTAATCACATACAAGACTTTTTTTTTCGCTCTTTTAAACCGACATCAAGAAGTAGCCTCTGACTCTCGACAATGGTGACAATTCTAAAGCATTTTGCAGTGCAATCAGGCTGCCACCAATCAAATCTCATTCATGGCTCCCATCATGCATTGCTGCATGAATAAATAATGAGCTTATGTTCAGATGTCATCTGTTTGTCACCATTGTTGAGATTCATACGCTAATTATTCATGTCTGTATGTCCCCACCTGAATACTATTTAAGGTGGTTTTTTTGTAAAGGTTTGATCATTTGGATTTAATTGAAAAGGCTAAAAAAATGCAAACTCTACAATGACAGTGCTGCTATAATCCATATGGTAAACTTAACTCTGAAATTATGCTTTCAATGAGTTCAGTGATGCGGCTCAAATATTGATTATGTTAAAACACAACCAACACCATCATAACACCTCTTATCTTTGTTCATCAGGCGGTTATAATTCAGGTATAGCAGCCAAACATAGAATTATGGTTAATGATGTAAGGGTCAAGAGCCCAACTAAAGCAAACACTGATCTCCATAATGGTAACATACCAATTACGATTTTCTCCTTCAGTGATTCTGCTTGTTAACATCAGGTGTCTTCGATAATGCTCAATTATCACTCAATTAATTACTTAATTATCTCATTACCTTTAGCACTGCTTCAGTGTTCATTGAACACCCTCTGAGTGTGGACTCATATAAACACTGAGCAGTGTTAATTTAACACTGGTGATTTTGCTGTGTGTGATTAATTACCGGGGCTCCACCCTAAAGACGTCCAGATTGCCTATGAGTGTTAATTCAACCGGTTCTGAATTATTAAGAGTGTTTAAATAAGTTTAGAGTTTAGCTGTAGAGCAGTTGAACAGTGTGGAACTTAACAGACGTGCTGCTGTTTTTTTTTTTTTTTTAAAAAGACTCTTGATTTCTTTCTAGTCTTGGATGATTTCTCCTCATGGCTGTGAGGGAGATTTGTGTTTGGAAAGGGTTCATTTTAGCTCTCTTCCTCTTTGCCGTTGATGGACAGAAAAGGCCGTAAGTAGCCTACTATGGGCTTTGAAGTGAACAGAAGCAGCCTTATGTTTATGCTGATGCAGTTGTATTGCAAAATGAAGCACCAGAGCTTTAACCATAGTTAACCAAGTGTTAATGAACGGCATTCAGTATTTCATGAAATCTGCCATTTAAGAAGCGGGTTTATTAAACGTTGGCAATCAAACGGAACATAAAAACTGTGTTGGTGCTGCTGAGTCAGAGTGCAGTTGCCATGTATAGTATGAAATTGTTGCTTCAAATGATTGTTTTGACTGTACACCACTGGCTGGTGACAAGTTTTAAAATGTACGTCATTGAATCATTCAAGATATTCTTTCAGTAATGAAACAAGCAAAGTATTTATGAATCATTCTATCAATATATATTTTTTAAATACACTACAATTAATGTTGCTAGAACATCTATCTAACATCTAAGTAACATGTTATTTGTTCAGAACTGTGAATCATGCAGATCTAATACCAGCCCACTCCAACCCTCTCTTCCCCTGATAGAGATGATCTCTTTTGGGCTATTTTTGATGCTCAGACCTGGCAACCCTATGGCAGCCACTTTCTGTGAATGTTCAACCAACATGTAAATGTTCTGACCTGTTTCCATTTGGTACCTGAACCTAAACTTCATGATGTTTACACAGGTTATTCATGGTGACTTTCCCTGCAGTGATTGAATCTGGATCTGATGCTAAATTGTGTGCAAGTCTTCTGAAACCACAAGAGAGTCTCACAATGACCGTTTCTCTGCTTGATGATGAAAATGGGATGACTCAACTTGTGCGGCAGGTTTCTTCAAAGCCTTTTCACCGCTGCTTTTGTTTCCAGGTCTGTCATTAGATGCAAGTTTCTTTTTTGTTTTTTTGTTACACCCATCTGGTTTAACAGTTTTTCTACAGGCTCCTCAAGTAGATGGAGAATCTGTGCAGACGCTGAAGGTAGAAGTTAAAGGGAAGGTCTTCAGAGCGACTGAAGAAAGGAAAGTCATGTTCAGATCTTACCTGCCTTTGACCTTCATCCAAACAGACAAACCCATCTACAATCCAGGACAAACAGGTGAGCTGTGAATTAACCTTGGTTGAATATTAGGTGTAGAAGGTCTAATACGCTACAAGTTCTGATCTCTTTCAAGTGCATTATGCTTTAAATGTAAGCGTTTATTGCTGTTTTTGCAGTGAATTTCAGAGTTGTCACCATGGATGCCAAATTTGTGCCTCTTGATCAGACGGTAAGGTCTGGCCATGAACAAATAGCAAATTTATTGCAGGTTATTTTTGTGCACAGTTGCTCTTTTCTTCAATGACTTTGCTGTATAAATGTTTATGCTTTTAAATGCCTAAAATTCCTGTCTTTATCTTTCAGTACAATCTGGTGGTGGTGGAGGTGAGAATTTTCTCTGGTGCAAGTCTTTGAATGGAGCCAACACCACTTTTTGTACTTTTGCTTTGTTGGCAGTTTTTCTCTGAGTTAACTGTTTTAATAGGACAATCAGAAAAACCGGATTGGTCAGTGGACAAATATTTCCTCAACGGGCTGGATATTGCAGCTTTCTCACGAGCTAAACCCAGAGGCTCAGATTGGGATGTACACACTGAAGGCTTTTATTGGCGACCAAATGAAGGCCCACGTTTTTGAGGTGAAAAAATACGGTAAGTCTGTGTATATAATGTGCAACAGTACCATGTAGTACAAAGTACCGATCTGAGGTCTTAATCTAAAGCATTTTGTTTCTGGTTTAGTTTTACCCAAGTTTGACATGATCATAAACACACCACAGATGTACAGCGTTGCAGATGTGGGACTGAAAGTTGAGGCTTGTGCCAAGTGAGTTTTTTTTTTTTTTTTTTGCCTCTTGTCTTGTGGTAGTCACTTGATCTTGTTCCTTGTGACCTTTCCCAGATACACATATGGCCAACCTGTACCTGGTCAAGCCTTGGTGGAAGTATGTCGTGAGCCATTTCCATACGTTGTTCCGGAGTTGACTCGTAGTTGCCTGACTCAAACCGCAGAGGTGTGTGACTCCTGCCTTAAAGTGGAGGGTTTTTCTTCTGCTTGTGCTTTAGTTAATGTGACTCCTTTGTTCTGCTACCAGATGAATGCCACCGGCTGCGCCTCCCTTACCGTTGATACATCAGTGTTTTTCAACACCAAATTTGAAAATAAAATGAAAGACACTCTTTTTGTAAATGTGAATGTCACTGAGGAGGGAACAGGTGAGCTTTGGGCTGAAATGAACCAACGGCACATGTATGGAGGAAGTTGACTTGTTAATTCGGAGCTTTTTTTTCCCCCAGATGTATTGATGTCAAAATCTGCAACGGTCTCCATTACGTTTGAAGTTGGCAAGGTCACGTTCATGGACCTCCCGGATTATTTTGACCCAGGATCAATGATTAATGGAAAGGCAAGAAAGTTTATCCCTTGTTGCAGAAGCCTTCAGATTGGTTCCCTTTCCTAACCTTGATTCCCAACAGATATCAGTGTCTCGTTTCGATGGTACTCCAGTCGCAAACAAAGTGGTTTATCTCCTGAATGGGGAAAGCCGGCACAACAAACTGCTGCAGAATCTGACCACAAACCAGAACGGACTGGCTAAATTCTCACTGAACACAGCTAATCTTCCTAAAGCTTCTCTCAATCTGGTGGTACGATTTGATCTTGTGAAATGTTGACCCTGCATTAGCAAAATCTTTTGCATGAAACCGATTTCATTCGTGGTTCCCCAGGCAAGTGTGACTCCAGCAGTAGTTTATGGTTACAAATTACCATACTTCACCACAGATACAAGGGTTGTTCAGCTTCTCCAACCTGATTCTTTGAACCCATCATCTAGTGAACTAACTATAGTGACGCTCGAGCAGCCGCTCAAATGCGGTGCTGCGTTTCCAGTGACCATGAAGTATTCTTTTGTTGGAGAGGCTGGCGACTACAGCACTGACATAATCTATATGGTGAGTGGAATTAATATGCTGTTGTCAATTCCTGTTTGTCCAGCACATTTTATGCACCTGTTTGTCTTTTGTTAGGTCATGTCCAGAGGAGTGATTGTCCTCCATGGATTTCATACGGTCAAAGCGAGGGCTTCTAATATAGTCACGAGTGGCTCAGTGTCGTTCCAACTGCCTGTCAGTGCCGATATGGCTCCAGTAGTGCAGATTCTGGTCTACTGTGTTCTTCCCAGTGAGAGTGTAGTGGCTGGTAATGCGTCATTTGACACAGAAACATGTTTCCAAAACCAGGTATGCAGTACACTGGCATCTTGTGCTCAAGTGGGGAATGGTGATGTGTCCTACAATGTTGATTCTTGTTCCAGGTGTCTCTACAGTTCTCTCCTGCTACAGCCGTTCCTGCTGAGGGAAATGTTCTGACTGTCTCTGCTCAAGCAGGATCTCTGTGTGGCCTCAGTGCTGTAGATCAGAGCATCCGGATCATGGAGCCAGGAAGACGTCTGAGTGCTAAAATGGTATCCATATGCAGTTGACTTAAATTCTCAAGTTGAATCTGACTGTCAATCAAGACCAACAGGAATGAGTAATGCTGATGGATTAATTGGACAAACTTATGCTATTATGCGGCTTATGTTTATAGCTTTTTTACTGTACATTAACGCCTAACATTATAAACTGACCATAAATGCATTAATGTTTGGTATGATAGTTAAACAATTTTCCAAAAACGTGTGACTGACAACACTGTTTTATGGTCCCAGGTGTTTGACTTGCTCCCGGTGCGATCACTATCGGGTTACCCATACAGCGTTCAGGATGAACCAGAGTGTGTAGGTTTCCAACCCCGTCGAGCTCTTCGTATTAGTCGTCCCTACACTTCTCCTACAAATAAAGCGTACACAACCTTCAAGGTAGAAAAGCATTCATGACCATATAGTTACTGAATAGTCATTGACTTTAAATCCGGCCTTATGTTTTGGCTTGTTACTCTGACAGATCCTGGGAATGAAGATTGCAACAAATCTCCCTGTACTAGCCCCTCTGTGCCCACCGTATCCCAGATTACCAAAAAGTAGGTCTATGCAGATCAAGAATTCTTTCAGTGAAAACAAAATCCTGCATGACTTGCCTTGAGTTAGGAGAGGTTGTTCCATGTTCTTTGTGGACCAATAAATTCTGTTTTTTTATTTATTTTTTTATTAAAAGATGGTCAGATATGGACCTTGTTTATTCTGTGGACACTAAGAAAGTTCAAAATAAATGCGTGTAAAATCGCTGGTCTCTCCAGTGATTAATTTTTCTGGCCGTCCTATGGCAATGGCTGGAGTGGCTGTGGCTGATGTGGCTCCGGCTGAAATGGCTCTAGTAGCAGAAAGTGCTGGAAGTGACACTTCCTCTTATGAAGTGACCGTCAGGACTTACTTTCCAGAAACATGGCTCTGGCAGCTTGCTCAAGTGGGGTTAGTGAAGAATCTTGTTCCTTTTAAAGCTACTTGCCCACAGATTTTACTTCGGTTCCCCTTATTTATTTCTTGTGCTGTCTTTCAGAGACATTGGATCCACACAAGTTCCCCTCACTGTTCCTGACACCATCACCACATGGGAGACCGAGGCGTTCTGCCTGTCCTCAAAAGGTTTTGGTCTGGCTCCTCCTGCTCTGCTGACGGTCTTCCAGCCCTTCTTCCTGGAGCTCTCCCTGCCGTACTCCATCGTCCGTGGGGAGTCTTTTGATCTGAAGGCCACGGTCTTCAGTTATCTGTCAAAGTGCATCATGGTCTGTCATAGTTTCTTTATATAATGGAGCAAAGATGCATGACCTTCTCTATAAAGATCCATGTGCTCTTTCATTGACAGGTTAAAGTAACCCCAGATTCATCCACAGCCTTCACTCTTAAACCATATACTGATCCGTATTCATCTTGTCTTAATGCCAATGGGAGAAAGACTTTTAAATGGGTTCTCTCAGCTTCCGTTCTCGGTCAGTTTTGGATCATCTCTCTAAATGTTAAGTGTATATTAGGTGTTGCTCACTTCCTGTCTTGCACTGCAGGAACTGTCAATGTGACTGTCAGTGCTTCAGCTGAATCATCCCAGACTAGATGTTGCAATGAACTAGTGACGGTGCCGATGAGAGGACGCATTGACATAGTCACTCGAAGTCTACTTGTCCTGGTCAGTGTTACCAGCCTTCTGAAGTTTTATCATGGATCTCATGCTGCTTTACTGATGTGGTGTTTTTTTGCTTTTATAGCCTGAAGGAGTTGAAAGGACAAACACCCAGAGTTGGTTACTGTGTCCAAAGGGTTTGTTTGCACTCAACGATCCCCCAATACATTTAGCCTGTACAGCCAAACATTAGCCTAACTCTCAATACTGGTATATTCTTTTCTGTCTGCAGGAAACGTTCTTTCTGAAGACGTGACCCTGACATTCCCAAAAAATGTTGTTCAAGGATCAGCTAAATGCTCTGTTTCAGTCCTTGGTAAAGTATTTCATTGAATAAAAACTGACAGATATATTCTGCTAAATATTACTTTTTTTTTTTTTATGTGGGTTTTATGCTTGACCTCTTGTAGGGGACATAATGGGTCGTGCGCTGAACAATCTGGATAGGTTATTAAAGATGCCATATGGCTGTGGAGAACAGAATATGATTGTTCTTGCTCCAAATATATACATCCTGCTGTACCTGGAAGTCACGGGGCAACTCACTGCAGCCATCCGAGAGACTGCCACAGGCTACCTTCAGAAAGGTGTGGATGATCAAATCCACTTTTTATGTTGGAGACTAAATTCCAGGGAGGTGTAGTCCTCTTCACATTGGAGTGTGCCCGACTGTTTAACTCCCTGACCAATTTACATGTGACTTTTGACCTAATCAGGATACCAAAGACAACTGAACTACAGACATAATGATGGTTCATACAGCACATTTGGTTATGATGAATCGAATACATGGTAAGTTTCACACTACTACTGTGTATAATCTGTGGTACCAGCGGTTTCCAAGTTCAGTTTGTGACCTTCTCCATGGCCAGGTTGACTGCCTTTGTCATGAGGTCTTTTGGTCTAGCGAGGCAATTCATCTTCATTGATCCGCATGTCCTGCAGGACGCACAGGATTGGTTGATAAGCAAGCAGGGTTCAGATGGCTGTTTCGTTCAGCAGGGAACTCTGCACCACATCGACATGAAGGTGCATTAAATTTTTTTTTTTAAACTATGCTACCAATTGAGTTGAGACTGTTCTTTTTAATCTAATATGGTTGGGTTTTAGGGTGGAGTTGGTGACGGCGTGACTATGACTGCCTACACTGTTGCATCGCTGCTTGAACTAGGCATCCCCGTCACGGTAAAAACATCTCCAGTATTTGTACGAGCTCCTTGCAGATGACCTTTCTTTTCTAGCTGTTGTCTGATATCTGCTTTGCTTTCAGGATCCTGTCATTACCAGTGCTCTGTCATGCTTGAGGCCTGCCGTTGGGAACCTGGCAAATACTTACACAACGGCTCTGCTGGCTTACACCTTCAGTCTGGCTGGAGAGGCCACCACTCGATCACAGCTTTTAACTGCTTTGGACAACCTTGCCATTTCTGATGGTGAGATGCCAGTCTCTTGATGGTTCATCAGGGTCTTTTGGCATTAACTTTCTCCCCTCCATCTCATCCTAAGGCACTAAGCTCCATTGGTCTCAGACGACATCTGGTGATACTCTGGCGGTGGAGATCAGCTCTTACGTGCTGCTAGCGGTTCTCGCTGCTCAGCCTCTCACGACAGCTAATCTGGGCTATGCTAACCGCATTGTCAACTGGCTCGTGACCCAGCAGAATCCCTATGGAGGCTTCTCCTCCACCCAGGTGCCTCTGACTACCAAACATGAGCACAATCTTGAGTGGAGTTTTTAATCTAATGCTTGTTTTTTAGGACACAGTGGTGGCTCTTCATGCCCTGTCTGTGTACGCTGCTCAAGTGTTCAGCTTGGATGGCTCCAGCACTGTTACTGTACAGTCCTCAGTAAGAGGAGACTCTTATAGCTTCAAAGTGAATCGGGACAACAGGCTACTTTATCAGGAGAAGCAGCTGAAGAACGTTCCTGGCAAATATTGTGTTAAAGTATCAGGCTCCAATTGTGTGTCTGTGCAGGTCAGTATTCTCACCCCCACCCTTTTTTTTTTTTTTTTTTCTGTGCACATCCTTATCCTATTGTGCTTGGTTCTACACTCATACTACAGGTTGCGTGTTTCTACAACATCCCGACACCTGCTAAAGTCTCCAAAACACTGAGTGTTGAAGCAAAGGTGACTGGAGACTGCCAACCGCTTGAAGCCAATTTCATTTTGAAGTTCACGGTGACGTAAGAACCTTTCACTTTGTGTCCTGAAACCAGCTTGTTTATGGCCCTTACAAAAGGAAGCGGTGTTCTTGATCCTGTTGACTAAACCTCTATTTCCCCATCACCCTCATTCAGCTACAATGGTGTAAAAGCAAGCTCTAACATGGTTATTGTGGACATTAAACTCCTGTCAGGCTTCACGGCAGATACGTCACTGGTTCGTATGTATTTACAATTATTTAGAAGGTCCCAAGATGCTTGAAGCTTCTTCAGTTGTAATTCTGGATGTAAATGTCTCGTCCTCCTCAGCTTGGTTCTTCACCCCAATCGTTTGCCCCGCTAGTGGAGCGGGTTGATTCTGAAGATGATCATGTTGTGGTGTATCTGAAAGAGGTGAGACTCACCCTGAGCAAATTACTAGATGCCATCATGTTCTGTGTATGTGCTGCTGTTCATCCTTTGTCTCACAGGTTCTCAAAGGCGTCCCCATGAGTTACACTCTGCAGCTGAAACGGGTTCTTAAAGTGAACAATCTCAAGCCAGCGGTCATACATGTTTATGACTACTATCAGACAAGTAAGCTTTAATTTTAATCATGCTTTGCTCTGGCTGAATTCTCAGTTAATTTTTATGTTCCTCTCTCAGGTGATTCGTTTGAGACCACCTATACGTCTCCCTGTCCATGATTTAATTCAGTACTGTTTGTAGGACACATGACTTAAATAAAACTGCTTTTATACAATCCGTTCTCTTTGCCTCCTTTTTGTTGCTAACCTGTGACATTAGTTTGAAGCAGGAAGTTAATCATGAGTTATTTGTCCTGTGACTTCAAATCCTTACATGGCTGAAGTGTAGTTCACTCAGGCAGTGACTACTTGTTTTTGGACTTCAGGCCAGGAGGCCAGAGAGTGCCCTTTTAGGAGGTCACTTTTATGGACTCAGATATGGCTACAGCTGAATAACATGCAGGCATAGATGTTTTGAATAATGAAACATTGAAAACAAACACGATTGCAACTTTTTCTGTTTTTCAAACCATCTTGGGTATTTTCGTAAGAATAATGTACATCTATAATTAGGTTTGCCGTCTAATAGTCAATGAGGTTTAGTCAGCCAATTTTATTGCTCGTAGAAAGAAAAAAAAAACTCCACAAACACTGGTGTTTTCTGATAAAGCACTAACTTAATGAAAGTCAAAGGTCAAGAGCTCAAAGCAAACACTGATCTCCATGATGGTGACCTAAAATGGAACATTTTCAATAAGACATCCATAAGCTAAACCTGTTAATACTCAAGAGCTTCTGTAGTTCCACAGAAATAGTCAGTCTGGTTAGTACTAAGTGAAGCTGGTAATGCTATTCGTGGAGTTGTTTAATCAGATCGAGAGTTCATGCATTTTATTTATTTATATTTAAGGCTGTGGTTGAAGAAAGTTGTTTGTTCTTGGCTTTCTTTTAGTGCTTGTTCACAGCAGGTGATTGAAAGAGTGTTTCAGGAACATCATACTAACATTTAAATAACATTCTATTAACATTCAGGAAACTGGACGTTTTTATGTTCTTAATGTTACAAATCAATGTTCCTAGAATGTTGAATTTTAAGTCGAAAATTCAGTTTGAGGAACATACCTTTCAAAACCTGTTCCTCTAACATCAAGAAAACTGGACATTATGTTTTCAGAACCAACACTGAATATTTGGAGAAAGTTCTTATAACAAAAGTCTGTTAGCTGGGATTTTCCCTCGGCCCACATGCGGCAAAGAATGAAGGCCTTGGAGTGGCCTAGATCTAAAATAAAGACAAGGGCCACACATGGGCTTTAAATTACCAGAGTCTCAGCCAATTACTAACCCATAACTGGCCCTGCATTGGGTATGAACAGGTTTTAGTGTTGGTACCAATTCTTAGTAAGTAAACCAGAAACTCCAAAACTGAACCACACCTGAGCCTTATCTGCATTGTAAAAAAAATTGTTAAAAAAAGGTCAATGACTGCCAGCCACAGCTGCCAAACAAAAAATGTAAAATTAAACTGCAAAAAAACAGTACTTTCTATTTAACTTTTTACAGAAAAACACAGGCTTTTAAATGACTAGTTTCTGGAGGCTTTTAACGGGTAGGTGGGGATAAATGAATGTATTTTGTTATTCGCAACTTGTTCACACACACTTATAAGATTCGTTCACAAATGCCACTTCTATACTAAAATATCTTTATCATCCTTAGACTAACTACTGAAATTAAATATGGTCATTTAAATGTAAAATGCCCTTTAGAAAAGTTTCTTCCCTACAAAATAATGTTCACTCACCTGATTAAAGTGAAGAATGTACTTGTGAAAATATGTAAGGAGAGATTCATCAAATACACTTGATTCCAAGTTTAATTACATGACAAATAAAGACATTTACAGCTGAACGTTGGTTCATCTGAATGGTGCTTGTATTTAGGGAAATACTCTCCATTCATGAACAGACTGTATAGCATGTCTCTTTCAGGTACTTAAAAATGTGAGAATGGATTCTTATTTCCCAATTTTCAAATTTAGATGGACTTAAAAATTGAGATCCTTTTTAAAAAACTAAATTGTCTGTGAAATCAAACTGGTTTTAAATATCTTAACTGTGCATTATCTGATGTTAATACTTTGATTTCTTCATCCGCCTCGGTGAAGCTGTACGGCGTCTTTGTGTGTCTAAAAGATGAAGCTCTCTGCCGCTCCTCTTCAGATCTTCCTCCTCCAAAGTGACGTGTTAGCGTGCTAGCAGCCTGCTGGAACTTCTTGGGCTCAATCCCGTCGTCTGCTGTGATCGGACGCCTGATTAAAGCTTCAGTCTTCGGTCCATTATGGTCCATCTCAAACACAGAGCTCCGCTCCTCCTCTTCCTCCCGACGCCTCGTAATGAGGAAACATGAGCTGTCAATCAACTCCAGAACCTCGCTCATGAGGGAGGGGCCGAGGTCCACTGTGAAGGACGAGAGCGAATCAGATCGTGTCATGGAGACGTCACTGTTCTCCGGTAGGGAACTCCGTCGACTGTCTTCACTGAGCAGGTCAGATGTTTCTGCAAAGCTTTGGTCCAGTCGTGATAAACGAGGCAGCGTGATGAAACCAGAACGAAGACATGCAGGAGAGGAGAGGAGAGGAAAAACAACATGTTTCAGCACATCTTTCACATTAGTTAAGACATGCACTGAACATTTCAAAATCTTTTAGCCTTTTATGTTCAAACCGGAGTCAGAAAGATGGAGAGACTCAAGAAGTGACAACATGTAGACAACATGTCTGAATGGCAAGTTGATGAATTTATGTAGTTTATGTGTAGCTATCTTCTAGTCACTGATTAGCATATTCTGTCATGATAATCTAAAAATCGCATTCCCGGGGCGGGGTTTATGTAAATTCTAGGGTTTGTGATGTCACTAACCCGGTAGGCATGTCGTGTAGTCCCTACCGGCCGTTTGTTGTAGTCCTTAAAAAGCAATTTCCTTCAAAGAAAATATGGAGGGTAAACATCAATCAATGTACATGAATTGTGTTATTGTTAGAGTTCCATGTTAAACACAGATGTCATACAAAAGGAAAACATAAAATAGAGTTTAGCCATTCTTTTTATTCAACACCTGGAGAACACTGTTACGCAGTCTTTATCACAGATAAAAATAGAAAAACAGAGGTGAATAAAACAGCAAGACATGGGTTGTAGTATGTTCTGTAGGGTCCAGACAAGATGATCCAACTTGCTTTGTAGCAGTCGTCTCGATGCTTTTCAAAACCTTTTGAAATAAATCATGTCATTACTAAAACCACCACACTTACACAGTTCTTTTTCTTTTCTTTTTTTCTCAAATAAATAAATATAAATGGTTGTAAAATGAAGAGATTAACTATGTTCAGGAGATTAAACATGATTTTCCACTTTCTACAGTCTGGATTGTTACCAAATTACAGTTCATGTACAGGTTCATTCATTATTATTTCAGAAACACCATCATTATAATGCAGGTTTTGTTGCTAAAGGACATTCTATAGCATCAGAACACATAATGTGAGAGATATTTGCGAGTAGGCTACATCTGCAGTTGGCTAAAATGTAGTTGTCTGTTTGCACACGATGAAAAACAATAACTTTTCAGACGGTCCCTATCTTGGTTACCACAATACATTGAATTTTCTATAGTATGTATGCATAAAAAAATATACTAGCCCATTTTGATTGATTGTAGAAAATGTTGTAGTTCACAATCTTTGTTGTCAATATCATGTAGCTGCTTCGAATCTGAAAAAGATAGCTTTATTGACTATTTAATTGAAAAAGTTATTTAACGCGAATGTGCGAATATAAAACCAACTTTACCTAAGTTCAATACCAGCCTCCTAAAGTTCTGCCGCAGGCTCAAGACGCAGTAGTCCAGCGCGGCGGCTACACATTTCCATGTTTTAACATTTAAATAAGACAACATCTAACATTATATTGCAAATGCAACCTCCTCCACCAACGCGAAGTTTTTGCCGTATTACCAAATAACGTTAGCTGCATGGACACACACGTCGGATCTGAACAGTTGCCTTACAAAAATCAACATAATTTTAGATCAGATTTGATACAAATATAATCGGATTTGGACTGAAAGTGTGAATGTAGCCATAGTTAACTACGTCGACATTTTAGCCATAGTCAACGCTTCATTTACACATGTGTCTGATGCTGTACCCCTCTCAATCACAAACGCCTTCTTTCATCAGTTTTTTGCACTCTTCTCTTTAACTTTTGACAGTCTATAGCACTCGACATGTTTTTTCCCGATGTGACCGATTGGTACAGACCAAAACTCGACCATTTTTCAGCAGCAATAATCAGCCAAATTTGCGAGTCCGTTCAGTTCAGTGGCATTATTTACGTGCTGTGCCTCCAAAATGGCCGACTTCGGGATTGATGACGCGTCGTGAAACCCCTCTATTGAGCAGATCAATCACAGAGGTGAATCTTGTCTGGATGTTCCAGGGACAGAAGAACGCGTGTGTGTATCCGGTGGAGAGAGGCTGATGATGCTGAATGCTCTCATCAAAGGCTTTGAGTGAGTATACTACAGAAATGGTAGCCTGGGAAAACCCAGACAACTTCCGGCAAATTTAGATTTGCTCTGAAAGTTAGTCTGGCAAAGAGCTCATTCAAGCCCCATTTCCAATCCGTCGAAATCGAGGCACCAATCAGAAACGTTGGGGCGGGCTTTACACGATGACGACAGCGCTGGGATTTTGAAGCAGATTATTTTGTAGCCTACATTACAAAGATGGATGCCGCCGTCGAACATCACTCACATCTGTTTTAAGCGATTTGAACGTTTCCTTTTTGTTAAAAACCGAGCAAAGAACAACACTCGGAGATGTTTCTCCGCCGGCCGCCGCTCTGCATACGTCATCTCCTTCAGCGCTCTGATTGGTTTTAGGTCCACCCGCGACGTCCGTTGGTGACGCCCAAGCATTTGTTGGGAAAAAAAGGTTTTAGGGTTTTTACTCAAATATAAAGTAAGATCATTTTGTTACTTTTAATACATAAATCAAAATTACATTGTGCTGTTAAAAAAACTGCTTTTGTATAATGTTTGTGCATTTTTGTAGGATCTGAAATGTCTGCAGACTGGTGTGTGCACTGAGGAGAGGAGCCCAGCTCTTGGATGAGATCCTCCATCACTCCATCTGCCCTTATGAGCTCCTCCATCACTCCATCTGCCCTTATGCGATCCTCCATCACTCCATCTGCCCTTATGAGCTCCTCCATCACTCTATCTGCCCTTATGAGATCCTCCATCACTCCGTTTCCCCTTTATGACATCCACCCTCACTCCATCTGCCCTTATGAGCTCCTCCATCACTCCATCTGCCCTTATGAGCTCCTCCATCACTCCACCTGCCCTTATGAGATCCTCCATCACTCCATCTGCCCTTATGAGCTCCTCCATCACTCCATCTGCCCTTATGAGATCCTCCATCACTCCACCTGCCCTTATGAGATCCTCCATCCCTCCACCTGCCCTTATGAGATCCTCCATCACTCCAACTGCCCTTATGAGATCCTCCATCACTCCATCTGCCCTTATGAGATCATCCATCACTCCATCTGCCCTTATGAGATCCTCCATCACTCCACCTGCCCTTATGAGATCCTTCATCACTCCACCTGCCCTTATGAGCTCCTCCATCACTACATCTGTCCTTATGAACTCCTTCATCACTCCATCTGCCCTTATGAGATCCTCCATCACTCCATCTGCCCTTATCAGCTCCTCCATCACTCCATCTGCCCTTATGAGATCCTCCATCACTCCACCTGCCCTTATGAGATCCTCCATCACTCCACCTGCACTTATGAGATCCTCCATCACTCCACCTACCCTTATGAAATCCTCCATCACTCCACCTGCCCTTATGAGATCCTCCATCACTCCATCTGCCCTTAAGAGATCCTTCATCACTCCATCTGCCCTTATGAGATCATCCATCACTCCAACTGCCCTTATGAGCTCCTCCATCTGCCCTTTTTAGCTCCTCCATCTGCCCTTACGAGATCCTCCATCACTCCATCTGCCCTTATGAGATCCTCCATCACTCCATCTGCCCTTTTGAGATCCCTCCATCACTCCATCTGCCCTTATGAGCTCCTTCATTACTCCATCTGCCCTTATGAGATCCTCCATCACTCCATCTGCCCTTATGAGATCGTCCATCACTCCATCTGCCCTTATGAGCTCCTCCATCACTCCATCTGCCCTTATGAGATCACTCCATCTGCCCTTATGAGATCACTCCATCTGGCCTTATGAACTCCTTCATCACTCTATCTGCCCTTATTAGATCCTCCATCACTCCATCTGCCCTTATGAGATCCTCCATCTGCCCTTATGAGCTCCTCCATCTGCCCTTACGAGATCCTCCATCACTCCATCTGCCCTTATGAGATCCTCCATCACTCCATCTGCCCTTATGAGCTCCTCCATCACTACATCTGTCCTTATGAGCTCCTTCATCACTCCATCTGCCCTTATGAGATCCTCCATCACTCCATCTGCCCTTATGAGATCATCCATCACTCCATCTGCCCTTATGAGCTCCTCCATCTGCCCTTACGAGCTCCTCCATCTAACCTTACGAGATCCTCCATCACTCCATCTGCCCTTATGAGATCCCTCCATCTCTCCACCGGCCCTTATGAGATCCCTCCATCACTCCATCTGGCCTTATGAGCTCCTCCATCACTCCATCTGCCCTTATGAGATCACTCCATCTGCCCTTATGAGATCACTCCACCTGGCCTTATGAGCTCCTTCATCACTCCATCTGCCCTTCTGAGATCCTCCATCACTCCATCTGCCCTATGAGACCCTCCATCACTCCATCTGCCCTTATGAGATCCTCCATCACTCCATCTTTCCTTATGAGATCCTCCATCACTCCACCTGCCCTTATGAGCTCCTTCATCACTCCATCTGCCCTTATGAGATCCTCCATCACTCGATCTGCCCTTATGAGCTCCTCCATCACTCCATCTGCCCTTATGAGATCCTCCATCACTCCACCTGCCCTTATGAGATCCTCCATCACTCCACATACCCTTATGAGATCCTCCATCACTCCACCTACCCTTATGAGATCCTCCATCACTCCACCTGCCCTTATGAGATCCTTCATCACTCCATCTGCCCTTATGAGATCATCCATCACTCCATCTGCCCTTATGAGCTCCTCCATCTGCCCTCACGAGATCCTCCATCTGCCCTCACGAGATCCTCCATCACTCCATCTGCCCTTATGAGATCCTCCATCACTCCATCTGCCCTTTTGAGATCCCTCCATCACTCCATCTGCCCTTATGAGCTCCTTCATCACTCCATCTGCCCTTATGAGATCCTCCATCACTCCATCTGCCCTTATGAGATCCTCCATCACTCCATCTGCCCTTATGAGCTCCTCCATCACTCCATCTGCCCTTATGAGATCACTCCATCTGCCCTTATGAGATCACTCCATCTGGCCTTATGAACTCCTTCATCACTCTATCTGCCCTTATTAGATCCTCCATCACTCCATCTGCCCTTATGAGATCCTCCATCTGCCCTTATGAGCTCCTCCATCTGCCCTTACGAGATCCTCCATCACTCCATCTGCCCTTATGAGATCCTCCATCACTCCATCTGCCCTTATGAGATCCTCCATCACTCCATCTGCCCTTCTGAGATCCTCCATCACTCCATCTGCCCTTATGAGACCCTCCATCACTCCATCTGCCCTTATGAGATCCTCCATCACTCCATCTTTCCTTATGAGATCCTCCATCACTCCACCTGCCCTTATGAGCTCCTTCATCACTCCATCTGCCCTTATGAGATCCTCCATCACTCCATCTGCCCTTATGAGCTCCTCCATCACTCCATCTGCCCTTATGAGATCCTCCATCACTCCACCTGCCCTTATGAGATCCTCCATCACTCCACATACCCTTATGAGATCCTCCATCACTCCACCTACCCTTATGAGATCCTCCATCACTCCACCTGCCCTTATGAGATCCTTCATCACTCCATCTGCCCTTATGAGATCATCCATCACTCCATCTGCCCTTATGAGCTCCTCCATCTGCCCTCACGAGATCCTCCATCTGCCCTCACGAGATCCTCCATCACTCCATCTGCCCTTATGAGATCCTCCATCACTCCATCTGCCCTTTTGAGATCCCTCCATCACTCCATCTGCCCTTATGAGCTCCTTCATCACTCCATCTGCCCTTATGAGATCCTCCATCACTCCATCTGCCCTTATGAGATCCTCCATCACTCCATCTGCCCTTATGAGCTCCTCCATCACTCCATCTGCCCTTATGAGATCACTCCATCTGCCCTTATGAGATCACTCCATCTGGCCTTATGAACTCCTTCATCACTCTATCTGCCCTTATTAGATCCTCCATCACTCCATCTGCCCTTATGAGATCCTCCATCTGCCCTTATGAGCTCCTCCATCTGCCCTTACGAGATCCTCCATCACTCCATCTGCCCTTATGAGATCCTCCATCACTCCATCTGCCCTTATGAGATCCTCCATCACTCCACCTGCCCTTATGAGCTCCTCCATCACTCCATTTGTCCTTATGAGCTCCTTCATCACTCCATCTGCCCTTATGAGATCCTCCATCACTCCATCTGCCCTTATGAGATCATCCATCACTCCATCTGCCCTTATGAGCTTTTCCATCTGCCCTTACGAGCTCCTCCATCTAACCTTACGATATCCTCCATCACTCCATCTGCCCTTATGAGATCCCTCCATCTCTCCACTGGCCCTTATGAGATCCCTCCATCACTCCATCTGCCCTTATGAGCTCCTCCATCACTCCATCTGCCCTTATGAGATCACTCCATCTGCCCTTATGAGATCACTCCACCTGGCCTTATGAGCTCCTTCATCACTCCATCTGCCCTTCTGAGATCCTCCATCACTCCATCTGCCCTTATGAGATCCTCCATCACTCCATCCGCCCTTATGAGCTCCTCCATCACTCCACCTGGCCTTATGAGCTCCTTCATCACTCCATCTGCCCTTCTGAGATCCTCCATCACTCCATCTGCCCTTATGAGACCCTCCATCACTCCATCTGCCCTTATGAGATCCTCCATCACTCCATCTTTCCTTATGAGATCCTCCATCACTCCACATGCCCTTATGAGCTCCTCCATCACTCCATCTGTCCTTATGAACTCCTTCATCACTCCATCTGCCCTTATGAGATCCTCCATCACTCCATCTGCCCTTATGAGCTCCTCCATCACTCCATCTGCCCTTATGAGATCCTCCATCACTCCACCTGCCCTTATGAGATCCTCCATCACTCCACATACCCTTATGAGATCCTCCATCACTCACCTGCCCTTATGAGATCCTCCATCACTCCACCTGCCCTTATGAGATCCTTCATCACTCCATCTGCCCTTATGAGATCATCCATCACTCCATCTGCCCTTATGAGCTCCTCCATCTGCCCTCACGAGATCCTCCATCTGCCCTCACGAGATCCTCCATCACTCCATCTGCCCTTATGAGATCCTCCATCACTCCATCTGCCCTTTTGAGATCCCTCCATCACTCCATCTGCCCTTATGAGCTCCTTCATCACTCCATCTGCCCTTATGAGATCCTCCATCACTCCATCTGCCCTTATGAGATCCTCCATCACTCCATCTGCCCTTATGAGCTCCTCCATCACTCCATCTGCCCTTTTGAGATCACTCCATCTGCCCTTATGAGATCACCTCCATCTGGCCTTATGAACTCCTTCATCACTCTATCTGCCCTTATTAGATCCTCCATCACTCCATCTGCCCTTATGAGATCCTCCATCTGCCCTTATGAGCTCCTCCATCTGCCCTTACGAGATCCTCCATCACTCCATCTGCCCTTATGAGATCCTCCATCACTCCATCTGCCCTTATGAGATCCTCCATCACTCCACCTGCCCTTATGAGCTCCTCCATCACTCCATTTGTCGTTATGAGCTCCTTCATCACTCCATCTGCCCTTATGAGATCCTCCATCACTCCATCTGCCCTTATGAGATCATCCATCACTCCATCTGCCCTTATGAGCTTTTCCATCTGCCCTTACGAGCTCCTCCATCTAACCTTACGATATCCTCCATCACTCCATCTGCCCTTATGAGATCCCTCCATCTCTCCACCGGCCCTTATGAGATCCCTCCATCACTCCATCTGCCCTTATGAGCTCCTCCATCACTCCATCTGCCTTATGAGATCACTCCACCTGGCCTTATGAGCTCCTTCATCACTCCATCTGCCCTTCTGAGATCCTCCATCACTCCATCTGCCCTTATGAGATCCTCCATCACTCCATCTGCCCTTATGAGCTCCTCCATCACTCCATCTGCCCTTATGAGCTCCTCCATCACTCCATTTGCACTTATGAGATCCCTCCATCACTCCACCTGCCCTTATGAGCTCCTCCATCACTCCATCTGCCCTTATGAGATCCCTCCATCACTCCACCTGCCCTTATGAGCTCCTCCATCACTCCATCTGCCCTTATTTCCTCAGATTGTGAAGCGCAGCGCTCCGGCACGGTCACCTCTGGATCAGGATAAAGCTGCAGAATGGGAAGCGCTGTGTTGAGATGGCAGGATATGTGGGGTTCAGCGCCTGTAAATACATGCTTGGAGTTTGAATAAAGCTATGTTTCATTTGCATTTGTTTATTGTGATGGTTACTTTTATTTGTTCTTTTACTCATTTATTCATGTTTCTTATTGTTCTCAGTATATAAAAAATATAATTTAATTAATGTATGCATTAATTCATTGCTTGACTGACAATAGAGATGTTTCACTGCATTTAGCTAGTGTGTATTCATGCATAACTGTCATATGACAAAACAAATTACATTTAGATTTAACTTTTGGGGTTGGGCTAAGAATGCAATTCATTCTGATGTAATATTAATATTTAAGGAGCGATACTTAAATTTTTCGAGTTTAAAATCAACAGTTTTCTCCAAAGGAGAGATCTTCTAGCAGCGGCCCCGTCTCCTGTGTGCAGACATTACACACGCAGAGGAAAACTGTTCTCAGTTGTGCTGTCGAGTTAAAGATATATGAAGAGTTAGTGCACCTGTCGCTCATATCATTTAAACTTATTACATACAAGATCATGGAAAGATACCATAGTTGTATCTAACAATGAACAATCATAATGACAAAACAGAAATAATAAAGATCATTGGTTTGTGTACATCATAATATATTTATACACAGGAAAAAAGAACAATAACAAGGCAATCTTTAAATAGTTCTTCATAACACACAGTTTTTTGTTATAAGTCTGAGGGATGAAACGAGAGGTAAATTCATCAAGAAAAAGAGGAAACCTTAAAGGAGAACTTTTTGGGTATAAAATAAAGAAATTAACATATTCAACAGATGACGATTTGGGGGTTTCTTAATAAAAAAAATATATCCTCATAAGGATAAAACTGTGGGTCACATTAGGGTTTAAAATATAACAACTTCAATCAACCCTAAATGTATTCACAAAATAAATGGGCAGCTGTTTCTTCAAAAATACCACAACATGAACAAGTTTCATCAATATCAAGATATTTACAGATAGATGAATTAAATGTGTCGTTCATATCTTTTAATGTGATAACGCGTCGTAGGTCACCATGATAACGGTCAACGTGGCGAATGAGGTCCGGATCCCATTCACCCCATTTCACCCCATTCATACTCAACAGATTTGACTATAAAGTACCTGCTCTTTTAGCGCTCGTTAAGTACTCATTGAAATTAGGTACTCATTGCAGTACGCGATCCGAACGCAGCCAGTAGGGTCGGGGTTAATAGACTACACAGCTCCTTTCGGAGGATGCTTAACTAATCAGTTCCCGCCATACCCGTGATTGGTTGTTGCGAGAGCCCCACGTGCTAGGATTGGTCAGTTTAATGTGGCCGGTCTCTGACTGGCTTGACTAAGGGTGGGTGGAGTCCACTTATTTGTGGATTTCTTACAGTCTATGGTGGATTTGTCTCACGTCGAAGCGTTTCAAAATCCAGAGATGCGCGAGGGGATTTACAAAATGCCACATGAAGTGATTCACAAATGTGTGCAGCGATTTACAAATGACACCCGAAAGCGGTTCACAAATAAATTGCAGGCAGAATTGTGTTTATTACATAAAAAACATTTGTAAAAACAACAACAACAAATATATATATATATATATATATATATATATAATTTAATATATATATATATATATATATATATATATTATATGTTTTTTTTTTTTCAAATCTCATTTATATATTTGTGAATTTTATAATTTTTTGTGAATCTTTACATTTTTTTGTGAATCTCAATCAATTTACTGGAACAATGCAGCAATTCTAACCCCATACGTATTTGCCATGTGATTTTATTGGACATATTGGAGTGATTTTATTGGACATTTATGGAGTAAGAGCGTGTGCACAGCAAAATCACCAGTGTTAAATTAATACTGCTCAGTGTTTATATGAGTCCACACTCAGAGAGTGTTAATGAACACCTGAAGCAGTGCTAAAGTTAATGAGATAATTAAGTGATTAATGAGTGATGATTGAGCCATTATCAAAGACACCTGATGTTAACAAGCAGAATCACTGAAGGAGAAAATTGTAATTGGTATGTTACCATTATGGAGATCAGTGTTTGCTTTAGTTGGTGTCTTGACCCTTAAGTCTATAACTTTAGTTCTTTGTTTGGCTACTGTACCTACATTATGACAGTCAGATGAACAAAGAGAACAAGTTATTTGATGGTGTTATATATGTTTCAACTCTATCATTATCTCACAATCATTTGACCTGAATAGAGCCCAGTTTCTGAACTACATTTACTTTATTGACTAAAGCAGCACTGTCCTTCAAAATCACAATATAATCCTAATAGTTTCTTAAAACTTAATCACATACAAGACTTTTTTTTTCGCTCTTTTAAACCGACATCAAGAAGTAGCCTCTGACTCTCGACAATGGTGACAATTCTAAAGCATTTTGCAGTGCAATCAGGCTGCCACCAATCAAATCTCATTCATGGCTCCCATCATGCATTGCTGCATGAATAAATAATGAGCTTATGTTCAGATGTCATCTGTTTGTCACCCATTGTTGAGATTCATACGCTAATTATTCATGTCTGTATGTCCCCACCTGAATACTATTTAAGGTGGTTTTTTTTGTAAAGGTTTGATCATTTTGGATTTAATTGAAAAGGCTAAAAAAATGCAAACTCTACAATGACAGTGCTGCTATAATCCATATGGTAAACTTAACTCTGAAATTATGCTTTCAATGAGTTCAGTGATGCGGCTCAAATATTGATTATGTTAAAACACAACCAACACCATCATAACACCTCTTATCTTTGTTCATCAGGCGGTTATAATTCAGGTATAGCAGCCAAACATAGAATTATGGTTAATGATGTAAGGGTCAAGAGCCCCAACTAAAGCAAACACTGATCTCCATAATGGTAACATACCAATTACGATTTTCTCCTTCAGTGATTCTGCTTGTTAACATCAGGTGTCCTTCGATAATGCTCAATTATCACTCAATTAATTACTTAATTATCTCATTACCTTTAGCACTGCTTCAGTGTTCATTGAACACCCTCTGAGTGTGGACTCATATAAACACTGAGCAGTGTTAATTTAACACTGGTGATTTTGCTGTGTGTGATTAATTACCGGGGCTCCACCCTAAAGACGTCCAGATTGCCTATGAGTGTTAATTCAACCGGTTCTGAATTATTAAGAGTGTTTAAATAAGTTTAGAGTTTAGCTGTAGAGCAGTTGAACAGTGTGGAACTTAACAGACGTGCTGCTGTTTTTTTTTTTTTTTTAAAAAGACTCTTGATTTCTTTCTAGTCTTGGATGATTTCTCCTCATGGCTGTGAGGGAGATTTGTGTTTGGAAAGGGTTCATTTTAGCTCTCTTCCTCTTTGCCGTTGATGGACAGAAAAGGCCGTAAGTAGCCTACTATGGGCTTTGAAGTGAACAGAAGCAGCCTTATGTTTATGCTGATGCAGTTGTATTGCAAAATGAAGCACCAGAGCTTTAACCATAGTTAACCAAGTGTTAATGAACGGCATTCAGTATTTCATGAAATCTGCCATTTAAGAAGCGGGTTTATTAAACGTTGGCAATCAAACGGAACATAAAAACTGTGTTGGTGCTGCTGAGTCAGAGTGCAGTTGCCATGTATAGTATGAAATTGTTGCTTCAAATGATTGTTTTGACTGTACACCACTGGCTGGTGACAAGTTTTAAAATGTACGTCATTGAAATCATTCAAGATATTCTTTCAGTAATGAAACAAGCAAAGTATTTATGAATCATTCTATCAATATATATTTTTTAAATACACTACAATTAATGTTGCTAGAACATCTATCTAACATCTAAGTAACATGTTATTTGTTCAGAACTATGAATCATGCAGATCTAATACCAGCCCACTCCAACCCTCTCTTCCCCTGATAGAGATGATCTCTTTTGGGCTATTTTTGATGCTCAGACCTGGCAACCCTATGGCAGCCACTTTCTGTGAATGTTCAACCAACATGTAAATGTTCTGACCTGTTTCCATTTGGTACCTGAACCTAAACTTCATGATGTTTACACAGGTTATTCATGGTGACTTTCCCTGCAGTGATTGAATCTGGATCTGATGCTAAATTGTGTGCAAGTCTTCTGAAACCACAAGAGAGTCTCACAATGACCGTTTCTCTGCTTGATGATGAAAAATGGGATGACTCAACTTGTGCGGCAGGTTTCTTCAAAGCCTTTTCACCGCTGCTTTTGTTTCCAGGTCTGTCATTAGATGCAAGTTTCTTTTTTGTTTTTTTTGTTACACCATCTGGTTTACACAGTTTTTTCTACAGGCTCCTCAAGTAGATGGAGAATCTGTGCAGACGCTGAAGGTAGAAGTTAAAGGGAAGGTCCTTCAGAGCGACTGAAGAAAGGAAAGTCATGTTCAGATCTTACCTGCCTTTGACCTTCATCCAAACAGACAAACCCATCTACAATCCAGGACAAACAGGTGAGCTGTGAATTAACCTTGGTTGAATATTAGGTGTAGAAGGGTCTAATACGCTACAAGTTCTGATCTCTTTCAAGTGCATTATGCTTTAAATGTAAGCGTTTATTGCTGTTTTTGCAGTGAATTTCAGAGTTGTCACCATGGATGCCAAATTTGTGCCTCTTGATCAGACGGTAAGGTCTGGCCATGAACAAATAGCAAATTTATTGCAGGTTATTTTTGTGCACAGTTGCTCTTTTCCTTCAATGACTTTGCTGTATAAATGTTTATGCTTTTAAAATGCCTAAAATTCCTGTCTTTATCTTTCAGTACAATCTGGTGGTGGTGGAGGTGAGAATTTTCTCTGGTGGCAAGTCTTTGAATGGAGCCAACACCACTTTTGTACTTTTGCTTTGTTGGCAGTTTTTCTCTGAGTAACTGTTTTAATAGGACCATCAGAAAAACCGGATTGGTCAGTGGACAAATATTTCCTCAACGGGCTGGATATTGCAGCTTTCTCACGAGCTAAACCCAGAGGCTCAGATTGGGATGTACACACTGAAGGCTTTTATTGGCGACCAAATGAAGGGCCCACGTTTTTTGAGGTGAAAAAACTACGGTAAGTCTGTGTATATAATGTGCAAACAGTACCATGTAGTACAAAGTACCGATCTGAGGTCTTAATCTAAAGCATTTTGTTTCTGGTTTAGTTTTACCCAAGTTTGACATGATCATAAACACACCACAGATGTACAGCGTTGCAGATGTGGACTGAAAGTTGAGGCTTGTGCCAAGTGAGTTTTTTTTTTTTTTTTTTTTGCCTCTTTGTCCTTGTGTAGTCACTTGATCTTGTTCCTTGTGACCTTCCCAGATACACATATGGCCAACCTGTACCTGGTCAAGCCTTGGTGGAAGTATGTCGTGAGCCATTTCCATACGTTGTTTCCGGAGTTGACTCCGTAGGTTGCCTGACTCAAACCGCAGAGGTGTGTGACTCCTGCCTTAAAGTGGAGGGTTTTTCTTCTGCTTGTGCTTTAGTTAATGTGACTCCTTTGTTCTGCTACCAGATGAATGCCACCCGGCTGCGCCTCCCTTACCGTTGATACATCAGTGTTTTTCAACACCAAATTTGAAAATAAAATGAAAGACACTCTTTTGTAAATGTGAATGTCACTGAGGAGGGAACAGGTGAGCTTTGGGCTGAATGAACCAACGGCACATGGTATGGAGGAAGTTGACTTGTTAATTCGGAGCTTTTTTTTCCCCCAGATGTATTGATGTCAAAATCTGCAACGGTCTCCATTACGTTTGAAGTTGGCAAGGTCACGTTCATGGACCTCCCGGATTATTGTGACCCAGGATCATGATAATGGAAAGGCAAGAAAGTTTATCCCTTGTTGCAGAAGCCTTCAGATTGGTTCCCTTTCCTAACCTTGATTCCAACAGATATCAGTGTCTCGTTTCGATGGTACTCCAGTCCGCAAACAAAGTGGTTTATCTCCTGAATGGGGAAAGCCGGCACAACAAACTGCTGCAGAATCTGACCACAAACCAGAACGGACTGGCTAAATTCTCACTGAACACAGCTAATCTTCCTAAAGCTTCTCTCAATCTGGTGGTACGATTTGATCTTGTGAAATGTTGACCCTACATTAGCAAATCTTTTGCATGAAACCGATTTCATTCGTGGTTCCCCAGGCAAGTGTGACTCCAGCAGTAGTTTATGGTTACAAATTACCATACTTCACCACAGATACAAGGGTTGTTCAGCTTCTCCAACCTGATTCTTTGAACCCATCATCTAGTGAACTAACTATAGTGACGCTCGAGCAGCCGCTCAAATGCGGTGCTGCGTTTCCAGTGACCGAAGTATTCTTTTGTTGGAGAGGCTGGCGACTACAGCACTGACATAATCTATATGGTGAGTGGAATTAATATGCTGTTGTCAATTCCTGTTTGTCCAGCACATTTTATGCACCTGTTTGTCTTTTGTCAGGTCATGTCCAGAGGAGTGATTGTCCTCCATGGATTTCATACGGTCAAAGCGAGGGCTTCTAATATAGTCACGAGTGGCTCAGTGTCGTTCCAACTGCTGTCAGTGCCGATATGGCTCCAGTAGTGCAGATTCTGGTCTACTGTGTTCTTCCCAGTGAGAGTGTAGTGGCTGGTAATGCGTCATTTGACACAGAAACATGTTTCCAAAACCAGGTATGCAGTACACTGGCATCTTGTGCTCAAGTGGGGAATGGTGATGTGTCCTACAATGTTGATTCTTGTTCCAGGTGTCTCTACAGTTCTCTCCTGCTACAGCCGTTCCTGCTGAGGGAAATGTTCTGACTGTCTCTGCTCAAGCAGGATCTCTGTGTGGCCTCAGTGCTGTAGATCAGAGCATCCGGATCATGGAGCCAGGAAGACGTCTGAGTGCTAAAATGGTATCCATATGCAGTTGACTTAAATTCTCAAGTTGAATCTGACTGTCAATCAAGACCAACAGGAATGAGTAATGCTGATGGATTAATTGGACAAACTTATGCTATTATGCGGCTTATGTTTATAGCTTTTTTACTGTACATTAACGCCTAACATTATAAACTGACCATAAATGCATTAATGTTTGGTATGATAGTTAAACAATTTTCCAAAAACGTGTGACTGACAACACTGTTTTATGGTCCCAGGTGTTTGACTTGCTCCCGGTGCGATCACTATCGGGTTACCCATACAGCGTTCAGGATGAACCAGAGTGTGTAGGTTTCCAACCCCGTCGAGCTCTTCGTATTAGTCGTCCCTACACTTCTCCTACAAATAAAGCGTACACAACCTTCAAGGTAGAAAAGCATTCATGACCATATAGTTACTGAATAGTCATTGACTTTAAATCCGGCCTTATGTTTTGGCTTGTTACTCTGACAGATCCTGGGAATGAAGATTGCAACAAATCTCCCTGTACTAGCCCCTCTGTGCCCACCGTATCCCAGATTACCAAAAAGTAGGTCTATGCAGATCAAGAATTCTTTCAGTGAAAACAAAATCCTGCATGACTTGCCTTGAGTTAGGAGAGGTTGTTCCATGTTCTTTGTGGACCAATAAATTCTGTTTTTTTTTATTTTTTTATTAAAAGATGGTCAGATATGGACCTTGTTTATTCTGTGGACACTAAGAAAGTTCAAACTAAATGGTGTAAAATCGCTGGTCTCTCCAGTGATTAATTTTTCTGGCCGTCCTATGGCAATGGCTGGAGTGGCTGTGGCTGATGTGGCTCCGGCTGAAATGGCTCTAGTAGCAGAAAGTGCTGGAAGTGACACTTCCTCTTATGAAGTGACCGTCAGGACTTACTTTCCAGAAACATGGATCTGGCAGCTTGCTCAAGTGGGGTTAGTGAAGAATCTTGTTCCTTTTAAAGCTACTTGCCCACAGATTTTACTTCGCTTCCCCTTATTTATTTCTTGTGCTGTCTTTCAGAGACATTGGATCCACACAAGTTCCCCTCACTGTTCCTGACACCATCACCACATGGGAGACCGAGGCGTTCTGCCTGTCCTCAAAAGGTTTTGGTCTGGCTCCTCCTGCTCTGCTGACGGTCTTCCAGCCCTTCTTCCTGGAGCTCTCCCTGCCGTACTCCATCGTCCGTGGGGAGTCTTTTGATCTGAAGGCCACGGTCTTCAGTTATCTGTCAAAGTGCATCATGGTCTGTCATAGTTTCTTTATATAATGGAGCAAAGATGCATGACCTTCTCTATAAAGATCCATGTGCTCTTTCATTGACAGGTTAAAGTAACCCCAGATTCATCCACAGCCTTCACTCTTAAACCATATACTGATCCGTATTCATCTTGTCTTAATGCCAATGGGAGAAAGACTTTTAAATGGGTTCTCTCAGCTTCCGTTCTCGGTCAGTTTTGGATCATCTCTCTAAATGTTAAGTGTATATTAGGTGTTGCTCACTTCCTGTCTTGCACTGCAGGAACTGTCAATGTGACTGTCAGTGCTTCAGCTGAATCATCCCAGACTAGATGTTGCAATGAACTAGTGACGGTGCCGATGAGAGGACGCATTGACATAGTCACTCGAAGTCTACTTGTCCTGGTCAGTGTTACCAGCCTTCTGAAGTTTTATCATGGATCTCATGCTGCTTTACTGATGTGGTGTTTTTTTGCTTTTATAGCCTGAAGGAGTTGAAAGGACAAACACCCAGAGTTGGTTACTGTGTCCAAAGGGTTTGTTTGCACTCAACGATCCCCCAATACATTTAGCCTGTACAGCCAAACATTAGCCTAACTCTCAATACTTATATTCTTTTCTGTCTGCAGGAAACGTTCTTTCTGAAGACGTGACCCTGACATTCCCAAAAAATGTTGTTCAAGGATCAGCTAAATGCTCTGTTTCAGTCCTTGGTAAAGTATTTCATTGAATAAAAACTGACAGATATATTCTGCTAAATATTACTTTTTTTTTTTATGTGGGTTTTATGCTTGACCTCTTGTAGGGGACATAATGGGTCGTGCGCTGAACAATCTGATAGGTTATTAAAGATGCCATATGGCTGTGGAGAACAGAATATGATTGTTCTTGCTCCAAATATATACATCCTGCTGTACCTGGAAGTCACGGGGCAACTCACTGCAGCCATCCGAGAGACTGCCACAGGCTACCTTCAGAAAGGTGTGGATGATCAAATCCACTTTTATGTTGGAGACTAAATTCCAGGGAGGTGTAGTCCTCTTCACATTGGAGTGTGCCCGACTGTTTAACTCCCTGACCAATTTACATGTGACTTTTGACCTAATCAGGATACCAAAGACAACTGAACTACAGACATAATGATGGTTCATACAGCACATTTGGTTATGATGAATCGAATACATGGTAAGTTTCACACTGTACTACTGTGTATAATCTGTGGTACCAGCGGTTTCCAAGTTCAGTTTGTGACCTTCTCCATGGCCAGGTTGACCGCCTTTGTCATGAGGTCTTTTGGTCTAGCGACGCGTTTCATCTTCATTGATCCGAATGTCCTTCAGAGTGCAAAGGACTGGCTAATAAGCCAGCAGGGTTCAAATGGTTGTCTCATGCAACGGGGAACTTTGTACCACAATGACATGAAGGTACATGTGTTATCAAATACACCTTAACCATAAACTTTTCAAGATTGTTTTTTTTAAAATCTATGTGCTGGTGTTTTAGGGTGGAGTTGGTGACAACGTGACCATGACTGCCTACGTTGTTGCATCGCTGCTTGAACTAGGCGTCCCCGCCACAGTAAAAACATCTCCAGTAGTTGTATGAGCTCCTTGCAAATGGCCTTCTGGCTGTTGTCTGATATCTGCTTTGCTTTCAGGATCCTGTCATTACCAATGCTCTGTCATGCTTGAGGCCTGTCGTTGGGAGCCTGGAAAACACTTACACCATGGCTCTGCTGACCTACACCTTCAGTCTGGCTGGAGAGACCACCACTCGATCACAGCTTCTAACAACCTTGAACGACGTTGCCATTTCTGAAGGTAAGATGTACCAGCCTCTTGTTTGTTCAAGTTCTTTGTCATCAACTTTCTCTCCATCTCATCCTAAGGCACTAAGCTCCATTGGTCTCAGACCACCCTCTGGTGATACTCTGGGAGTGGAGATCAGCTCTTACGTGCTGCTAGCGGTTCTCGCTGTTCAGCCTCTCACGACAGCTAATCTGGGCTATGCTAACCGCATTGTCAACTGGCTCGTGACCCAGCAGAATCCCTATGGAGGCTTCTCCTCCACCCAGGTGCCTCCGACTACCAAACATGAGTGCAATAAATTACGAGGAGTTTTTAATCTGGTACTTGTTTTTAGGACACAGTGGTGGCGCTTCATGCCCCTGTCTGTGTACGCTGCAAAAGTGTTCAGCTTGGACGGCTCCAGCACTGTTACCCTACAGTCCTCAGTAGTAGGAGGAGACTCCTATAGCTTCAGTGTGAACCGGGACAACAGGCTGCTGTATCAGGAGAAGCCGCTGAAGAACGTTCCGGGCAAATATAGTGTTTAAAGCATCAGGATCCACTTGTGTGTCTGTGCAGGTCAGTATTCTCACCCCACCCTTTTTTTTTTTTTGTGCACATCCTTATCCTATTGTGCTTGGTTCACTCATACTGCAGGTTGCGTGTTTCTACAACATCCCGACACCTGCTAAAGTCTCCAAAACACTGAGTGTTGAAGCAAAGGTGACTGGAGACTGCCAACCGCTTGAAGCCAATTTCATTTTGAAGTTCACGGTGACGTAAGAACCTTTCACTTTGTGTCCTGAAACCAGCTTGTTTATGGCCCTTACAAAAGGAAGCGGTGTTCTTGATCCTGTTGACTAAACCTCTATTTCCCCATCACCCTCATTCAGCTACAATGGTGTAAAAGCAAGCTCTAACATGGTTATTGTGGACATTAAACTCCTGTCAGGCTTCACGGCAGATACGTCACTGGTTCGTATGTGTTTACAATTATTTAGAAGGTCCCAAGATGCTTGAAGCTTCTTCAGTTGTAATTCTGGATGTAAATGTCTCGTCCTCCTCAGCTTGGTTCTTCACCCCAATCGTTTGCCCCGCTAGTGGAGCGGGTTGATTCTGAAGATGATCATGTTGTGGTGTATCTGAAAGAGGTGAGACTCACCCTGAGCAAATTACTAGATGCCATCATGTTCTGTGTATGTGCTGCTGTTCATCCTTTGTCTCACAGGTTCTCAAAGGCGTCCCCATGAGTTACACTCTGCAGCTGAAACGGTTCTTAAAGTGAACAATCTCAAGCCAGCGGTCATACATGTTTATGACTACTATCAGACAAGTAAGCTTTAATTTTAATCATGCTTTGCTCTGGCTGAATTCTCAGTTAATTTTTATGTTCCTCTCTCAGGTGATTCGTTTGAGACCACCTATACGTCTCCCTGTCCATGATTTAATTCAGTACTGTTTGTAGGACACATGACTTAAATAAAACTGCTTTTATACAATCCGTTCTCTTTGCCTCCTTTTTGTTGCTAACCTGTGACATTAGTTTGAAGCAGGAAGTTAATCATGAGTTATTTGTCCTGTGACTTCAAATCCTTACATGGCTGAAGTGTAGTTCACTCAGGCAGTGACTACTTGTTTTTGGACTTCAGGCCAGGAGGCCAGAGAGTGCCCTTTTAGGAGGTCACTTTTATGGACTCAGATATGGCTACAGCTGAATAACATGCAGGCATAGATGTTTTGAATAATGAAACATTGAAAACAAACACGATTGCAACTTTTTCTGTTTTTCAAACCATCTTGGGTATTTTCGTAAGAATAATGTACATCTATAATTAGGTTTGCCGTCTAATAGTCAATGAGGTTTAGTCAGCCAATTTTATTGCTCGTAGAAAGAAAAAAAAAAACTCCACAAACACTGGTGTTTTCTGATAAAGCACTAACTTAATGAAAGTCAAAGGTCAAGAGCTCAAAGCAAACACTGATCTCCATGATGGTGACCTAAAATGGAACATTTTCAATAAGACATCCATAAGCTAAACCTGTTAATACTCAAGAGCTTCTGTAGTTCCACAGAAATAGTCAGTCTGGTTAGTACTAAGTGAAGCTGGTAATGCTATTCGTGGAGTTGTTTAATCAGATCGAGAGTTCATGCATTTTATCTTCAGTTCATTTAAGGCTGTGGTTGAAGAAAGTTGTTTGTTCTTGGCTTTCTTTTAGTGCTTGTTCACAGCAGGTGATTGAAAGAATGTTTCAGGAACATCATACTAACATTTAAATAACATTCTATTAACATTCAGGAAACTGGACGTTTTTATGTTCTTAATGTTACAAATCAATGTTCCTAGAATGTTGAATTTTAAGTCGAAAATTCAGTTTGAGGAACATACCTTTCAAAACCTGTTCCTCTAACATCAAGAAAACTGGACATTATGTTTTCAGAACCAACACTGAATATTTGGAGAAAGTTCTTATAACAAAAGTCTGTTAGCTGGGATTTTCCCTCGGCCCACATGCGGCAAAGAATGAAGGCCTTGGAGTGGCCTAGATCTAAAATAAAGACAAGGGCCACACATGGGCTTTAAATTACCAGAGTCTCAGCCAATTACTAACCCATAACTGGCCCTGCATTGGGTATGAACAGGTTTTAGTGTTGGTACCAATTCTTAGTAAGTAAACCAGAAACTCCAAAACTGAACCACACCTGAGCCTTATCTGCATTGTAAAAAAAATTGTTAAAAAAAGGTCAATGACTGCCAGCTACAGCTGCCAAACAAAAAATGTAAAATTAAACTGCAAAAAACAGTACTTTCTATTTAACTTTTTACAGAAAAACACAGGCTTTTAAATGACTAGTTTCTGGAGGCTTTTAACGGGTAGGTGGGGATAAATGAATGTATTTTGTTATTCGCAACTTGTTCACACACACTTATAAGATTCGTTCACAAATGCCACTTCTATACTAAAATATCTTTATCATCCTTAGACTAACTACTGAAATTAAATATGGTCATTTAAATGTAAAATGCCCTTTAGAAAAGTTTCTTCCCTACAAAATAATGTTCACTCACCTGATTAAAGTGAAGAATGTACTTGTGAAAATATGTAAGGAGAGATTCATCAAATACACTTGATTCCAAGTTTAATTACATGACAAATAAAGACATTTACAGCTGAACGTTGGTTCATCTGAATGGTGCTTGTATTTAGGGAAATACTCTCCATTCATGAACAGACTGTATAGCATGTCTCTTTCAGGTACTTAAAAATGTGAGAATGGATTCTTATTTCCCAATTTTCAAATTTAGATGGACTTAAAAATTGAGATCCTTTTTAAAAAACTAAATTGTCTGTGAAATCAAACTGGTTTTAAATATCTTAACTGTGCATTATCTGATGTTAATACTTTGATTTCTTCATCCGCCTCGGTGAAGCTGTACGGCGTCTTTGTGTGTCTAAAAGATGAAGCTCTCTGCCGCTCCTCTTCAGATCTTCCTCCTCCAAAGTGACGTGTTAGCGTGCTAGCAGCCTGCTGGAACTTCTTGGGCTCAATCCCGTCGTCTGCTGTGATCGGACGCCTGATTAAAGCTTCAGTCTTCGGTCCATTATGGTCCATCTCAAACACAGAGCTCCGCTCCTCCTCTTCCTCCCGACGCTCGTAATGAGGAAACATGAGCTGTCAATCAACTCCAGAACCTCGCTCATGAGGGAGGGGCCGAGGTCCACTGTGAAGGACGAGAGCGAATCAGATCGTGTCATGGAGACGTCACTGTTCTCCGGTAGGGAACTCCGTCGACTGTCTTCACTGAGCAGGTCAGATGTTTCTGCAAAGCTTTGGTCCAGTCGTGATAAACGAGGCAGCGTGATGAAACCAGAACGAAGACATGCAGGAGAGGAGAGGAGAGGAAAAACAACATGTTTCAGCACATCTTTCACATTAGTTAAGACATGCACTGAACATTTCAAAATCTTTTAGCCTTTTATGTTCAAACCGGAGTCAGAAAGATGGAGAGACTCAAGAAGTGACAACATGTAGACAACATTTCTGAATGGCAAGTTGATGAATTTATGTAGTTTATGTGTAGCTATCTTCTAGTCACTGATTAGCATATTCTGTCATGATAATCTAAAAATCGCATTCCCGGGGCGGGGTTTATGTAAATTCTAGGGTTTGTGATGTCACTAACCCGGTAGGCATGTCGTGTAGTCCCTACCGGCCGTTTGTTGTAGTCCTTAAAAAGCAATTTCCTTCAAAGAAAATATGGAGGGTAAACATCAATCAATGTACATGAATTGTGTTATTGTTAGAGTTCCATGTTAAACACAGATGTCATACAAAAGGAAAACATAAAATAGAGTTTAGCCATTCTTTTTATTCAACACCTGGAGAACACTGTTACGCAGTCTTTATCACAGATAAAAATAGAAAAACAGAGGTGAATAAAACAGCAAGACATGGGTTGTAGTATGTTCTGTAGGGTCCAGACAAGATGATCCAACTTGCTTTGTAGCAGTCGTCTCGATGCTTTTCAAAACCTTTTGAAATAAATCATGTCATTACTAAAACCACCACACTTACACAGTTCTTTTTCTTTTCTTTTTTTCTCAAATAAATAAATATAAATGGTTGTAAAATGAAGAGATTAACTATGTTCAGGAGATTAAACATGATTTTCCACTTTCTACAGTCTGGATTGTTACCAAATTACAGTTCATGTACAGGTTCATTCATTATTATTTCAGAAACACATCATTATAATGCAGGTTTTGTTGCTAAAGGACATTCTATAGCATCAGAACACATAATGTGAGAGATATTTGCGAGTAGGCTACATCTGCAGTTGGCTAAAATGTAGTTGTCTGTTTGCACACGATGAAAAACAATAACTTTTCAGACGGTCCCTATCTTGGTTACCACAATACATTGAATTTTCTATAGTATGTATGCATAAAAAAATATACTAGCCCATTTTGATTGATTGTAGAAAATGTTGTAGTTCACAATCTTTGTTGTCAATATCATGTAGCTGCTTCGAATCTGAAAAAGATAGCTTTATTGACTATTTAATTGAAAAAGTTATTTAACGCGAATGTGCGAATATAAAACCAACTTTACCTAAGTTCAATACCAGCCTCCTACAGTTCTGCCGCAGGCTCAAGACGCAGTAGTCCAGCGCGGCGGCTACACATTTCCATGTTTTAACATTTAAATAAGACAACATCTAACATTATATTGCAAATGCAACCTCCTCCACCAACGCAAAGTTTTTGCCGTATTACCAAATAACGTTAGCTGCATGGACACACACGTCGGATCTGAACAGTTGCCTTACAAAAATCAACATAATTTTAGATCAGATTTGATACAAATATAATCGGATTTGGACTGAAAGTGTGAATGTAGCCATAGTTAACTACGTCGACATTTTAGCCATAGTCAACGCTTCATTTACACATGTGTCTGATGCTGTACCCCTCTCAATCACAAACGCCTTCTTCATCAGTTTTTTGCACTCTTCTCTTTAACTTTTGACAGTCTATAGCACTCGACATGTTTTTTCCCGATGTGACCGATTGGTACAGACCAAAACTCACTCGACCATTTTTCAGCAGCAATAATCAGCCAAATTTGCGAGTCCGTTCAGTTCAGTGGCATTATTTACGTGCTGTGCCTCCAAAATGGCCGACTTCGGGATTGATGACGCGTCGTGAAACCCCTCTATTGAGCAGATCAATCACAGAGGTGAATCTTGTCTGGATGTTCCAGGGACAGAAGAACGCGTGTGTGTATCCGGTGGAGAGAGGCTGATGATGCTGAATGCTCTCATCAAAGGCTTTGAGTGAGTATACTACAGAAATGGTAGCCTGGGAAAACCCAGACAACTTCCGGCAAATTTAGATTTGCTCTGAAAGTTAGTCTGGCAAAGAGCTCATTCAAGCCCATTTCCAATCCGTGAAATCGAGGCACCAATCAGAAACGTTGGGGCGGGCTTTACACGATGACGACAGCGCTGGGATTTTGAAGCAGATTATTTTGTAGCCTACATTACAAAGATGGATGCCGCCGTCGAACATCACTCGCATCTGTTTTAAGCGATTTGAACGTTTCCTTTTTGTTAAAAACCGAGCAAAGAACAACACTCGGAGATGTTTCTCCGCCGCCGCCGCTCTGCATACGTCATCTCCTTCAGCGCTCTGATTGGTTTTAGGTCCACCGCGACGTCCGTTGGTGACGCCCAGCATTTTTGGGAAAAAAAGGTTTTAGGGTTTTTACTCAAATATAAAGTAAGATCATTTTTGTTACTTTTAATACATAAATCAAAATTACATTGTGCTGTTAAAAAAAACTGCTTTTGTATAATGTTTGTGCATTTTTGTAGGATCTGAAATGTCTGCAGACTGGTGTGTGCACTGAGGAGAGGAGCCCAGCTCTTGGATGAGATCCTCCATCACTCCATCTGCCCTTATGAGCTCCTCCATCACTCCATCTGCCCTTATGCGATCCTCCATCACTCCATCTGCCCTTATGAGCTCCTCCATCACTCTATCTGCCCTTATGAGATCCTCCATCACTCCGTTTCCCCTTTATGACATCCACCCTCACTCCATCTGCCCTTATGAGCTCCTCCATCACTCCATCTGCCCTTATGACTCCTCCATCACTCCACTGCCCTTATGAGATCCTCCATCACTCCATCTGCCCTTATGAGCTCCTCCATCACTCCATCTGCCCTTATGAGATCCTCCATCACTCCACCTGCCCTTATGAGATCCCCATCCCTCCACCTGCCCTTATGAGATCCTCCATCACTCCAACTGCCTTATGAGATCCTCCATCACTCCATCTGCCCTTATGATATCATCCATCACTCCATCTGCCCTTATGAGATCCTCCATCACTCCACCTGCCCTTATGAGATCCTTCATCACTCCACCTGCCCTTATGAGCTCCTCCCATCACTCATCTGTCCATGAACTCCTCATCACTCCATCTGCCCTTAGAGATCCTCCATCACCCCATCAGCCCTTATCAGCTCCTCCATCACTCCATCTGCCCTTATGAGTCCTCCATCACTCACCTGCCCTATGAGATCTCCATCACTCCACCTGTCACTTATGAGATCCTTCCATCACTCCACCTACCTTATGAAATCCTCCTGATGTGTATTCCCCTCCATCTATCACCTTTTTCTTAACTCTTCCTTCTTTTTTCTTTCATCTCTCCACCTGCCTGGCCGACGCACCTCATTCAGCACCACGTTGAGATCGATCCTGGGTAGTGGTGCGCTGTGCCGGCCCGTATACGTTTGCCTAACATAAGAAAAAGGTGGTTCAGAGTGATGAGCTATGTTGGAAATGGTTAAAGAAGAGTCAAGCAGTGACTGGGCGAGCCCGATAGACTTAGTTCCTAACACTGGACGGCTCGTCCCGTTTCTGATGTTGCCTATAGGAAGGTGAACGCGTGTCTAAGTTTTGATGCTTATCCACTATCGAGGTTGACGAATTCTTGATCGGCCTGGGTACTGCACTTTTTATTCGACATTGACTTATACGAAGGGTTATATTGGCAGATCCCTGTCCCCAATGGTCCAAAGAAAAAAACAGCTTCACAAAACGCCGTTTGGATTACACAAATTGTACCCTTCTTTCGGGTTTGTTTCGTGCTCCGCGACCTTCCAGCGTCTGATGGGAACAAGCTACTCTGGCAGCATGGCTGCATATTCCGCAGCCTACTTGGATGATATTATCATCAATAGTAAACGATTGCAGCGTCATATGCACATTTGCGGCTGTCCTGAGACCAGAGAAGGGCGTGGCTCCCGCCAACCCGAAAAGTGATGTCAATTGTGCCTGTGGAAGTGAGAATCTGGTTTTCCACTTGGGTCACGGACAGGAGGCGTCCCCAAAATAGATAAGACGGCAGCAGTTGCGACCTTCCGAGACCCAAGACCAAGAAGAGGTTAGACAGGTCCTGGGGCTAGCGGATATTACAGGAGAATGTGCCTAATGTATTCGTACCTCGCTACCCGCACGATTAACTAAAAAGGAATGCGGCCAGATATGGTCCAGTGTTCGGAGCAGTGCCAGCAGCTTTACCCAAATAAAGGCTGCTCTGTGTGCGTCCCGCCTTTATGCATGCTCCCTGATTTCTCACTATCTCTCTCCCTTTTATCCTACAAACGGATGCATCGGACAGGGGGCTGGGCCAGGAGGTGGAGGTGTAGAGCGGGGCCTGGTGCTGTACATCAGTCGTAAGCTCTCTAAGAAGAGAGACGATGTACAGCACCAATGAGAAAGAGTGTTTTGGCCATCAGGTGGGCCTTTCTCACCCCCGCTTACTCACCTGGGGCGGGAGTTCACCCTCTGTTCGGCACCAACAACGCACCCCTGCAGTGCTCCACCTCCACCGCATGAAAGATACAACCGCGGATCACCCGTTGGTATCTCTAGCTTTACAGCCGTTTAAGTTCCATGTGATCCCAATGCCGGGTGCACAGATGGTTTTGGCTGACTTCCTCTCCATGAGGGGGGGGGGGGGGCTGCAGGCCGGACGTCTCCCCCGGCTGAGGCGGGCGGTGGGGGGTATGTGGGCGAGGGGGGCGTGGTTTCGCGAATCCTGTAGCGGAAGGGAGTCAGCGAGCTGCGCGGAGAGTAGTGGTCAAGAGCAGATGACAAGCACCTGTGACCTGATTTGCAGTAATTTTGCGTGGAGACTGCATAAAGCCGCCGGCTGTGAAGAGAAGCAAAGGAGAGCACTGGGAACTATCTGCACAGACGCCTTGTGCTGCACGAAGCTGAACGTCCAACTTAGATTCTCCTGTTTCCTGTTTTGTTGCCGTGGAGATAGTTACACTGCGCCGCGCACGAGCGCACACTAACTTTGTCTTTTTATTTGTATTGGAGTAAAAAAGTGCGAGTCCCAATTCGCCGACCTTCGTCTTCTACCTCCACCCCACTTGAACACCACTACACAAGGTTTCTGAGATAACAATTGCTATCAGCTCCTGTGATCTACAACGCTTTCACTGGAATGCTGTTCACAGTTGCATCAATGAGCAAGCTTGGCACTACCTTTTGTAGCGCGTCCTACCTGGGGTGGTTTGGGGACTGACTTCTCCACAACTGAGTCTCCTTGCAGCCGGACGGCGGTTTTGAATCCTCACTACTAGACCGGAGTTTGGTCGAGGTTGCAGCCTCATGCACTCACTGCGAAAATGTCCTTCTTCACCACAGTGTAAACCCCAACTGTTTATCAAACACGGCTGGACTGGGGAGTAGGATCTGGTTAGTCTGCACACTTGTGTTGAGGACGCCCTCTCCTACTTTCCGATTTGCTCTCATCCACTTTCTGGTCCATAACCACAGGTTGTCTAGTTCGATTGCAGCTGCTCCACTTTTTCATCAGGAGTGAAACTGGTCAGCAGTCACAAAGTTTCTTACTAATTCTCTCCAACTGTCTCAGTTAAGGGATGCAGTTTTCTGCGAGAGAAGGCTAGCTGTCTGCAGTTGACTTAGCTTGACAATGCATCCGCGTGAGGGCTGCATGATTATTTAAATGGACACTACATCACATCTGCCATGAAATCCGCCTGACTCTGCTCTTTGAATCAACATCAACACGCCCCACAGTGGCTCGATAATTGGTCTCATGGGCCTCTACATAGTCCTTTGAGCCTCCACTAATGAATGGGGACTCAGTTCATTACTTCCTAAGCCACCTTTGGTTACGAAGCCCTTTGATGAAGAAATCTGTGGCAAGTTGGTCTTGCTATCCGAGGTCCACACCAGGGTAGGCTAAGGTGACTAGCATTGTACCTCTTCTGCAAACTCAGCTGCCGACTCTTTGAAATGGAGGAGTCTCCATGCTTCCTTCTAATTGTGTTGGAGGGTCACGTCGACCAAAACGTTGATTTACTGCACTTTCAGAAGAGTGGTAGTCCTCTCCGAATAAGCCTTACAGGAAGTTTTTGAAAAAAAAACAGACTAACATAATTGCCCTGCCACCCCACAGGCTAACATGAAAATAGTCCACCCTGTGGGCTCACTCCATCCATACTTTCAGCCTGCCGTCAAAATGTACTAGAAATGATTTCCCAGTCCCCACAACCACCAAAAATAGCCGAGCTTCGCTCTGGACCCTCATGAGAAAAGGGTTGCCTTGATGATGTCAAAAACATCGGTGGGTGGCAGAAGCTGAGATCCACGCTCACTTATTTCGTTGCCTAACACCCTGTCTCTATGGAGGGGGAAGCTCTGTGGGGCCAGAAGTACGTGCTCTCAGTTGTATGGACTTATAGCTCAGCAGCAAACGGTCCACATTGAAATGTTGTGTGACCTCTCTGGATTCCTCTAAGGAAACTGAGGAATCACAGTAAGGCATCTCCGCCTTCTCTCCTGACGCGAGGGCTGCAAGCTCTCACGGTGTCCCACCGTAGTGCAAGTGGACATGGATGTTTTGCGGGCTTGGGTACTACTTGCAAAGGAGCAATATTAGGAGTCATCATTGAATGCAGTTGCTTCCATTAATCTTACTCTGATTTTCAAGCATTGCCTTCAACCAGTCTGGAGGTTGGTCGGAAACAGGGGCTGCTGCAGCCATTGCTCCCTAGGTATAAATTCAACCCTGTACAATGATTTAATTATTTCTCTATTTTTCCTCTTTTCTTCTCTTTTTTTTTATATTCTCTTTTTTATTTATAATATTTATTTTTCTTTTGTTTTTTTTCTCTCTCCTTTTCCTTATCTTTTTGTTCCTTATTTTATCTGTTTTTACAGTCAATTATTCTCACATAGAGATGCAGAGGATGCAGATGGGAGGAGATGGAGATGCAGAGAAGATGGAGATGCAGAGGAGATGGAGATGCAAAGGAAATGGAGATGCAGAGAAGATTGAGATCCAGAGGAGATGGAGATGCAGAGGAGAGGAGAGATGCACAGGAGATGGAGATGCAGAGGAGATGGAGATGCAAAGGAGATGGAGATGCAGAGGAGATGGAGATGCAGAGGAGAGTTGCAGAGAAGATGGAGATGCAGAGGAGATGGAGATGCAGAGAAGATGAAGATGCAGTGAAGATGGAGATGCAGAGAAGATGGAGATGCAGAGGAGATGGAGGTGCAGAGGAGATGGAGATGCAGAGGAGATGGAGATGCAGAGAAGATGGAGATGCAGAGGATGTGGAGATGCAGAGAAGATGGAGATGCAGAGGAGATGGAGATGCAGAGGAGATGGAGATGCAGAGAAGATGGAGATGAAGAGAAAATGAAGATGCAGAGGAGAATTAGATGCAGAGGAGATGGAGATGCAGAGGAGATGGAGATGCAGAGAAGATGGAGCTGCAGAGGAGATGCAGAGGAGATGGAGATGCTGAGGAGATGGAGATGCAGAGGAGATGGAGATGCAGAGAAGATGGAGATGCAGAGAAGATGGAGATGAAGAGAAGATGGAGATGCAGAGGAGATGGAGATGCAGAGAAGATGGAGATGCAGAGGAAATGGAGATGCAGAGAAGATGGAGATGCAGAGGAGATGGAGATGCAGAGGAGATGGAGATGCAGAGGAGATGGAGATGCAGAGAAGAGATGCAGAGGAGATGGGATGCAGAGGAGATGGAGATACAGAGAAGATGGAGATAGAGAGGAGATGGAGATGCAGAGAAGATGGAGATGCAGAGGATATGGAGATGCAGAGAAGATGGAGATGCAGAGGAGATGGAGATGCAGAGAAGATGGAGATGCAGAGGAGATGGAGATGCTGAGGAGATGGAGATGCACAGAAGATGGAGATGCAGAGGATATGGATATGCAGAGAAGATGGAGATGCAAAGGAGATGCACAGGAGATGGAGATGCAGAGAAGATTGAGATGCAGAGGAGATGGAGATGCAGAGGAGATGGAGATGCAGAGAAGAGATGCAGAGGAGATGCAGATGCAGAGGAGATGGAGATGCAGAGAAGATGGAGATGCAGAGAAGATGGAGATGAAGAGAAGATGGAGATGCAGAGGAGATGGAGATGCAGAGAAGATGGAGATGCAGAGGAGATGGAGATGCAGAGAAGATGGAGATGCAGAGGAGATGGAGATGCAGAGGAGATGGAGATGCAGAGGAGATGGAGATGCAGAGAAGAGATGCAGAGGAGATGGGATGCAGAGGAGATGGAGATGCAGAGAAGATGGAGATGCAGAGGATATGGAGATGCAGAGAAGATGGAGATGCAGAGGAGATGGAGATGCAGAGGAGATGGAGATGCTGAGGAGATGGAGATGCACAGAAAATGGAGATGCAGAGGATATGGAGATGCAGAGAAGATGGAAATGCAAAGGAGATGCACAGGAGATGGAGATGCAGAGAAGATTGAGATGCAGAGGAGATGGAGATGCAGAGAAGAGATGCAGAGGAGATGGAGATGCAGAGGAGATGGAGATGCAGAGAAGATGGAGATGCAGAGGAGATGGAGATGCAGAGAAGATGGAGATGCAGAGGAGATGGAGATGCAGAGAAGATGGAGATGCAGAGAAGATGGAGATGAAGAGAAGATGGAGATGCAGAGGAGATGGAGATGCAGAGGAGATGGAGATGCAGAGGAGATGCAGATGCAGAGGAGATGCAGAGAAGATGGAGATGCAGAGAAGATGGAGATGCAGAGAAGATGGAGATGCAGAGGAGATGCAGAGAAGATGCAGATGCAGAGAAGATGGAGATGCAGAGGAGATGGAGATGCAGAGGAGATGGAGATGCAGAGAAGATGGAGATGCAGTGAATATGGAGATGCAGAGAAGATGGAGATGCACAGGAGATGGAGATGCACAGGAGATGGAGATGCACAGGAGATGGAGATGCACAGGAGATGGAGATGCAGAGAAGATGGAGATGCAGAGGATATGGAGATGCAGAGAAGATGGAGATGCACAGGAGATGGAGATGCAGAGGAGATGGAGATGCAGAGAAGATGGAGATGAAGAGATGGAGATGCAGAGGAGATGGAGATGCAGAGGAGAGATGCAGAGGAGATGGAGATGCTGAGGAGATGGAGATGCAGAGAAGATGGAGATGTAGAGGAGAGATGCAGAGGAGATGGAGATGCTGAGGAGATGGAGATGCAGAGAAGATTGAGATGCTGAGGAGATGGAGATGCAGAGAAGATGGAGATGCTGAGGAGATGGATTGTGTGGGATTTTACCAAGCGTGATGGCAGAGAGAAAAAGTGCATACGCACTGACGAGCTCGCTTGGTGGTAGTGGGGGAGGGGCATGAGAGTTGTAAATATTCAAAATTTGAAGTCTCTTCAATCTGCCAGACTTGCCGACTGCAGCTTTAAGCAGTAATTGTATAGGTTCAAATATTGAGAAGATGGAGATGCAGAGGAGATGGAGATGCTGAGGAGATGGAGATGCTGAGGAGATGGAGATGCAGAGAAGATGGAGATGCAGAGGAGATGGAGATGCAGAGGAGATGGAGATGCAGAGGAGAGATGCAGATGTAGAGAAGATGGAGATGCAGAGGAGATGGAGATGCAGAGGAGATGGAGATGCAGAGGAGAGATACAGATGTAGAGAAGATGGAGATGCAGAGGAGATGGAGATGCAGAGAAGATGGAGATGCAGAGGAGATGCAGATGAAGAGAAGATGGAGATGAAGAGGAGATGGAGATGCAGAGGAGAGATGCGAGAGATGCAGAGGAGATTGAGATGCAGAGGAGATGGAGATGCAGAGAAGATGGAGATGCAGAGGAGATGCTAAGGAGATGGAGATGCAGAGGATATGGAGATGCAGAGGAGATGGAGATGCAGAGGAGAGATGCAGAGGAGATATGCAGAGGAGATGGAGATGCAGAGGAGATTGAGATGCTGAGGAGATGGAGATGCTGAGGAGATGGAGATGCAGAGAAGATGGAGATGCAGAGGAGATGGAGATGCAGAGGAGATGGAGATGCAGAGGAGATGGAGATTCAGAGGAGAGAGGCAGAGGAGATGGAGATGCAGAGGAGAGATGCAGAGGAGAGATGCAGAGAAGATGGAGATGCAGAGGAGATGGAGATGCAGAGAAGATGGATATGAAGAGGAGATGGAGATGCAGATAAGATGGAGATGCAGAGGAGATGGAGATGCAGAGGAGATGGAGATGCAGAGAAGATGGAGATGCAGAGAAGATGGAGATGCAGAGGAGATGGGATGCAGAGGAGATGGAGATGCAGAGAAGATGGAGATGCAGAGGAGATGGAGATGCAGAGAAGATGGAGATGCAGAGGATATGGAGATGCAGAGAAGATGGAGAGGCAGAGAAGATGGAGATGAAGAGAAGATGGAGATGCAGAGGAGATGGAGATGCAGAGGAGATGGAGATGCTGAGGAGATGGAGATGCAGCGAAGATAGAGATGCAGAGGATATGGAGATGCAGAGAAGATGGAGATGCAAAGGAGATGCACAGGAGATGGAGATGCAGAGAAGATTGAGATGCAGAGGAGATGGAGATGCAGAGGAGATGGAGATGCAGAGGAGATGGAGATGCAGAGGAGATGGAGATGCAGAGAAGATGGAGATGCAGAGGAGATGGAGATGCAGAGAAGATGGAGATGCAGAGGAGATGGAGATGCAGAGAAGATGGAGATGCAGAGAAGATGGAGATGCAGAGAAGATGGAGATGAAGAGAAGATGGAGATGCAGAGGAGATGGAGATGCAGAGGAGATGGAGATGCAGAGAAGATGGAGATGCACAGGAGATGGAGATGCTGAGGAGGTGGAGATGCTGAAGAGATGGAGATGCAGAGGAGATGGAGATGCAGAGGAGAGATGCAGAGGAGATGGAGATGCAGAGGAGATGGAGATGCAGAAGGAATGGAGATGCAGAGGGGATGGAGATGCAGAGAAGATGGAGATGCAGAGAAGATGGAGATGAAGAGAAGATGGAGATGCAGAGGAGATGGAGATGCAGAGAAGATGGAGATGCAGAGGAGATGGAGATGCAGAGGAGATGGAGATGCAGAGAAGATGGAGATGCAGAGAAGATGGAGATGCTGAGGAGATGGAGATGCAGAGAAGATGGAGATGCAGAGTAGATGCTGAGGAGATGGAGATGCAGAGGAGAGATGCACAGGAGATGGAGATGCAGAGGAGATGGAGATGCCGAGGAGATGGAGATGCACAGGAGATGCAGAGAAGATGGAGATGCAGAGGATATGGAGATGTAGTGGAGATGGAGATGCTGAGGAGATAGAGATGCAGAGGAGATGGAGATGCAGAGGAGATGCAGAGAAGATGGAGATGCAGAGGTGATGGAGATGCGGAGGAGATGGAGATGCAGAGAAGATGGAGATGCAGAGGAGATGGAGATGCAAAGGAAATGGAGATGCAGAGAAGATTGAGATCCAGAGGAGATGGAGATGCAGAGGAGAGGAGAGATGCAAAGGAGATGGAGATGCAGAGGAGATGGAGATGCAGAGGAGAGTTGCAGAGAAGATGGAGATGCAGAGGAGATGGAGATGCAGAGAAGATGAAGATGCAGTGAAGATGGAGATGCAGAGAAGATGGAGATGCAGAGGAGATGGAGGTGCAGAGGAGATGGAGATGCAGAGGAGATGGAGATGCAGAGAAGATGGAGATGCAGAGGATGTGGAGATGCAGAGAAGATGGAGATGCAGAGGAGATGGAGATGCAGAGGAGATGGAGATGCAGAGAAGATGGAGATGAAGAGAAAATGAAGATGCAGAGGAGAATTAGATGCAGTGGAGATGGAGATGCAGAGGAGATGGAGATGCAGAGAAGATGGAGCTGCAGAGGAGATGCAGAGGAGATGGAGATGCTGAGGAGATGGAGATGCAGAGGAGATGGAGATGCAGAGAAGATGGAGATGCAGAGAAGATGGAGATGAAGAGAAGATGGAGATGCAGAGGAGATGGAGATGCAGAGAAGATGGAGATGCAGAGGAAATGGAGATGCAGAGAAGATGGAGATGCAGAGGAGATGGAGATGCAGAGGAGATGGAGATGCAGAGGAGATGGAGATGCAGAGAAGAGATGCAGAGGAGATGGGATGCAGAGGAGATGGAGATGCAGAGAAGATGGAGATAGAGAGGAGTTGGAGATGCAGAGAAGATGGAGATGCAGAGGATATGGAGATGCAGAGAAGATGGAGATGCAGAGGAGATGGAGATGCAGAGAAGATGGAGATGCAGAGGAGATGGAGATGCTGAGGAGATGGAGATGCACAGAAGATGGAGATGCAGAGGATATGGATATGCAGAGAAGATGGAGATGCAAAGGAGATGCACAGGAGATGGAGATGCAGAGAAGATTGAGATGCAGAGGAGATGGAGATGCAGAGAAGAGATGCAGAGGAGATGCAGATGCAGAGGAGATGGAGATGCAGAGAAGATGGAGATGCAGAGAAGATGGAGATGAAGAGAAGATGGAGATGCAGAGGAGATGGAGATGCAGAGAAGATGGAGATGCAGAGGAGATGGAGATGCAGAGAAGATTGAGATCCAGAGGAGATGGAGATGCAGAGGAGAGGAGAGATGCAAAGGAGATGGAGATGCAGAGGAGATGGAGATGCAGAGGAGAGTTGCAGAGAAGATGGAGATGCAGAGGAGATGGAGATGCAGAGAAGATGAAGATGCAGTGAAGATGGAGATGCAGAGAAGATGGAGATGCAGAGGAGATGGAGGTGCAGAGGAGATGGAGATGCAGAGGAGATGGAGATGCAGAGAAGATGGAGATGCAGAGGATGTGGAGATGCAGAGAAGATGGAGATGCAGAGGAGATGGAGATGCAGAGGAGATGGAGATGCAGAGAAGATGGAGATGAAGAGAAAATGAAGATGCAGAGGAGAATTAGATGCAGAGGAGATGGAGATGCAGAGGAGATGGAGATGCAGAGAAGATGGAGCTGCAGAGGAGATGCAGAGGAGATGGAGATGCTGAGGAGATGGAGATGCAGAGGAGATGGAGATGCAGAGAAGATGGAGATGCAGAGAAGATGGAGATGAAGAGAAGATGGAGATGCAGAGGAGATGGAGATGCAGAGAAGATGGAGATGCAGAGGAAATGGAGATGCAGAGAAGATGGAGATGCAGAGGAGATGGAGATGCAGAGGAGATGGAGATGCAGAGGAGATGGAGATGCAGAGAAGAGATGCAGAGGAGATGGGATGCAGAGGAGATGGAGATGCAGAGAAGATGGAGATAGAGAGGAGATGGAGATGCAGAGAAGATGGAGATGCAGAGGATATGGAGATGCAGAGAAGATGGAGATGCAGAGGAGATGGAGATGCAGAGAAGATGGAGATGCAGAGGAGATGGAGATGCTGAGGAGATGGAGATGCACAGAAGATGGAGATGCAGAGGATATGGATATGCAGAGAAGATGGAGATGCAAAGGAGATGCACAGGAGATGGAGATGCAGAGAAGATTGAGATGCAGAGGAGATGGAGATGCAGAGGAGATGGAGATGCAGAGAAGAGATGCAGAGGAGATGCAGATGCAGAGGAGATGGAGATGCAGAGAAGATGGAGATGCAGAGAAGATGGAGATGAAGAGAAGATGGAGATGCAGAGGAGATGGAGATGCAGAGAAGATGGAGATGCAGAGGAGATGGAGATGCAGAGAAGATGGAGATGCAGAGGAGATGGAGATGCAGAGGAGATGGAGATGCAGAGGAGATGGAGATGCAGAGAAGAGATGCAGAGGAGATGGGATGCAGAGGAGATGGAGATGCAGAGAAGATGGAGATGCAGAGGATATGGAGATGCAGAGAAGATGGAGATGCAGAGGAGATGGAGATGCAGAGGAGATGGAGATGCTGAGGAGATGGAGATGCACAGAAAATGGAGATGCAGAGGATATGGAGATGCAGAGAAGATGGAAATGCAAAGGAGATGCACAGGAGATGGAGATGCAGAGAAGATTGAGATGCAGAGGAGATGGAGATGCAGAGAAGAGATGCAGAGGAGATGGAGATGCAGAGGAGATGGAGATGCAGAGAAGATGGAGATGCAGAGGAGATGGAGATGCAGAGAAGATGGAGATGCAGAGGAGATGGAGATGCAGAGAAGATGGAGATGCAGAGAAGATGGAGATGAAGAGAAGATGGAGATGCAGAGGAGATGGAGATGCAGAGGAGATGGAGATGCAGAGGAGATGCAGATGCAGAGGAGATGCAGATGCAGAGGAGATGCAGAGAAGATGGAGATGCAGAGAAGATGGAGATGCAGAGAAGATGGAGATGCAGAGGAGATGCAGAGAAGATGCAGATGCAGAGAAGATGGAGATGCAGAGGAGATGGAGATGCAGAGGAGATGGAGATGCAGAGAAGATGGAGATGCAGTGAATATGGAGATGCAGAGAAGATGGAGATGCACAGGAGATGGAGATGCACAGGAGATGGAGATGCACAGGAGATGGAGATGCACAGGAGATGGAGATGCAGAGAAGATGGAGATGCAGAGGATATGGAGATGCAGAGAAGATGGAGATGCACAGGAGATGGAGATGCAGAGGAGATGGAGATGCAGAGAAGATGGAGATGAAGAGATGGAGATGCAGATTAGATGGAGATGCAGAGGAGAGATGCAGAGGAGATGGAGATGCTGAGGAGATGGAGATGCAGAGAAGATGGAGATGTAGAGGAGAGATGCAGAGGAGATGGAGATGCTGAGGAGATGGAGATGCAGAGAAGATTGAGATGCTGAGGAGATGGAGATGCAGAGAAGATGGAGATGCTGAGGAGATGGATTGTGTGGGATTTTACCAAGCGTGATGGCAGAGAGAAAAAGTGCACACGCACTGACGAGCTCGCTTGGTGGTAGTGGGGGAGGGGCATGAGAGTTATTCAAATATTCAAAATTTGAAGTCTCTTCAATCTGCCAGACTTGCCGACTGCAGCTTTAAGCAGTAATTGTATAGGTTCAAATATTGAGAAGATGGAGATGCAGAGGAGATGGAGATGCTGAGGAGATGGAGATGCTGAGGAGATGGAGATGCAGAGAAGATGGAGATGCAGAGGAGATGGAGATGCAGAGGAGATGGAGATGCAGAGGAGATGGAGATGCAGAGGAGAGATGCAGATGTAGAGAAGATGGAGATGCAGAGGAGATGGAGATGCAGAGGAGATGGAGATGCAGAGGAGAGATGCAGATGTAGAGAAGATGGAGATGCAGAGGAGATGGAGATGCAGAGAAGATGGAGATGCAGAGGAGATGCAGATGAAGAGAAGATGGAGATGAAGAGGAGATGGAGATGCAGAGGAGAGATGCGAGAGATGCAGAGGAGATTGAGATGCAGAGGAGATGGAGATGCAGAGAAGATGGAGATGCAGAGGAGATGCTAAGGAGATGGAGATGCAGAGGATATGGAGATGCAGAGGAGATGCTGAGGAGATGGAGATGCAGAGGAGAGATGCAGAGGAGATATGCAGAGGAGATGGAGATGCAGAGGAGATTGAGATGCTGAGGAGATGGAGATGCTGAGGAGATGGAGATGCAGAGAAGATGGAGATGCAGAGGAGATGGAGATGCAGAGGAGATGGAGATGCAGAGGAGATGGAGATTCAGAGGAGAGAGGCAGAGGAGATGGAGATGCAGAGGAGAGATGCAGAGGAGAGATGCAGAGAAGATGGAGATGCAGAGGAGATGGAGATGCAGAGAAGATGGATATGAAGAGGAGATGGAGATGCAGATACACTCAAAAAAATATTTAACCCCAAAAGTTAAAACTTATGTATTTCAATTACATGTCAATTTTCCATCCAATTTAATCACATAAATCCAACGTAAAAGTTAGCATTTTATTTAAGCTTCACCATCATGTTCAGTTGACGTGAATGAATTAAATAATTGTTATGTGAACTCAAGAACTGTGATTTAAGGTTGTGTATTAAATAAACTTTACACATTTCAAATTAATTGTTGTTACTTGCTTTATATAACTATCTTACATTTCCCTAAATCTATTGAATAAACGGTCAAGAACATGTTCAATTTTCAAACATTTATTGTGTGCAATTGCTCCATAAGTCGAAAGAAACATCCATTCTGACAAAAGAAACAAAAACATCCAAGCAGGACATAATATAGCACACAATTTTAGCACAAATGAATGTTTTAGTTTTATGCATCCTCCCAGACAGTACTTTCTGTCTCATTACACTTTTTAGTTTTTAAACCTGTTTTAAAGTTCAAATTTCAACATCAAACATTTTTAACTTGAAACCCAAATGTAATTGGTGCCCATCTTCCTAAATATTTGTTAGAACAAATAAACTTTCTTATTGGAGAAAATATTTTTTTTTATAAAAATGTAAAATTGAAACACAAAAGAGAAGTAACCTTAAAGGGATAGTTCACCCCAAAATGTAAATTCTGTCAGTAATTACTCACCCTCATGTTGTTCCAACCCCGTAAGACCTTCGTTCATCTTCGGAACACAAATTAAGATATTTTTGATGAAATCTGAGCGCTGGATTACTCCTCCATAGACTTCGAAGTAATTGTATCTACCAGCCCAGAAGTTATTAAAGACATCATAAAAATAGTCAGAGTGACTCAACCTTAAGTTTATCAAGCGACGAGAATACTTTTTGTGCGCAAAAAATAAAATAAAAAAATAACTACTTTATTTCAACTCTTCATTTCCTTCTGTGTGGGCCTCGAGTGAGTTCACGAGAGTCACGACGCTTGCGTGAGAACTGAGAAGAGGACACAGACGGGTCTCGATGTAGTGTTTAAAATGTTTCTAAAGTGTGCATTTCCTGGATGTCCGAATCGTGAGGAAACCAACGAGAAAACGTAAAAGTGCCTTACCAATGCCGCAAAATGAATGGCTTACCTTTCACACTTTCCCTTCAAATGATCGTGAGCGTCATCTACTCAGTTCTCGCGCATGCGTCTCGAGAACTCACTTAGAGGCCCACACGGAAGAACATGAATAGTTGAATAAAGTTGTTATTTTTGGGGGGTTTTGTGCACAAAAAGTATTCTCGTTGCTAAATAAACTTAAGGTTGAGCCACTAGTCACTTGGACTATTTTAACGATGTCTTTAATAACTTTTCTGGGCCGGCAGATGCAATTACCTAGGAGCCTATGAAGGAGTGAGACAGCTCTCAGATTTCATCAAAAATGTATCAATTTGTGTTACGAAGATAAACGACAGTCTAACTGGATTGGAACAACATGAGGGCGAGTAATTACTAACAGAATTTACATTTTTGGGTGAACTAACCCTCTAAGGATTATATTTTCCTTTACATATAACAGGTTTTCAACACTTTTTACATATAACAGGGTTTCAATAACAATTTTTGTTTTGAACAAATAGCACGTTTTCACATTTCAACATTTAGGCCAGAACTAAGTGGCCTACTCACTACCTCAGCTGCCTGATCAAGCTATCCATGGAGTATGCTGCATACCTAGAGAAGATCTCCCCCAAGAATGTCCGATCTTAGTTTTAGTGGTGGCATAAATAGCTTTACACTGTTGCTGACCTCTGTGTCAGCTCTCTGAAGCTGAATTTCAGCAGAACACAGGAACTAAAAAAACCTGAGGCCAAGAACGGTTTCTGACTATAACAGTTTCTGCGCTGCTGCAAAACAAGTCATCAGATAAGTTCCTGGACTGAATCAATAGCACAAGGGCTTACATCTCTCGTGTCAAGAGTATCAGAGCTACAAATTCAAAAATGGTGCAGTAGGTACAATCTTTTGCATGCTGGAGTTCGTGTCATCAGTCCGTCGCAAAATTCCTTTCAGGGCATCACTCTCTTAAATGTTGAAAAAGTTTTTAATCTCCCTTCAGATGTTGGAAACATCTAAACAAGAAGTGAATGTCCTATTCACTGAAACATTTTAATTTTAAGTGCCTGAACCTTTGGGGAAAGCTTGCTGCCATCCAAATTCATCAGTACCTTTTGAAAGAATTCAAACGTGAATTTGAGACTCTGAGGGTAGCTTAAGTTGAGAGCGTAGATCAGTCCGAACAGCATTACCAATCCAAATGAAACACTCTTTAAGTGCTGTAGCAGCGGCACACCCTCTATCACTACTCCAACATCCTCTGGCTCGTCCTCAGCAACAGCACCTTCTTTACGGATCACAAAAAGCCCCAGAGTGGTCTCAGAAATTCCTCTCTCAGCTTCTTCAGAATTGCAGTCCTAAGCCAAAACAAAAAACAAATAATCAAAAAAACCTTTTTATTTATTTATTTATAATTAACACCTTGTTCAGTTTCACTGAAATATTGGTAACATACAGGCTGGCAATATGTTTAGGTCATTACAAAAAGTACATATACAAACCATAAATTCTTTGACGAGTGTTGTAATGTCCTCATTGAGGTACACACACAGACTTTTAACAACACAATCTCGTTTGATGTGTATGTCATCACACTGAAAGTAATGAAAATATAAAAAACACTGATTATATTATATTTTATATATATATATATATATATATATATATATATATATATATATATATATATATGATTATATGTATTTTATATATACAATGTTTGTAATTAGTTAAATATAAATAAATAAATAAAAAATGAAATGCAGTTTACCACACCTTGTCTGTAATTGCCATAATGTGTGATATCTTCTGTCCAGAAGCACCACCTTTGCTGCTGAAAATCTTGTGTAGATTAACAGTGTATCTGTCCAGCTGGCCCAAGAACTTTGACAGAAGTGGTACAGTTGTTATCCGCATGAATTCTGCATTTATCTAAAGAAAAAAAGGGAAATAAAGATAGGCATTAAATATAGGCCTACTGTGGAGGAATTTATAGTAATTTACAATTTATTCTTGTGTAAATATCAATAACACTTACTTCATTTACTGTAAACAGTGCAGGCCACCTGCTTTGTAAATCAGACACGATTGCCAAGTCTTCAACCAACTCTTGTCGTCTATAGGAGAAGGTCAATTGCATTTTTTCCTTAATGACTGCCTCATTATTTTTCTTTTTCACTTCAGTTAAGAGAGCAATTCTTTCCTTCTCCATGCTCTCTGCTGTTTCTCCTTTTGGGAGACAAGGAAGGAAATTTACCTCAGCCTTTCTTGGCTTTTTGATGTTTGATGCTGCTTTACCCTGACCTTTACGCTTGTTCCTAAGAGAATTCACAGAAATTTCAGGGTGTCCAATCTTGCTGAGTTTTGAGCGAAAATTAGACATCTTAATCTTTAGATAATGTTTCCATCCTTCATGGCCAGTGCGAGTTCCTTTTTCCCTCAAGCAAGGATGTGCATTTATCAGAGCTTCAGCAGCCTGATCAAGTTGACTATCAGTGGGGTATGCTGCATACCTAAAGATCTCCTCAGCCATGCCTTCAAGAATGTCCGATCTTAGTTTTGGTGGTGGAATAAGTAGCATTCCACTTTTGCTGAACTCTGTGTCAGCTCTTTGAAGCTGAATTTCAGCAGAACATGAAAATCGAGGAACTACAAAAACCTGAGGCCAAAAACCGGTTCTTGACTCGGGAGACGCAATTATGACAGTCTCTGCGCTGCTGCAAAACGAGTCATCAGATAAATTGACTTCCTGGACTGAGTCAATAGCACATGTGTTAACATCTCTCATGTCAGGAGTCTCAGAGCTACATGTTGAACCGGGTGAAGTAACAGCAATGGTGGAGCAGGAAGGTGCATCAGGTGCAGTCTCTTGCATGCTGGAGTCATCAGTTGATAGAAAAATCAGTTTCAGGGTATCCCTGTCTTCAATTTGACTGGTTGACATGAGATTCATGTATTCATTTCCAAAGTCCTTATCTTTGTACTGGAGCCTGAACTTTTGCTTCACCCCAAAAACAGTCATTATTTCCAGGACAAGGTCATCCACAGACTTTGGGATTCCTGTCTTAAGTGCAAGTTTTCTTGCATCGTCATCCCCACCAAAAACAATCCTCAGAATGGCCGGACTTGACATTTTTCTATACTTTTCTAAAAGAGGAAACAAAGCAGAAAAAAACATTAATCAGTAATACAATTTTTAGCATTGTTACTTGTATTAAATAAAAACACTTATTTAACAGTTTACCTTAGATGAGGATGTGCCTCTTCAGGGTTACCATTCGTCTTCCTCCTACCATATAATCATATAGTGGATAAGCATCAGTTAGCTGTTCAAGATCAACCAGGGCAACCTCTCTAACAGGAGAGACAGTCAACTGAAAAGCTCTAAAATGTTCTTGAAACCATGCACACAGTATCTTCACAAGAAAATTCAAACTGCTTTTGACGATACACATTTGAAGAATTTCGGCAAACTCTGGCAGGCCACCAGCTGACCCAAAGGAAATGAGCATACCAGTTCTATAATTGATCCCATTGTTAGTGACATTTTTTGCAAGATGGACCTCATTAATTCCTGGATATTTCTGTCTCAAATCTGCTACTACTTCCTTGTTTAAGACATCCACAGGAAGTGTGGAGACACGTGTAACTTCTAGTGTGAACTTCTTAAGCCTACAGGAATGGATTTGATAAGCAATCATTTGCTGGTGTTTGGCAGCCAGTGTGAGCATTATGTTTCTGAAACAATTTGTGTGGCGAGCAACTTTCTTAAAGAAACTATGTTTCGCTTCAAATCTCATAGTCCACTGCCCAACAAGCGGTCCAAAAGATTTAATCATTTGCGGATAGTGTTCCACATAATGATGTTTTGGTAACAGTCGTGCTGGAAAAAGTTCGACAAATCTGTGTCTGTGCTCTGTAATTTTGCTGTTTAAGTAGGCTATCGTTTCTTCGTTATGAATGGGGGCGACAGCAAGCTCAACTATTTCTTTTAAATCAAGAAGTACAAGCCAGCCTGGCTCAGACTCTGGTATCAAGTCTCCAATAATGAATGGAAGCAATCTCAGTAAATTCCAATTTTCATGTGCATTACCTCCAATGTTCCTCTTTGAGGCATATGTACACGGAATAATGTGAGGTCTATTGGTTCTATCACCCCACTTATAGGGAAAGTTCAAGATCAATGTGTTCAGAGTCTCAAGAGATAGATACTTCTTAGAAACAAATTCTCTTAAACAGAGTGCAAGTTCCACTGGCACAATGCCCTCAAATAGGTCATGCACAATATCAGGAGGGTAGCCTTGAGTTACATGAAAGTGAGATAATTTCTCTGTTAACACACACCCCCTTTTTACTCCACAAATTATGGCAGAGTTTTCCTTTGCAGATGTAACATGTGCATCATGAATTTCCTTTGTTCTAAGGGCAAAATCCCCAGTCTGAACAGATTCAGCCTGGATCTCCAACCTCTTCCCTACACAAAACCTGCAAAAGTACTCACCAGAGAAGCTTTCTATGAAGCCTGCTAAACCGTGGGCCCCTAGATTATCTGCAATGACAGACTGGACTGTACCTTTCACAAACCGTCCAAGTTCTGGAACATAAACACCATGACTCTCTAAAGTAATCAATTCCTGTAAAAGGGGCTCTAAAATTGTGTCATATCCATATAACTTTACATGTTCACTCTTGCATAAAACTGCCAAATAGATAGATGAAAGTGTTGAATTGGATCCAGGTGGCAAGTTATTCAAAATCCAATAGACCCCACAAAGTTTGTGTTTCTTACGTGAGGTTCCAAGAGGGTTACAGAGCTCAAAATCATCAATGTACAATGATAAAGATATTTTCAATTCCTCTCCACTAAAAAAAGAGTTTTCCTTGCAATAAAGACCATCTCTTATGGACCTAAACTGCTGTTCTTTCTCTAACCCTGAATCAGTTGTCTGTCTCTCGTGGTCATCAGTAACACACTTTAAAATATTACTGCAACTAAACAGCAGCTGTAGAGAAGGCAAAATAGGTATATACTGATAGGTCTTTCTAGTCTTATGATCAAGAATAAACTCAACTGGCTCTACAACACTTACATGCTCCTTGTAGAACTGCTTCCGCTTAAAAGCAGTGGCAAGGGGACCACCTTTTTCTATGGCTTTAACCAAGGGATTTGACCTGCCCACTGCTTCAGTAAGCTCTTGAATGACAGACTCGTCAATTTCTATGTTGTGATTTCTAAGAATGTCAGAAATTATGTCACAAGTGCCTGGAATTGATGCTGATGTTAATGAATAATGTAGTTCTTCAAGTAATTCATCAACTGCTGTGGCTGGGACATGCAAAATGTTTTCCAACTTTAATAAAACAAGGGCAATATTCAGCACACTTGCCTTGGAAATATCTTCATCATTATTATCATCATTCCATGATTCTAACAAAGTTTCTGTTGAACATGAGGGAAAATCAATTGGAGGACAGGCTGACTCCTGACAGTCTGTTGTGATTGTGACAACATCTAATTTAAAGTCAGTTAGACCATGAGGATTGTGCTTCCTATTTCTGTGTGTATGAAAGGTACTATAAATGTTACTTTTAAATGTACATCCTTTAAACACACAAGTCACAGTTTCATGTTTTCGCAAATGTTCATTTACATGACTGAAATAATCTCTTTCATTTGACTCAATGCACGCACACAGCTGACATGAAAAGGTGGCTAACTGTTGTTTTGGAGATGACTGATCACGGTGGGCACGGTATATATGACTTAGGAGGTTATTCCATGATTTAAAAGTGCAAGGACAATTACTGTATACACAAGGATGCCTGAACCTTGCCACAAAATGTCCATGTTTAAGCTTAGAATGTTTCAATAACTCGTACCTACTGGATAATTCTGTTCCACACACTTTACATTGCCACATTCCCAAAACTCACATATCTGAAATTCAAAAAGAGAGAGAAAACAACAGACATCACACTTTTGCAAAGAAATTAAACAAGTCAATTTTATTACAAAGAAAAAATATACATACCGTAATTGAGTGATTGTGGCAAACCGGAGCCAGAAATGTTGGAATAGTGTCACATGGATGAGGACTCTGAAATAGCAAAGACATATAAAGTTAGATTTATTTATTTTTTAATATAATTTCAACTCAGCATGAAAAAAAGAAAGCATATTCCACTTAATGGAATCCTACAAACTTTTGCATGTAGATAACTTTCATATACGGTCGATTAAGTATGTTTGTGCAACGTTTTGGCATGTTCAAAGGATTTTTCAAGCTAAGTAAAATGTAGGCCTAACTTACGTCGTCGAGATGACAAGTTGTTATTAATAAATTACGTACATAGTTTTTAAGACATTTTTTAAGATATTTGTTTTAACGAGAAATTCTATACAATTTTACCTGTATATAACCTTAATATAGGCCTACAGCACGTTCGATTGACTGTGTTTGTGCAACGTTTTGGCATTTTACAATGTAAAATGCACGTCGAGATCACGGCGCTGTTATCAAAAATCATATGCGTAAATTAATCTGCCTAAATTCTAAGATAATGCACATAGTCAGTCGACAATAAATCTATATTAAACTGATAAGATCAGTTAACGTCAACACTCTTTATAGTTAAGTTAACGTTAACTGGAAAGGCCGAAAAAGTTCATTCGTCTGAAGTGATTCACGGCGAAAATAAGATATTTATTACAAATTAGATCAATTAAATTATAAAAAGTTAATGTTGAAGTCTTAATCATTTATAAATATAGAAAATATCTTACCTTGTCGAATATTCCACATCTGTTCACGCAAATCGCAGACGCTGAGCCTTGTATCGCGCCTCTCCAACGACTCGACTTGCCGCCTTCAGGTTCAGTTCAGTTCAGGGTTTTTTTTTTACACTGTGCGCATGCGCAACATCTGCATTTGTCCCTTATGGCAACAAATCAAGTATAGTGTATGTAATTTGATCAGTTTGGACTTGGATTCATTACATTCATGTTGTGTAAAAGTAATTCGCAACAGTAATGGTTATTTTATACATTTTTAAATATATTTTATTTAAATTGTTTCCTTAAACTCAATTAGTGGCAATAATCATTTTTTTGAGTGTAAGATGGAGATGCAGAGGAGATGGAGATGCAGAGAAGATGGAGATGCAGAGAAGATGGAGATGCAGAGGAGATGGAGATGCAGAGGAGATGGAGATGCAGAGGAGATGGAGATGCAGAGGAGATGGAGATGCTGAGGAGATGGAGATGCAGAGAAGATGGAGATGCAGAGGAGATGGATATGCAGAGGAGATGGAGATGCTGAGGAGATGGAGATGCAGAGAAGATGGAGATGCAGAGGAGATGGAGATGCTGAGGAGATGGAGATGCAGAGAAGATGGAGATGCAGAGGATATGGAGATGCAGAGAAGATGGAGATGCAAAGGAGATGCACAGGAGATGGAGATGCAGAGAAGATTGAGATGCAGAGGAGATGGAGATGCAGAGGAGATGGAGATGCAGAGGAGATGGAGATGCTGAGGAGAGGGAGATGCAGAGAAGATGGAGATGCAGAGGATATGGAGATGCAGAGAAGATGGAGATGCAAAGGAGATGCACAGGAGATGGAGATGCAGAGAAGATTGAGATGCAGAGGAGATGGAGATGCAGAGAAGAGATGCAGAGAGGATGGGATGCAGAGGAGATGGAGATGCAGAGAAGATGGAGATAGAGAGGAGATGGAGATGCAGAGAAGATGGAGATGCAGAGGATATGGAGATGCAGAGAAGATGAAGATGCAGAGAAGATGGAGATGAAGAGAAGATGGAGATGCAGAGGAGATGGAGATGCAGAGGAGATGGAGATGCTGAGGAGATGGAGATGCACAGAAGATGGAGATGCAGACAAGATTGAGATGCAGAGGAGATGGAGATGCAGAGGAGATGGAGATGCAGAGAAGAGATGCAGAGGAGATGGAGATGCAGAGGAGATGCAGAGAAGATGGAGATGCAGAGGAGATGGAGATGCAGAGAAGATGGAGATGCAGAGGAGATGGAGATGCAGAGAAGATGGAGATGCAGAGAAGATGGAGATGAAGAGAAGATGGAGATGCAGAGGAGATGGAGATGCAGAGGAGATGGAGATGCAGAGAAGATGGAGATGCAGAGGAGATGGAGATGAAGAGGAGATGGAGATGCTGAGGAGATGGAGATGCAGAGGAGATGGAGATGCAGAGGAGATGGAGATGCTGAGGAGATGGAGATGCAGAGAAGATGGAGATGCAGAGGAGATGGAGATGCTGAGGAGATGGAGATGCAGAGAAGATGGAGATGCAGAGAAGATGGAGATGCAGAGGATATGGAGATGCAGAGAAGATGGAGATGCAAAGGAGATGCACAGGAGATGGAGAGGCAGAGAAGATTGAGATGCAGAGGAGATGGAGATGCAGAGGAGATGGAGATGCAGAGGAGATGGAGATGCTGAGGAGATGGAGATGCAGAGAAGATGGATATGCAGAGGATATGGAGATGCAGAGAAGATGGAGATGCAAAGGAGATGCACAGGAGATGGAGATGCAGAGAAGATTGAGATGCAGAGGAGATGGAGATGCAGAGGAGATGGAGATGCAGAGAAGAGATGCAGAGGAGATGGGATGCAGAGGAGATGGAGATGCAGAGAAGATGGAGATGCAGAGGAGATGGAGATGCAGAGAAGATGGAGATGCAGAGGATATGGAGATGCAGAGAAGATGGAGAGGCAGAGAAGATGGAGATGAAGAGAAGATGGAGATGCAGAGGAGATGGAGATGCAGAGGAGATGGAGATGCTGAGGAGATGGAGATGCAGCGAAGATAGAGATGCAGAGGATATGGAGATGCAGAGAAGATGGAGATGCAAAGGAGATGCACAGGAGATGGAGATGCAGAGAAGATTGAGATGCAGAGGAGATGGAGATGCAGAGGAGATGGAGATGCAGAGGAGATGGAGATGCAGAGGAGATGGAGATGCAGAGAAGATGGAGATGCAGAGGAGATGGAGATGCAGAGAAGATGGAGATGCAGAGGAGATGGAGATGCAGAGAAGATGGAGATGCAGAGAAGATGGAGATTCAGAGAAGATGGAGATGAAGAGAAGATGGAGATGCAGAGGAGATGGAGATGCAGAGGAGATGGAGATGCAGAGAAGATGGAGATGCACAGGAGATGGAGATGCTGAGGAGGTGGAGATGCTGAGGAGATGGAGATGCAGAGGAGATGGAGATGCAGAGGAGAGATGCAGAGGAGATGGAGATGCAGAGGAGATGGAGATGCAGAAGGAATGGAGATGCAGAGGAGATGGAGATGCAGAGAAGATGGAGATGCAGAGAAGATGGAGATGAAGAGAAGATGGAGATGCAGAGGAGATGGAGATGCAGAGAAGATGGAGATGCAGAGGAGATGGAGATGCAGAGGAGATGGAGATGCAGAGAAGATGGAGATGCAGAGAAGATGGAGATGCTGAGGAGATGGAGATGCAGAGAAGATGGAGATGCAGAGTAGATGCTGAGGAGATGGAGATGCAGAGGAGAGATGCACAGGAGATGGAGATGCAGAGGAGATGGAGATGCCGAGGAGATGGAGATGCCCAGGAGATGCAGAGAAGATGGAGATGCAGAGGATATGGAGATGTAGTGGAGATGGAGATGCTGAGGAGATAGAGATGCAGAGGAGATGGAGATGCAGAGGAGATGCAGAGAAGATGGAGATGCAGAGGTGATGGAGATGCGGAGAAGATGGAGATGCAGAGAAGATGGAGATGCAGAGGAGATGGAGATGCAAAGGAAATGGAGATGCAGAGAAGATTGAGATCCAGAGGAGATGGAGATGCAGAGGAGAGGAGAGATGCACAGGAGATGGAGATGCAGAGGAGATGGAGATGCAAAGGAGATGGAGATGCAGAGGAGATGGAGATGCAGAGGAGAGTTGCAGAGAAGATGGAGATGCAGAGGAGATGGAGATGCAGAGAAGATGAAGATGCAGTGAAGATGGAGATGCAGAGAAGATGGAGATGCAGAGGAGATGGAGGTGCAGAGGAGATGGAGATGCAGAGGAGATGGAGATGCAGAGAAGATGGAGATGCAGAGGATGTGGAGATGCAGAGAAGATGGAGATGCAGAGGAGATGGAGATGCAGAGGAGATGGAGATGCAGAGAAGATGGAGATGAAGAGAAAATGAAGATGCAGAGGAGAATTAGATGCAGAGGAGATGGAGATGCAGAGGAGATGGAGATGCAGAGAAGATGGAGCTGCAGAGGAGATGCAGAGGAGATGGAGATGCTGAGGAGATGGAGATGCAGAGGAGATGGAGATGCAGAGAAGATGGAGATGCAGAGAAGATGGAGATGAAGAGAAGATGGAGATGCAGAGGAGATGGAGATGCAGAGAAGATGGAGATGCAGAGGAAATGGAGATGCAGAGAAGATGGAGATGCAGAGGAGATGGAGATGCAGAGGATATGGAGATGCAGAGAAGATGGAGATGCAGAGGAGATGGAGATGCAGAGAAGATGGAGATGCAGAGGAGATGGAGATGCTGAGGAGATGGAGATGCACAGAAGATGGAGATGCAGAGGATATGGATATGCAGAGAAGATGGAGATGCAAAGGAGATGCACAGGAGATGGAGATGCAGAGAAGATTGAGATGCAGAGGAGATGGAGATGCAGAGGAGATGGAGATGCAGAGAAGAGATGCAGAGGAAATGCAGATGCAGAGGAGATGGAGATGCAGAGAAGATTGAGATGCAGAGAAGATGGAGATGAAGAGAAGATGGAGATGCAGAGGAGATAGAGATGCAGAGAAGATGGAGATGCAGAGGAGATGGAGATGCAGAGAAGATGGAGATGCAGAGGAGATGGAGATGCAGAGGAGATGGAGATGCAGAGGAGATGGAGATGCAGAGAAGAGATGCAGAGGAGATGGAGATGCTGAGGAGATGGAGATGCAGAGAAGATGGAGATGTAGAGGAGAGATGCAGAGGAGATGGAGATGCTGAGGAGATGGAGATGCAGAGAAGATTGAGATGCTGAGGAGATGGAGATGCAGAGAAGATGGAGATGCTGAGGAGATGGATTGTGTGGGATTTTACGAAGCGTGATGGCAGAGAGAAAAAGTGCACACGCACTGACGAGCTCGCTTGGTGGTAGTGGGGGAGGGGCATGAGAGTTGTAAATATTCAAAATTTGAAGTCTCTTCAATCTGCCAGACTTGCCGACTGCAGCTTTAAGCAGTAATTGTATAGGTTCAAATATTGAGAAGATGGAGATGCAGAGGAGATGGAGATGCAGAGAAGATGGAGATGCAGAGGAGATGGAGATGCACAGGAGATGGAGATGCAGAGAAGATGGAGATGCAGAGATGATGGAGATGCAGAGGAGATGGAGATGCAGAGGAGATGGAGATGCTGAGGAGATGGAGATGCTGAGGAGATGGAGATGCAGAGGAGATGGAGATGCAGATGAGATGCAGAGAAGATGGAGATGCAGAGGAGATGGAGATGCGGAGGAGATGGAGATGCAGAGAAGATGGAGATGCAGAGGAGATGGAGATGCAGAGGAGATGGAGATGCAGAGGAGATGGAGATGCAGAGGAGATGGAGAGGAGATGGAGATGCAGAGGAGATGGAGATGCAGAGAAGATGGAGATGCAGAGGAGATGGAGATGCAGAGAAGATGGAGATGCAGAAAAGACGGAGATGCAGAAGAGATGGAGATGCTGAGAAGATGGAGATGCAGAGGAGATGGAGATGCAGAGGAGATGGAGATGCAGAGGAGATGGAGATGCAGAGGAGATGCTGAGAAGATGGAGATGCAGAGGAGATGGAGATGCAGAGAAGATGAAGATGCAGAGGATATGGAGATGCAGAGAAGATGGAGATGCAAAGGAGATGCACAGGAGATGCAGAGAAGATTGAGATGCAGAGGAGATGGAGATGCAGAGGAGAGGAGAGATGCACAGGAGATGGAGATGCAGAGGAGATGGAGATGCACAGGAGATGGAGAGGAGATGGAGATGCAGAGAAGATGGAGATGCAGAGGAGATGGAGATACAGAGGAGAGATGCAGAGGAGATGGAGATGCTGAGGAGATGGAGATGCAGAGAAGATGGAGATGCAGAGAAGATGGAGATGCAGAGAAGATGGAGATGCAGAGGAGATGCAGAGAAGATGCAGATGCAGAGAAGATGGAGATGCAGAGGAGATGGAGATGCAGAGGAGATGGAGATGCAGAGGAGATGGAGATGCAGAGAAGATGGAGATGCAGTGAATATGGAGATGCAGAGAAGATGGAGATGCACAGGAGATGGAGATGCACAGGAGATGGAGATGCACAGGAGATGGAGATACAGAGAAGATGGAGATGCAGAGGATATGGAGATGCAGAGAAGATGGAGATGCACAGGAGATGGAGATGCAGAGGAGATGGAGATGCAGAGAAGATGGAGATGAAGAGATGGAGATGCAGAGGAGATGGAGATGCAGAGGAGAGATGCAGAGGAGATGGAGATGCTGAGGAGATGGAGATGCAGAGAAGATGGAGATGGAGAGGAGAGATGCAGAGGAGATGGAGATGCTGAGGAGATGGAGATGCAGAGAAGATTGAGATGCTGAGGAGATGGAGATGCAGAGAAGATGGAGATGCTGAGGAGATGGATTGTGTGGGATTTTACGAAGCGTGATGGCAGAGAGAAAAATTGCACACGCACTGACGAGCTAGCTTGGTGGTAGTGGGGGAGGGGCATGAGAGTTGTAAATATTCAAAATTTGAAGTCTCTTCAATCTGCCAGACTTGCCGACTGCAGCTTTAAGCAGTAATTGTATAGGGTCAAATATTGAGAAGATGGAGATGCAGAGGAGATGGAGATGCAGAGAAGATGGAGATGCAGAGGAGATGGAGATGCAGAGAAGATGGAGATGCAAAGGAGATGCACAGGAGATGGAGATGCAGAGAAGATTGAGATGCAGAGGAGATGGAGATGCAGAGGAGATGGAGATGCAGAGGAGATGGAGATGCAGAGGAGATGGAGATGCAGAGAAGATGGAGATGCAGAGGAGATGGAGATGCAGAGAAGATGGAGATGCAGAGGAGATGGAGATGCAGAGAAGATGGAGATGCAGAGGAGATGGAGATGCTGAGGAGGTGGAGATGCTGAAGAGATGGAGATGCAGAGGAGATGGAGATGCAGAGGAGAGATGCAGAGGAGATGGAGATGCAGAGGAGATGGAGATGCAGAAGGAATGGAGATGCAGAGTGGATGGAGATGCAGAGAAGATGGAGATGCAGAGAAGATGGAGATGAAGAGAAGATGGAGATGCAGAGGAGATGGAGATGCAGAGAAGATGGAGATGCAGAGGAGATGGAGATGCAGAGGAGATGGAGATGCAGAGAAGATGGGGATGCAGAGAAGATGGAGATGCAGAGGAGATGGAGATGCAGAGAAGATGGAGATGCAGAGTAGATGCTGAGGAGATGGAGATGCAGAGGAGAGATGCACAGGAGATGGAGATGCAGAGGAGATGGAGATGCTGAGGAGATGGAGATGCACAGGAGATGCAGAGAAGATGGAGATGCAGAGGATATGGAGATGTAGTGGAGATGGAGATGCTGAGGAGATAGAGATGCAGAGGAGATGGAGATGCAGAGGAGATGCAGAGAAGATGGAGATGCAGAGGTGATGGAGATGCGGAGGAGATGGAGATGCAGAGAAGATGGAGATGCAGAGGAGATGGAGATGCAAAGGAGATGGAGATGCAGAGAAGATTGAGATCCAGAGGAGATGGAGATGCAGAGGAGAGGAGAGATGCACAGGAGATGGAGATGCAGAGGAGATGGAGATGCAAAGGAGATGGAGATGCAGAGGAGATGGAGATGCAGAGGAGAGTTGCAGAGAAGATGGAGATGCAGAGGAGATGGAGATGCAGAGAAGATGGAGATGCAGTGAAGATGGAGATGCAGAGAAGATGGAGATGCAGAGGAGATGGAGGTGCAGAGGAGATGGAGATGCAGAGGAGATGGAGATGCAGAGAAGATGGAGATGCAGAGGATGTGGAGATGCAGAGAAGATGGAGATGCAGAGGAGATGGAGATGCAGAGGAGATGGAGATGCAGAGAAGATGGAGATGAAGAGAAGATGGAGATGCAGAGGAGAATTAGATGCAGAGGAGATGGAGATGCAGAGGAGATGGAGATGCAGAGAAGATGGAGATGCAGAGGAGATGCAGAGGAGATGGAGATGCTGAGGAGATGGAGATGCAGAGGAGATGGAGATGCAGAGAAGATGGAGATGCAGAGAAGATGGAGATGAAGAGAAGATGGAGATGCAGAGGAGATGGAGATGCAGAGAAGATGGAGATGCAGAGGAAATGGAGATGCAGAGAAGATGGAGATGCAGAGGAGATGGAGATGCAGAGGAGATGGAGATGCAGAGGAGATGGAGATGCAGAGAAGAGATGCAGAGGAGATGGGATGCAGAGGAGATGGAGATGCAGAGAAGATGGAGATAGAGAGGAGATGGAGATGCAGAGAAGATGGAGATGCAGAGGATATGGAGATGCAGAGAAGATGGAGATGCAGAGGAGATGGAGATGCAGAGAAGATGGAGATGCAGAGGAGATGGAGATGCTGAGGAGATGGAGATGCACAGAAGATGGAGATGCAGAGGATATGGATATGCAGAGAAGATGGAGATGCAAAGGAGATGCACAGGAGATGGAGATGCAGAGAAGATTGAGATGCAGAGGAGATGAAGATGCAGAGGAGATGGAGATGCAGAGAAGAGATGCAGAGGAGATGCAGATGCAGAGGAGATGGAGATGCAGAGAAGATGGAGATGCAGAGAAGATGGAGATGAAGAGAAGATGGAGATGCAGAGGAGATGGAGATGCAGAGAAGATGGAGATGCAGAGGAGATGGAGATGCAGAGAAGATGGAGATGCAGAGGAGATGGAGATGCAGAGGAGATGGAGATGCAGAGGAGATGGAGATGCAGAGAAGAGATGCAGAGGAGATGGGATGCAGAGGAGATGGAGATGCAGAGAAGATGGAGATGCAGAGGATATGGAGATGCAGAGAAGATGGAGATGCAGAGGAGATGGAGATGCAGAGGAGATGGAGATGCAGAGGAGATGGAGATGCTGAGGAGATGGAGATGCACAGAAGATGGAGATGCAGAGGATATGGAGATGCAGAGAAGATGGAGATGCAAAGGAGATGCACAGGAGATGGAGATGCAGAGAAGATTGAGATGCAGAGGAGACGGAGATGCAGAGGAGATGGAGATGCAGAGAAGAGATGCAGAGGAGATGGAGATGCAGAGGAGATGGAGATGCAGAGAAGATGGAGATGCAGAGGAGATGGAGATGCAGAGAAGATGGAGATGCAGAGGAGATGGAGATGCAGAGGAGATGGAGATGCAGAGAAGATGGAGATGAAGAGAAGATGGAGATGCAGAGGAGATGGAGATGCAGAGGAGATGGAGATGCTGAGGAGATGGAGATGCAGAGGAGATGCAGATGCAGAGGAGATGCAGATGCAGAGGAGATGCAGATGCAGAGGAGAGGCAGAGAAGATGGAGATGCAGAGAAGATGGAGATGCAGAGAAGATGGAGATGCAGAGAAGATGGAGATGCAGAGGAGATGCAGAGAAGATGCAGATGCAGAGAAGATGGAGATGCAGAGGAGATGGAGATGCAGAGGAGATGGAGATGCAGAGAAGATGGAGATGCAGTGAATATGGAGATGCAGAGAAGATGGAGATGCACAGGAGATGGAGATGCACAGGAGATGGAGATGCACAGGAGATGGAGATGCAGAGAAGATGGAGATGCAGAGGATATGGAGATGCAGAGAAGATGGAGATGCACAGGAGATGGAGATGCAGAGGAGATGGAGATGCAGAGAAGATGGAGATGAAGAGATGGAGATGCAGAGGAGATGGAGATGCAGAGGAGAGATGCAGAGGAGATGGAGATGCTGAGGAGATGGAGATGCAGAGAAGATGGAGATGTAGAGGAGAGATGCAGAGGAGATGGAGATGCTGAGGAGATGGAGATGCAGAGAAGATTGAGATGCTGAGGAGATGGAGATGAAGAGAAGATGGAGATGCTGAGGAGATGGATTGTGTGGGATTTTACGAAGCGTGATGGCAGAGAGAAAAAGTTCACACGCACTGACGAGCTCGCTTGGTGGTAGTGGGGGAGGGGCATGAGAGTTGTAAATATTCAAAATTTGAAGTCTCTTCAATCTGCCAGACTTGCCGACTGCAGCTTTAAGCAGTAATTGTATAGGGTCAAATATTGAGAAGATGGAGATGCAGAGGAGATGGAGATGCAGAGAAGATGGAGATGCAGAGGAGATGGAGATGCAGAGGAGATGGAGATGCAGAGGAGATGGAGATGCTGAGGAGATGGAGATGCAGAGGAAATGGAGATGCAGATGAGATGCAGAGAAGATGGAGATGCAGAGGAGATGGAGATGCAGAGAGGATGCAGAGAAGATGGAGATGCAGAGATGATGGAGATGCAGAGGAGATGGAGATGCAGAGGAGATGGAGATGCTGAGGAGATGGAGATGCTGAGGAGATGGAGATGCAGAGGATATGGAGATGCTGATGAGATGCAGAGAAGATGGAGATGCAGAGGAGATGGAGATGCGGAGGAGATGGAGATGCAGAGAAGATGGAGATGCAGAGGTGATGGAGATGCAGAGGAGATGGAGATGCAGAGGAGATGGAGATGCAGAGGAGATGGAGAGGAGATGGAGATGCAGAGGAGATGGAGATGCAGAGAAGATGGAGATGCAGAGGAGATGGAGATGCAGAGAAGATGGAGATGCAGAAAAGATGGAGATGCAGAAGAGATGGAGATGCTGAGAAGATGGAGATGCAGAGGAGATGGAGATGCAGAGGAGATGGAGATGCAGAGGAGATGCTGAGAAGATGGAGATGCAGAGGAGATGGAGATGCAGAGAAGATGAAGATGCAGAGGATATGGAGATGCAGAGAAGATGGAGATGCAAAGGAGATGCACAGGAGATGCAGAGAAGATTGAGATGCAGAGGAGATGGAGATGCAGAGGAGAGGAGAGATGCACAGGAGATGGAGATGCAGAGGAGATGGAGATGCAGAGAAGATGGAGATGCAGAGGAGATGGAGATACAGAGGAGAGATGCAGAGGAGATGGAGATGCTGAGGAGATGGAGATGCAGAGAAGATGGAGATGCAGAGAAGATGGAGATGCAGAGAAGATGGAGATGCAGAGGAGATGCAGAGAAGATGCAGATGCAGAGAAGATGGAGATGCAGAGGAGATGGAGATGCAGAGGAGATGGAGATGCAGAGGAGATGGAGATGCAGATAAGATGGAGATGCAGTGAATATGGAGATGCAGAGAAGATGGAGATGCACAGGAGATGGAGATGCACAGGAGATGGAGATGCACAGGAGATGGAGATGCAGAGAAGATGGAGATGCAGAGGATATGGAGATGCAGAGAAGATGGAGATGCACAGGAGATGGAGATACAGAGGAGATGGAGATGCAGAGAAGATGGAGATGAAGAGATGGAGATGCAGAGGAGATGGAGATGCAGAGGAGAGATGCAGAGGAGATGGAGATGCTGAGGAGATGGAGATGCAGAGAAGATGGAGATGTAGAGGAGAGATGCAGAGGAGATGGAGATGCTGAGGAGATGGAGATGCAGAGAAGATTGAGATGCTGAGGAGATGGAGATGCAGAGAAGATGGAGATGCTGAGGAGATGAATTGTGTGGGATTTTACGAAGCGTGATGGCAGAGAGAAAAATTGCACACGCACTGACGAGCTCGCTTGGTGGTAGTGGGGGAGGGGCATGAGAGTTGTAAATATTCAAAATTTGAAGTCTCTTCAATCTGCCAGACTTGCCGACTGCAGCTTTAAGCAGTAATTGTATAGGGTCAAATATTGAGAAGATGGAGATGCAGAGGAGATGGAGATGCAGAGAAGATGGAGATGCAGAGGAGATGGAGATGCACAGGAGATGGAGATGCAGAGAGGATGCAGAGAAGATGGAGATGCAGAGATGATGGAGATGCAGAGGAGATGGAGATGCAGAGGAGATGGAGATGCTGAGGAGATGGAGATGCTGAGGAGATGGAGATGCAGAGGAGATGGAGATGCAGATGAGATGCAGAGAAGATGGAGATGCGGAGGAGATGGAGATGCAGAGAAGATGGAGATGCAGAGGAGATGGAGATGCAGAGAAGATGGAGATGCAGAGGAGATGGAGATGCAGAGAAGATGGAGATGCAGAAAAGATGGAGATGCAGAAGAGATGGAGATGCTGAGAAGATGGAGATGCTGAGAAGATGGAGATGCAGAGGAGATGGAGATGCAGAGGAGATGGAGATGCAGAGGAGATGGAGATGCAGAGGAGATGCTGAGAAGATGGAGATGCAGAGGAGATGGAGATGCAGAGAAGATGGAGATGCAAAGGAGATGCACAGGAGATGCAGAGAAGATTGAGATGCAGAGGAGATGGAGATGCAGAGGAGAGGAGAGATGCACAGGAGATGGAGATGCAGAGGAGATGGAGATGCACAGGAGATGGAGAGGAGATGGAGATGCAGAGAAGATGGAGATGCAGAGGAGATGGAGATACAGAGGAGAGATGCAGAGGAGATGGAGATGCTGAGGAGATGGAGATGCAGAGAAGATGGAGATGCTGAGGAGATGGATTGTGTGGGATTGTACGAAGCATGATGGCAGAGAGAAAAAGTGCACACGCACTGACGAGCTCGCTTGGTGGTAGTGGGGGAGGGGCATGAGTTGTAAACATTCAAAATTTGAAGTCCCTTCAATCTGCCAGACTTGCAGCTTTAAGCAGTAATAGTATAGGGTCAAATATTGACAAATTACAATTTTATATTTTTTTTTAAAGAAGTCTCTTATGCTCTACAAGCCTGGGTTTGATAAAAAAAAATACAGAAAACAATTACAATTTAAAATTATGGTTTTCCATTTTAATATAGACCTACTTTAAAATATAATTTATTTCTGTAATGCAAAGCTGACGTTTCAGCATCATAACTCAAGTCTTCAGTGCTTGATGTTGGAAAGAGTTGTACTCCTTAATGTTTTTCTGGAACCTGTGATACTTTTTTCAGGATTCATTGATGAAGTAAAAAAAGAACAGTTTTTGGATGTAAATGATTTCAGTAATAGGCTTTTGTTACAAAAATACCAAATACACAGTGAAATGTACTTAATACTAACAATGCACTGCTGAGATGTTCACATTGTTGGGGAAAAAAACACCTCCCTAGCATTAGGATCATCTGGAGGGTACCGGTTTTGATCCTTTGTTTATCTTCTCAATGTAACCACACACTAACGCTCTAATGGCCTCAGCCACAGACAGCGATATTCTGCAAAGGCAGTCTACAGCTCCCCTGTGACTTCAAGTCTCCACTTGAGATCCTGTTGTTTTCTGGCCTTGGTTACAATAAAGGCAGTTTTTGCAATAAGGAAGTTGAAACTTACAGGGTATTTTTATAGTGAAACAAACTCGTAACTTTCAAAAGATCAAGGAAGATTTGATTTCTCAGTTCATGACTTTAAGAATTACCCTGGGGTTAAGTGCATGGTAATAAGCTTTGTGTAAACGTAGGGCTTTTTACTATGGTTGGAAAAGAAAGTCTAAATCTACAAAGGACAACAATTTTAAAAGCTAAGTTTAAAAAAATAAATAAAAAAAGCCTGAGTGAGCCATGTTAAGGATTTTAAGTCACAGGACAAATAGAAACTCATGAAAAGACTTGACAATTCAAACAAACGTCACAGATAAGGAACAAGAGGCAACAGAATTGGTTGTATAAAAGTGGTTTTATTTAAGTCACATGTACTACAGCCAGTACTTAATCATGGACAGGGAGATGTGTAAGTGGTCTCAAACGAATCACCTGAAATGGGAACAGAAAATGAACTGGATCGTTCAAAAGCAGATTCAGCCAGAGCAAAGCATGATTAGGATGAAAGCGTACTTGTCTGATAGTAGTCATAAACATTTATGACTGCTGGCTTGAGATTTTTCACTGCAAGAACCTGTTTCAGCTGCAGAGTGTAACTCATGGGGACGTCTTTGGGAACCTGCGAGACAGAAAGGATGAGCAGCAGCACATGAGAAAATGGCAGCTAGTAATATACCCAGGGTACAGTCTCACCTCTTTCAGATACACTAGGACATGATCATCTTCAGCATCAACCCGCTCCACTAGCGGGGCAAACGATTGGGGCGAAGAACCAAGCTGAGTGTAAGAGACCATCATTTACACAATTAAAATATAAGGAGCTTCAAGCATCTTGGGACTCTAAATCATAAATACAAACCAGTGAAGTATCTGCGGTGAAGCCCGACAGGAGCTTAATGTCCACTAGAACCATGTTAGTGCTTGATTTTACACCATTGTATCTGAATAAGGGTGAATAAAAGGCTTAGTCAACAAGACCAAGAACGCAGCTTTCTTTGTCAAACATCAGTTGGTTTCAGGACACAATGCTACTTACTTCACAGTGAACTTCAACATGATATTGGCTCCAAGAGGTCGGCATTCTCCAGTCACCTTTGCTTCGACACTCAGCGTCTTTGAGACTTTAACGGGTGTTGGGATGTTGTAGAAACATGCAACCTATAGTAAGAGTAGAAAGAAAAAAAAATTAGATTTGGATATGTACAACAAATAGAGAGGGTAAGGATACAGACCTGCACAGACACACAAGAGGATCCTGATGCTTTAACACTATATTTGCCAGGAACGTTCTTCAGCCGCTTCTCCTGATAAAGCAGCCTATTGTCCCGATTCACTTTGAAGCTATACGAGTCTCCTCCTACTACTGAGGACTGTACGGTAACAGTGCTGGAGCCATCCAAGATGAACACTTGAGCAGCGTATGCAGACAGAGCCTGAAGAGCCACCACTGTGTCCTAAAAACAAGTACCACATTTTTTTTTTAAATCATAATAAACGATTGCACTCAGTGATTGTGTTTGGTAGTCAAAGGCACCTGGGTGGAAGAGAAGCCTCCATAGGGATTCTGCTGGGCCACGAGCCAGTTGACAATGCGGTTAGCATAGCCCAGATTAGCTGTTGTGAGAGGCTGGACAGCAAGAACCGCTAGCAGCACGTAAGAGCTGATCTCCACCGCCAGAGTATCACCAGATGTCGTCTGAGACCAATGGAGCTTAGTGCCTTAGGATGAGATGGAGGGGAGAAAGCTGATGCCAAAGACCCTGATGAACCAACATCAAGCAGCTGGTAAATCTTACCATCAGAAATAGCAAGGTTGTCCAAAGCAGTTAAAAGCTGTGATCGAGTGGTGGTCTCTCCAGCCAGACTGAAGGTGTAGGCCAACAGAGCCGTGGCGTAAGTGTTTGCCAGGTTTCCAACGATTGGCCTCAAGCATGACAGACCATTGGTAATGATGGGATCCTTAAAGAAAAAAAAAAAAAGCAAATGTCAGACAGCCAGATCAGGAAGGTCATCTGCAAGGAGCTCACACAATTGGACCGATTTTACCGTGGCGGGGACACCTAGTTCGAGCAGCGATGCAACAATGTAGGCCGTCATGGTCACACCGTCACCAACTCCACCCTAAAAAAAAAATTAATAATTTTAGAAGTCTCACACCTAGCCCATTGGTTCCTGTGCATTAAGAAACATGTACTGCACCTTCATGTCACTATGGTACAGAGTTCCCTGCTGAATGAAACAGCCGTCTGAACCCTGCGTGCTGATCAACCAATCTTTCGCAGTCTGCAGGACATGTGGATCAATGAAGATAAATTGCCTCGCTAGACCAAAGGACCTTAGGACAAAGGCAGTCAACCTGGCCGTGGATAATGTTAAAAACAACTTAAACCGCTGAGGACACAAAGGTTACACAAGACTAGAACGACAGCATGAAACTCACCATGTATTGGATGCATCATAACCAAATGTGCTGTATGATCCATCACTGTGTCTGTAGTTTAGCTGTCCTTGGTATCCTGTTCAAGTAAAAAAAATAAAAATAAAAACACGTGGGGGGGTTATTAGGGAGTCTTGACAGCTTCAATAGCCGAGTTTCCACTGTCGGGCCAAAAGCAGGCGTGCTAGTGGATGCCAGGGCCAGTCGCGCCAACGGCCAGGGTTTACGAAAAAAGGCGGTGTTTACCTGAGTCGGGAGAGCCGGATGATTCTGTCACCTTTAAAGACTTAGATGGCATTCAAACATGAAAGTGAGTTGATGTAAATTATTTTGTTTGCGATCAGATGTGGTTTCTTATTACCATATAGGTAGAAATATCTATACGCGATGCAAAAGACTATGCACGCTAACCATTACCATAGTAAACGTGGTAAATATGAACGCTTGAAGAAATTAGACAAATAAAGGCTATCATAATCATGTTTTTACTTTATCTGTCAGTAGCCTACATCTAGTCTCTGTATACCATCATAAAATGAAGCAACTTTTTTTGTGGGAGCTTCCTCTGTTTCTCTAACTGTAGCCTACGGGGAGAGTGCTAAAGCTTCTCAGGTCGTATTTTTGGTGGCATATTTGTAGAAATTATCATTCTTTCTAAATGTGATGCAAATGTCCAGTAACTACCAAATAAACAGATGCAACTGAATAAGTCTGTCCTCTTTCTTTTTTGAAATGGACCTAACAGTAAACCACTTTATTTCTGTGACTAATTTTGAGAAATGCATTATGATCAATGCACCACTTTTTATTTTAAACCTGTGGTAAAACATTGATTCTTGGGTTTTAAATATTCAAGTAAACACCGCCAGCATTTTATGTTTGTTTTGTGATCACGCTAGTTTCCAGTGATTTCTTTGATTAGTTTTGATAAAACTTTAATTTTTCCACTTTTTTAAAAAAAAAAATATAAAACTTCCATTTGTTGGTGAAATAATGGGTTAGTGTGAGGTTGTTACAAAGAGGCGCGTTTTAGTGAAGCGCTGTGGAGCTTCTGGCCTGACAGTGGAAACGCAGTGTTTTGGCTTTTAGCCCGGCACAGTGTAAACGCAGCTAATGTGAAGCGCAGGACTGAAAGTCCTTCAGATTCATTTAGGCTCCAACACTCAAAATGGCTCTGTTCATCCATACCCAGTGTTGGGGAAACTTACTTTTAAAAGTACTATTCTGGATTAAAGAGCAATAGGACACAAAAAGGAGTTCAACACTGTGTATTAGATTTAGAAATAAGTAATTTTTGCTTAGTATGGTTGAATTAGATCATTGAAGGTCAGCAAAGCCTTTGATTAGTAAAGTGAAATTAACTGTTCAAATACACTTTGTATTTAATTACAAAAGTTTTGCCTAAAATTCTGAGATTACATTTTACGGTTTTTATTCAATTTGAGGAATACTGAATGTTTTTGTGCAAGTAAGATGAGTAAATGCAGGTCCACATTTAAACTAACTATCTAGAACTAAAATAACGAGCATAGCGCACACAACACCTCACTTTATTTCTCTTAACATGGGGACAGGAGAGCTTTCTCAATAAATGTAAAGTAACTAGTGTTACTTATTTGAGCGTAACCAATATTTTGTTATAAATAGAAAAGTAATGCATTACTTAACTAGTTACTTGAAAAAGTAATCAGATTACATAACTCAAGCTACTAGTAATGAGTTACCCCAACACGGTCCATACCTATCTGAAGGTAGCCTGTGGCCGTCTCTCGGATGGTTGTGGTGAGTTGCCCCGTGACTTCCAGGTACAACAGTATGTAAATATTGGGAGCCAGAATAATCATATTCTGTTCTCCACAGCCAGATGGCATCTGTAATAACCTATCTAGATTCTTCAGCGCACGACCCATTATGTCCCCTACAAGAGGTCAAATATAAAACCCACATCAGAAACAGTTATTCTGCTAAACATTACCTGTCAGTTTCTAGTCAATGAAAAGCTTTACCAAGGACCGAAACAGAGCATCTAGCTGATCCCTGAACCACATCTTTTGGAAATGTCAGAGTCACGTCTTCAGAAAGAATATTTCCTGCAAACCAAACAGAATGGACAGTATTGAGCGCTAGGCTAGTGTTTGGCTGCACAGGGAGAAGGTGTTTGGGAATCATTGAGTGCAAACAAACCCTTTGGACACAGTAACCAACTCTGGGTGTTTGTCCTTTCAACTCCTTCAGGCTAGAAAAGCAAATAACACCACATCAGTCTTCTGGAGTCTGGTCATGGAGCTCCATGCTGCTTTACTGGTTAACACTTACCAGGACAAGTAGACTTCGTGTGACTACGTCAATGCGTCCTCTCATCGGCACAGTCACAACCTGAGTGCCACATCGGGTACGGGATGCTTCAGCTGAAGCATTGACAGTCACATTGACAGTTCCTGCAGTGACAGACAAGTGAGCAACACCTAATATACACTTAACATTTAGAGAGGATCCAAAACTGACCAAGAACAGAGGCTGAGAGAACCCATTTGAAGGTTTTTCTCCCATTGGCACAAAGACAGGACACATACGGTTCAGTATATGGTTTAAGTGTGAAGGCCGTGGATGAAGCTGGTGTTACTTTAACCTGCCAACAAAAGAGTGCACATGGAGCAGACACGACATTCTCTATACAGATCTATTATAAAAATAAATCATGACAGACCATGATGCACTTAGACAGATAGCTGAAGACCGTGGCCTTCAGATCAAAAGACTCCCCACGGACGATGGAGTACGGCAGGGAGATCTCAAGAAAGAAGGGCTGGAAGACCGTCAGCAGAGCAGGAGGAGCCAGACCAAAACCTTTTGAAGACAGGCAGAACGCCTCTGTCTCCCATGTGGTGATGGTGTCAGGAACAGTGAGAGGAACTCGTGTGGATCCAGTGTTTCTGAAAGATAGCAGAAGAGAGAAATAAGGGGGAAACAGTAAAACTGGGTAAGTATCTTAGAAGGAACAAGATGGTTCACCAACCCCACTTGAGCAAGCTGCCAGAGCCATGTTTCTGGAAAGTAAGTCCTGACAGTCACTTCAAAAGTAGCGTCACCTCCATCTGGAAGAGCCATTTCTACAGGTGCATTCAAACTCACTGAAAGAGACAAGCAATTTTACACCAAACTGTCTTATCTGCAGAATTAACATAGGGTTCATAACTGCCCCTCTTGCTGCACTTATGAAAACACCCAACATCACAGTTTGCTTATCCACAAAGGAGTAACTTCACATAACTGAATGAAATTTCACCAAGTCATGCAGAATTTGTTTTCACTGAAAGAATAGCCTCTGCATAGACCTACATTCTGGGAATCTAGCATACAGCGGGCATGGAGGGGCTCGTACAGCGAGATTTGTTGCGATCTTCATTCCCAGGCTCTGTCAGTGACAAGTCAAAACACAGAATTAAAGTCAAAGACTCATGACATTATTCATGACCATGTAGTCACAAAATACAGATTTCTACCTTGAAGGTTGTGTAGGCTTGATTTGTAGGAGCAGTGTAGGCAGGATCGATATTAAAAGCTAGACGGGGTTGAAAACCTAGACGGGGTCGAAAACCTAGACACTCTGGTTCATCCTGAACACTGTATGGGTAACCTGATACTGATCGCACCGGGAGCAAATCAAACACCTGGAATCATGAAAATAATTGTTTTGGTATGTCCCTTTTGAAAAATTACATTAATGCTTGGAATGTTATCTCACAGTGCATGTATGATGTACACTAAAACTGCTATAATCATAACAGAACAGGTTTGTCCAATTGATCTCAGCATTACTCAAGTTCTAAAGCTGAAACAATGTCAGTCAAGACCAACAATAATTTAAATAACTGCACATGGATACCCTTTTAGCACTCAGACGTCTTCCTGGCTCCAAGATCCAGACGCTCTGATCTACAGCACTGATGCCACATAGAGAACCTGCTTGAGCAGAGACAGTCAGAACATTTCCCTCAGCAGGAACAGCCGTAGCAGGAGAGAACTGTAGAGACACCTGGAACAAGAATCAAGACACTGTAGGACACATCACCATTCCCACTTGAAAACAAAATGCCAGTGTACTGCATACCTGGTTTTCGAAACATGTTTCCGTGTCAAACAACGCACTACCAACCACTACACTCTCACTGGGAAGAATGCAGTAGACCAGAATCTGCACAACTGGAGCCATTAGAACACTGACAGACAGCTGGAATGACACCGAGCCGCTGGTGACAGTATTAGAAGCCTTTGCTTCGACCGTCTGAATTCCATGGAGGACGATCACTCCTCTGGACAAGACCTGACAAAGAACAAAGATTCATAAAACCTGTTCCCTAATAAAAAACAAAACAAAGACATCAACTCACCATATAGATGATGTCAACACTGTAGACACCAGCCTCTCCAAAAAAAGAATACTTGACCGTCACTGGAAACGCAGCACCACATTTGAGCGGCTGCTCAAGCTTCACTATAGTCAGTTCATTAGATGGGTTGTTGGGAGAATCAGTTTGGAGAAGCTGAACAACCCTTGTATCTGTAGTGAAGTATGGTGATTTGTAACCATTAACAACCTCTGGAGTCGCACTTGCCTGGGGAACAACGAATGCAATCGGTTTCTTGCAAGAGAAATTGAGATGTCTACATCTCAAAATACAAAGAGCAAGTCATACCACAAGATTGAGAGCAGCTTTAGGAAGATTAACAGTATTGAGGGAGAACGTGGCCAGTCCGTTCCAATTTGTGGTCAGATCCATCAGCAGGTTGTTGGTCCAGTGGTTACCATCAAGGAGATAAACAGCTTGGTTTGCGATTGGAGTACCATCAAACCGAGACAGTGAGATCTGTTGGGAATGATCAAGGTTAGGAAAGGTGTTCTCATCTGAGAAGGCTTCTGCGGCAAGAAATTAACTTGCCTTCCCATTAATCGTTGATCCAGGTTCAAAATACTCCGGGATGTCCAAAAACATGACTTTGCCGACTTCAAACGTAATGGACACTGTTGCAGATTTTGACATGACTACATCTGGGGGGAAAGAAACTCAAATAAACAAGTCAACTTCCCCCATACTCATGTGGGTTCAGATCAGTCAGTAGCTCACCTGTTCCCTCCTCAGTGACGTTCACATTTACAAGAAAAGTGTCTTGCATATTTTCAAATTTGGTGCCAAAAAACTCAGATGTATCGAGAGTAAGGGAGGCACAGCCGGTGGCATTCATCTGTTAGCAGAACAGAGTGTCACATTAAAGTCAAGCACAAGAAAAACCCTCCACTGTTAGGCAGGAGTCAAACCTTTGCAGTTTTAGCCAGGCAATGACGGGTCAAATCAGGAGCCACAACGTATGGAAATGGCTCACGGCATACTTCCACCAAGGCTTGGCCAGGTACAGGTTGGCCATATGTGTATCTGGGAAACGTCACAAAAAAAATAAATCAAGAACGGACCAACCACAAGACATGATCTGTAGATTTCACTCACTTGGCACAAGCCTCGACTTTCAGTCCCACATCGGCAACGCTGTACGTCTGTGGTGTGTTTATGGTCACATCAAACTTGGGCAAAACTAAGCCAGAAATAAAACCACTGTAAGACCTCAAATCTGTTGATGTACTGTTGCACATCATTTCACAACAACTTACCGTATTTTTTCACCTCAAAAACATGGGAGATCATTTGGTCACCAATAAAGGCCTTTAGTTTGTACATCCCCATCTGAGCCTCTGGGTTTAACTCATGAGAAAGTTGCAATATCCAGCTAGTTGAGGAAACATTTGTCCACTGACCAATGCGGTTATCGTTATGGTCCTATTAAAACAATGAACAGCTCATAAAAAAGAAATGCATTAAAAAAAGCAAACAATGTACAGAAAGAGGCAGCGGCTCCATTCAAAGACTTGCACCAGAACAAGTTCTCACCTCCACCACCACCAGATTGTACTGAAAGACAAAGACAGGAATATTAAGCATTTAAAAGAAAAACACTATTGCAGCAGTTATTGAAGAGAATTGCAAAACTGTGCAACTGCGGTGGAAAAATAACCAGCAATAAGTTTGCAATTTGTTCATGGCCAGACCTTACCATCTGATCAAGTGGCACAAATTTGGCATCCATGGTGACAACTCTGAAGTTCACTGCAAAGACAGATAAACTCACATTAATTGCATAATACACTTAAGATAATCAGAACTTGAGCGTATTGGACTTTCTACACCTTTAATACTCAACCAAGGATCATTCACAGCTCACCTGTTTGTCCTGGATTGTAGATGGGTTTGTCGGTTTGGATGAAGGTCAAGGGCAGGTAAGATCTGAACATGACTTTCCTCTCTTCAGTCGCTCTGAAGACCTCCCCTTTAACTTCTACCTTCAGCATCTGCACAGATTCTCCATCTACTTGAGGAGCCTGTAAAGAAGCTCAGTTAACAGACCAGAAAAAAATATTATATATAAAAAAAAAATAATGTCTCATAACAGACCTGGAAACTAAAGCAGCGGTGAAATGGCTTTGAAGAAACCTGCCGCACAAGTTGAGTCATCCTTTTGTCATCAAGCAGAGAAACTGTCATTGTGAGACTCTCTTGGGGTTTCAGAAGACTTGCGCACAATTTGGCAACCGATCCAGTTTCAATCACTGCAGGGAACGTCACCATGAATAACCTGTGTAAACATCATGAAGTATAGGTTAAGAGACTAAAGAAAATCAGGTCAGAACATGAATGGTTGAACATTCACAGAAAGTGGCTGCCACAGGGTTGCCAGGTCTGAGCATCAAAAATAGCCTGATAGCCAATCAAAAATAAGCCAAAGCAGTTATCTCCATCAGCGAGTGGGTTGAAGTACCAAAAGTGGGGATTGGTTGTCAGAGGACAAACCTTTAACCTCAGAAAAGACAAAAACCAAGTGTTAATGAACATCCGGTTGGTGGTTCCCATTGATCCTTTGACACCAGAAGGGGAAAAGTACAACATGATTAAAGAACTTTTAACAAACGGTTAATGCTTTGGTGCTTCATTTTGCCATCTTTAAAACTGCATCATTCAGCATAGATTAGACATTAGGACCCTTTTCACTTCAAAGCCTATATGGTACTTACGGCCTTTTCTGTCCATCAACAGCAAAGAGAAAAAGGGCTAAAATGAGCCCTTTCCAAACACAAATCTCCCTCACAGCCATGAAGAGCAATCATCCAAGACTAGACAGAAATCAAGAGTCTCTTTCAAAACCCCCCACAAAAAAACCCTGCAGCAGTTCTGTTAAGATCCACACTGTTCAACAGCTTAACTCTAAATCAGCTGCACTGATGACAGCGTTATTTAAACGCTCTTTATAATTCAGAACAGGTTGATTTAGCACTCACAGGCAATCTGGACGTCTTTAGAGGCGGAGCCCCGGTAATTAATCACAGGGTTGCCAACTCTGAAACACACGCTCTTATGCCTGGCCACCACAGGAGCTTAAAAATCCTAACCGTTTCTGAAATCTGGTTGCAGCGCACACTTAAGGAGAATCTTTGCAGATTTTCTTTCCTCAAATCTTAAACATGCTCACACTACAAGATTTATAAATCGCAGCACATCACACACTTCAAAATGTTATTAAGATTATCGTGCCAGAGGAAGCGCCTTGCGATATCTCAAGCAGCAGATCGGAAGCGGAAAAGCGGATGTAAATAAAATATATCAAGTCAAAGTAAATCGAAACTCTTCATTTTCAGGATATGTCCAATGAATTTCCAGGCGTCAGCACTGGTTACAATAGGCTTGTTTGAGATACGCCTAGCTCGCCTGAAATGTAGGTGAGAGTAGGCGGCTGCAGTGATGGGAGGAGTGAGAAAAGTGCAGGCAAGACGGACAGATCTCTCTTCTTGCAGTGGATCAGAGTCAGACATCTCGCAAAGGCGGATATTGCGGGATTCACGGGATTCACGCTTGTGCACGGTGTTGCTAATAAACTGGATGTAATTTAAGTTCTGTAGCTTTTATATGAAAATAAATATAATGAACAAGACACCCAAAGTACTTGTTATTTAATTACATACCAAATACGTGTTTGACAATTTTACTTTGATTACAGACATGTTTTATATATTTTTTATAAATATGACAACAATCAAATAACCCATATAGAGATCACACTGTCAGAGAGTTTGGGATACTCACACATAATTTATACACATAAAAACACGAAACACGAGTTTTAAATTCGAAACATTTTGAAAGAGAACGATACATCGTGGTTGTTTAAACCAAAATGAGCATTAAGCTCAAGTCGTTTCCCATCATGCTTTTGATCAGCGCAGTCGGTTGAGAGTTACTGAACGCGACTGCAGATTTTGACATTTTGCACTCGCGAGAGTTTTCTATATGTCAGCATGACATCAGAGCAAGGCGGACCGCTCTCTGTCACATTTTTAACCGGCATGCCTCTCGCGGTGATCGGTTCTGCGGAGATTTTGCTCATCTCAAACAAGCCTAAAAAATCAATGCCATGGATCTCTATGAAGTGACGCATCAGCTTCAGCGTTGCCCACTCGCCCCTCATTGCTGCTGAGCTGAACCTTGTAAAGTGGACCTCAAAGTTAAAATGAAATATTAAAATAATTAACACATTGTTTCATTACATCTATCTCTGAATGATTTTTTTGTTTTAATATTCGTTGAATGAACGGTGTAATGACTCACTCAAACACAGTTCCTGTAACAGTGTAACTGGACTGAGTGACTCACACCTGTCTTGCGTAGAGACGAGCAATGCCGATACTGGTGAAATATCAGCAGAAAGCCTCTCGTAAAGTGAGATTCGAGGATCGGAACTAACTGTTATATAACAATGGCCTAACAAGCTTATATGTCAGGTTTATGTTCTGTTATCATTAGGTGGACCCTTATTTTGACATTTTCTGTTTAGCCTCTCAGCTTCGTTTCAACGCTCTGTTTGGTATCATTACTGAACATGTACTCCTTTTTTCGCCTGCTGATCACAGCGTAACACTTATTTATATAGCAAAAAATAAATGGCGATAGCCTAATACCGCATATCGCAATGTTGACTCACTCAAAATTGCCTCAAGGGAAATTCCTTCACCGCGATACCCGTACTTTTCGGTAACACTTTATTTTGATGGTCCCTTTTGAACATTCTGGTGACTATAAGTAACTTTGCAACTACATGTCAACTAACTCTCAGTAGAGTATTAGTGTACTGTCTGATTAATATCTGATAACTCTTTATTGTGATGGTCCTCCAACAGACTGACTATAAGTAACTATGCAACTACATGTCAACTTATTCTAACCCTAACCCTACCAGTCTACAAATACTCTACTAACACTCTACTGAGAGTTAGTAGGCATGTAGGCGCAACGTTACTTATAGTCAACAGAATGTGTTACAGGGACCATCCAAATGAAGTGAAACCCACTTTTCCTGGCTATTGTGAAAGTACTGACGTTAGTCTTGCTCATCGCGATTTAAAATCCCAAATATCAAACATGTTTGATATGATCGGGGCGGGCCCGATTTGTGTGAGAGCAGATCAGGAGGAGCAAGATTTGATCTGTGAATGGCTCACATTACCAGATAATCTTTGCCGAACATCCGAACCGATCGAGGTCCTCGACAAGATTTTGTGGAAGTGGAAATTTGGGGATATATCAGCCTAAAACCCCTGTAGTGTGAGCCAGGCATTATGGTTAGATGTACTAAAAACAGAAAGGATTTTTCTGTTTTTTACATAGTGATTATTGGAAGGTGCACTTTGACACTAAATGCAATGTTTATTTTTGTCAAGCATGTTTATAGCAGATCAAATGCAACATGTTGTAAGTTACCAGGGAAATTTAAGTTTATTACAGATACTTGCATTGAAAAGTAGTGAAAACTGTTTGCTGCCCATGTACATGTAAAACAAATGTATAACAAACTGTAAAAGTTCAGTGGTTGCAGTCATTTCAATCTTTGTTTTACACTCAGTTGTTTTAAGTATGGTATTTTTTACTTGAAAACAAAACAATTTGCAAACTGAATCAATAGTAGATAGTACTATTACATAATCTTTCATGAGGAAAGGCAGCACCTCGGGGTAGGCAGGATCTCCAAAAATAAAAATGGGTATCGCCTCCGAGATGGCACTGCATATTTGCCTGACAATAACAGAAACAGTCGGCCGTGAAAATCCAAAGGCATTGGTGGTTTTTGAAGTGTCCCTTCATCATTTAAGTAATACAGCCGCAGTGTGCACTTACTTTTTAAGGACTCCAACTGGTGACCTCAAGTTGGTCTTTATTTAGTTGGTCTCATATTTATTCTGTTACAGCCACACCAGTTCATAGGTGTGTGTCAGCCTGTTTTGCACTCTTGATGTTTTACAGACTAACCCCTTCATTGCTGTGCATTTTTTTGCCGCATTGTGGCTGATTTGTTGATTGTACACAAAAATAATTATTTTCATATATTTTGCCCATTTCCCATTCTTTTCCTATGGTGGTCATTTTTTACCACGAAGACCACAAGTGTTTCATGTTATTTTTTACTGTTCAAAAATGACTAATTACCCTGGTTGGAAAAGTAACGTTTCTTAAATCTACCAGGTAATTAATGAAGGGCCACCTGCAAGCAAAACACATCTCAATTTAATGCTTCTCATCCACACACGAGAACATGCCTGAGTGAGCCATGTTATAAGGATTTGAAGTCCCAGGACAAATACAGTGAGGAAAATAGGTATTTGAACACCCTGCTATTTTGCAAGTTCTCCCACTTAGAAATCATGGAGGGGCCTGAAATTGTCATCGTAGGTGCATGTCCACTGTGAGAGACATAATCTAAAAAAAACTATCCAGAAATCACAATATATGATTTTTTAACTATTTATTTGTATGATACAGCTGCAAATAAGTATTTGAACACCTGAGAAAATCAATGTTAATATTTGGTACATTAGCTTTTTTTTGCAATTACAAAGGTCACACGTTTCTTGTAGTTTTTCACCAGGTTTGCACACACTGCAGGAGGGATTTTGGCCCACTCCTCCACACAGATCTTCTCTAGATCAGTCTGGTTTCTGGGCTGTCGCTGAGAAACACTGAGTTTGAGCTCCCTCCAAAGATTCTCTATTGGGTTTAGGTCTGGAGACTGGCTAGGCCACGGCAGAACCTTGATATGCTTCTTACAGAGCCAGTCCTTGGTTATCCTGGCTGTGTGCTTCGGGTCATTGTCATGCTGAAAGACCCAGCCTCAACCCATCTTCAATGCTCTAACTGAGGGAAGGAGGTTGTTCCCCAAAATCTTGCAATACATGGCCCCGGTCATCCTCTCCTCAATACAGTGCAGTCGGCCTTTCTCCCATGACTCCTCTGGATCATCCAAATGGTCATTGGCAAACTTAAGACGGGATTTGACATGTGCTGGTTTAAGCAGGGGAAACTTCCGTGCCATGCATGATTTCAAACCATGACGTCTTAGTGTATTACAAACAGTAATCTTGGAAACGGTGGTCCCAGCTCTTTTCAGGTCATTGACCAGCTCCTCCTGTGTAGTTCTGGGCTGATTTCTCACCTTTCTTAGGATCATTGAGACCCCACGAGGTGAGATCTTGCATGGAGCCCCAGTCCGAGAGAGATTGACAGTCATGTTTAGCTTCTTCCATTTTCTAATGATTGCTCCAACAGTGGACCTTTTTTCACCAAGCTGCTTGGCAATTTCCCCGTAGCCCTTTCCAGCCTTGTGGAGGTGTACAATTTGGTCTCTAGTGTCTTTGGACAGCTCTTTGGTCTTGGCCATGTTAGTAGTGTGATTCTTACTGATTGTATGGGGTAGACGGGTGTCTTTATGCAGCTAACGACCTCAAACAGGTGCATCTAATTTAGGATAATAAATGGAGTGGAGGTGGACAGTTTAAAGGCAGACTAACAGGTCTTTGAGGGTCAGAATTTTAGATGATAGACAGGTGTTCAAATACTTATTTGCAGCTGTATCATACAAATAAATAGTTAAAAAAAATCATATATTGTGATTTCTGGATTTTTTTTTTAGATTATGTCTCTCACACTGGACATGCACCTACGATGACAATTTCAGACCCCTCCATGATTTCTAAGTGGGAGAACTTGCAAAATAGCGGGGTGTTCAAATACTTATTTTTCTCACTGTAGAAAGTTGTGAACACTGCAATTCCCTGATTCAAACAAAAGCAAGCAACAAAAGTACAAAGATTGTATAAAAGCAGTTTTATTAAATTCACGTATCCTACAGCCAGTACTGAATCAGATCATGGACAGGGGGACGTGTAGGTGGTCTCGAACGAATCAACTGAAAGAGGAACAGAAAATGGCTGAATTTTGAAGTTGAACATGATCCAGTTCAGAGCAAAGCATGATAAGGATGAAAGCGTACGTGTCTGATAGTAGTCATAAACGTTTATGACCGCTGGCTTGAGATTGTCCACTGCAAGAACCTGTTTCAGCTGCAGAGTGTAACTCATGGGGACACCTTTGGGAACCTGCGAGACAGAAAGGATGAACAGCAGCACATGAGAAAATTGCACCCTGGGTATATTACTAGCTGCCGTCTAACCTCTTTCAGAAACACTAGGACATGATCATCTTCAGCATCAACCCGCTCCACTAGCGGGGCAAACGACTGGGGTGAAGAACCAAGCTGAGGAAAAGATCATTTACAAAAAAAAAAAAAAAAAGTTACATTTTGCATTTTGGGACTTTCTAAATCATCTTAAACATACGAACCAGTGACGTATCTGCCGTGAAGCCTGACAGGAGCTTAATGTCCACGATAACCATGTTAGTGCTTGCTTTTACACCATTGTATCTGAATGAGGTGATGGGGGAATAAAGAGGTTTAGTCAACAGGATTAAGAACACTGTTCTGAAACCATTTCATGTTTAAGACTCTTACAAAAGGAAGCTAAGCCAAAGCTGTTCTTACTCCACTATGAAGTTCAACATGAGATTGGTTCCAAGCGGTTGGCAGTCTCCAGTCACCTTCGCTCCAACACTCAATGTTTTAGCTACTTTAATGGGTGTTGGGATGTTGTAGAAACATGCAACCTACAGTATGAGTGCAGGGCAAAAAAAGGCACAGTAAGATGTGGATGTGCACAACAGAAACAGGGGGTGAGAATACTGACCTGCACAGACACACAAGAGGATCCTGATGCTTTAACACTATATTTGCCAGGAACGTTCTTCAGGCGCTTCTCCTGATACAGCAGCCTATTGTCCAGATTCAATTTGAAGCTATACGAGTCTCCTCCCACTGTGGACTGTACGGTAACGGTGCTGGAGCCGTCCAAGTTGAACACTTGAGCAGCGTACACAGACAGAGCCTGAAGAGCCACCACTGTGTCCTAAAAAAAAAATAAAATAAAAAAATAAAATAAAAAAAAATAAAAAAAAACTCCTCAAATTATTGCACTCATGTTTGGTAGTCAGAGGCACCTGGGTGGAGGAAAAACCTCCATAGGGGTTCTGCTGGGTCACGAGCCAGTTGGCAATGCGGTTAGCATAGCCCAGATTAGCTGTTGTGAGAGGCTGGACAGCAAGAACCGCTAGCAGCACGTAAGAGCTGATCTCCACCGCCAGAGTATCACCAGATGTTGTCTGAGACCAATGGAGCTTAGTGCCTTAGGATGAGATGGAGGAGAGAAAGTTAATTCCAAAGAACCAGATGAACCAACATCAAGCAGCTGGTAAATCTTACCTTCAGAAATAGCAAGTTTGTTCAAGGTTGTTAGAAGCTGCGATCGAGTGGTGGTCTCTCCAGCCAGACTGAAGGTGTAGGTCAGCAGAGCCGTGGCATAAGTGTTACCCAGGTTCCCAACGATAGGCATCAAGCATGACAGAGCGTTGGTAATGACATGATCCTGAAAAATCAAACATATCGCACAACAGCCAGAAAAATAAGGTCATCGACAAGGAGCTCATACAACTACTGGATCGGTTTTACCGTGGCAGGGACGCCCAGTTCAAGCAGCGATGCAACAATGTAGGCAGTCACGGTCACGTTATCACTAACTCCACCCTAAAACACAACCATCAAATGGATTAAAAACACTTAGTCCATTTGGCTCAGTCCATTTGATAACACTTATACCTTCATGTCGTTGTGGTACAAAGTGCCCTGTTGCATGAAACAGCCTTCTGAACCCTGCTGGCTTATTAACCAGTCCTTCGCACTCTGAAGGACATTCGGATCAATGAAGACAAACCTCTTCGCTAGACCAAAAGTCCTCATGACAAAGGCGGTCAACCTGGCCATGGATAATGTTAAAAACAACTTAAACCGCTGGGGACACAAAGGTTACACAAGACTAGAACGACAGCATGAAACTCACCATGTATTGGATGCATCATAACCAAATGTGCTGTATGATCCATCACTGTGTCTGTAGTTTAGCTGTCCTTGGTATCCTGTTCAAGTCAAAAACCACATGTCGGGGGGGGGGGGGGGGGGGGGGGGGGGGGGGGGGGGGGGGGGGGGGGGGGGGGGGGGGGGGGGGGTTATTAGGGAGTCTTGACAGCTTAAATAGCCGAGTTTCCACTGTCGGGCCAAAAGCGGGCGTGCTAGTGGATGCCAGGGCCAGTCGTGCTTCCACTGTCACTTCCGGGGCTTGATCGGGTCTCGTCAAGGCTTCCTCAGGGCCAACGGCCAAGGTTTGCGGCCCGCTAAATACCTTGGCCCAAAGCGGGCCAGCTCTGGCTATAGGAGTGGTTACGAACAAAGGCGGTGTTTACCTGATTCGGGAGACGGGAGCGGCGGATGATTCTGTCAGCTTTAAAGACTTAGATGGCATTCAAACATGAAAGTGAGTTGAAGTAAATTATTTTGTTTGCGATCAGATGTGGTTTCTTATTACCATATAGGTAGAAATATTTATACGCGATGCAAAAGACTATGCACGCTAACCATTACCATAGTAAACATGGTAAATATGAACGCTTGAAGTAATTAGACCAAAATAAAGGCTATCATAATCATGTTTTTATTTTATCTGTCAGTAGCCTACATCTAGTCTCTTTATACCATCATAAAATAAAGCAACTTTTTTGCGGGAGCTTCCTCTGTTTCTCTGACTGAAAATACAACTGTAGCCTACTGGGAGAGTGCTAAAGCTTCTCAGGTCGTATTTTTGGTGGCATATTTGTAGAAATTATCATTCTTTCTAAATGTGATGCAAATGTCCTGTAACTACCAAATAAACAGATGCAACTGAATAAGTCTGTCCTCTTTCTTTTTTGAAATGGACCTAACAGTAAACCACTTTATTTCTGTGACTAATTTTGAGACAAATTCATTATGATTAATGTATCACTTTTTATTTTAAACCTGTGGTAAAACATTGATTCTTGGGTTTTAAATATTCAAGTAAACACTGGCAGCATTTTATGTTTGTTTTGCGATCACGCTAGTTTCCAGTGATTTCTTTGATTAGTTTTGATAAAACTTCAATTTTTGCACTTTTTAAAAAAAATATAAAACTTCCATTTTTTGGTGAAATTATGGGTTAGTGTGAGGTTGTTACAGAGAGGCGTGTTTTAGTGAAGCGCTGTGGAGCTTCTGGCCTGACAGTGGAAACGCAGTGTTTTGGGCTCGGTGCTACAGGCCCGGGGCTTTTAGCCCGGCACAGTGTAAACGCAGCTAATGTGAAGCGCAGGACTGAAAGTCCTTTAGATTCATTTAGGCTCCAACACTCAAAATGGCTCTGTTCATCCATACCCAGTGTTAGGGAAACTTACTTTTAAAAGTAATGCATTACAACTAATTCCGCAAGTTACTTTTTATGAAATGTAATGCATTACATTGCATTATTGGCTGGGCTTGCTGGTTTCTTTTTTTTTCTAAATCTATTTTTGGCAAATATTAAGTCCCTTTCACACCAAAAGTGAAATGAATAAGCCTCAGGCTGAAGGAAATGCATGTTTATGCATGTACAGTAGAGGGCGCCGCTCAAACAAACGTACTATTCTGGATTAAAGAGCAATAGGACACAAAGTGTTCAACACTGTATATTAGATTTAGAAATAAGTAATTTTTGCTTAGTCTGGCTGAATTCGATCATTGAAGGTCAGCAAAGCCTTTAATAAAGTGAAATTAACTGTTCAAATACACTTTGTATTTGCAAACAAAAGTTTGCCTAAAATTCTGAGATTGCATTTTACGGTTTTTATTCAATTTGAGGAATACTGAATGTTTTTGTGCAAGTAAGATGAGTAAACGCAGGTTCACATTTAAACTAAACTAACTATCTAGAACTAAAATAACCAGCATAGCGCACACAACACCTCACTTTATTTCTCTTAACATGGGGACAGGAGAGCTTTGTCAATAAATGTAAAGTAACTAGTGTTACTTATTTGAGCGTAACCAATATTTTGTTATAAATAGAAAAGTAATGCATTACTTAACTAGTTACTTGAAAAAGTAATCAGATTACATAACTCAAGCTACTAGTAATGAGTTACCCCAACACCGTCCATACCTATCTGAAGGTAGCCTGTGGCCGTCTCTCGGATGGTTGTGGTGAGTTGCCCCGTGACTTCCAGGTACAACAGTATGTAAATATTGGGAGCCAGAATAATCATATTCTGTTCTCCACAGCCAGATGGCATCTGTAATAACCTATCTAGATTCTTCAGCGCACGACCCATTATGTCCCCTACAAGAGGTCAAATATAAAACCCACATCAGAAACAGTTATTCTGCTAAACATTACCTGTCAGTTTCTAGTCAATGAAAAGCTTTACCAAGGACCGAAACAGAGCATCTAGCTGATCCCTGAACCACATCTTTTGGAAATGTCAGAGTCACGTCTTCAGAAAGAATATTTCCTGCAAACCAAACAGAATGGACAGTATTGAGCGCTAGGCTAATGTTTGGCTGCACAGGGAGAAGGTGTTTGGGAATCATTGAGTGCAAACAAACCCTTTGGACACAGTAACCAACTCTGGGTGTTTGTCCTTTCAACTCCTTCAGGCTAGAAAAGCAATAAAACACCACATCAATAAAGCAGCATGAGATCCATGATCAAACTCCAGAAGGCTGGTTAACACTTACCAGGACAAGTAGATTTCGAGTGACTACGTCAATGCGTCCTCTAGTTGGGATGGTCACAACCTCCGTGCCACATAGAGCCCGGGATGATTGAGCTGAAGCACTGACAGTCACATTGACCGCTCCTGCAGTGACAGACAGGAAGTGAGCAACACCACAAACACACAAAAAAGTATGGGATACCATATTTGGCCTCCAAATGTCAGATTGAATTTGTCCTTTGCATTTAACCAAAGTTAGTGCACACACATAAGGAGTAGTGAACAAACTGCAAACCAAGGCTGGGCGATATATCGCACGATATTATGCGCATCTCGTCAGTAAAGCTGGTTCCTTTAGTAGTAAATCACCTTCACCTGCTTTCAGATGGAGCGACATTTACTACAAAGAGCCGTAGTTCACTGACAAGCTGAGCCATATCGCATTAGAGGACATATCGCCAGCGATATTCAATGCGATATGGCTCAGCTTGTCAGTTAACTACGGCTCTTTCACAGCCAAAACTCAGTGTTAAATTAACACACCTGGGAGTGAATAGGAGTCCACACTCAAGAGTGTTAAAGTTAACGAGATATTTAAGTGATTAATTTAGTGATGATTGAGCATTATTAAAGACACCTGATGATAACAAGCAGAATATTAAAGGAAAAAAAGTATCTGAGTTATAACTGCCAGATGAACAAAGAAAAGTGATCTGATGGTATTGTTATATTATGACAATCATCATTTGAAGTTTTTATGTTTTTGATTTATGTTATTGGTTACAGCATAACTGTGATTCTATGTAAATATCCAGAATTTCAGATATAATATAAAAGGATTTCTTAACAGTTGTTTTAAAAGAAAATTCTTTTAGGCACACACAGACTTTAAGATTCAGTCTATGCATCTCAACAATGGTGACGAGCAGAATATTCAATTAGGAAAAGTAAATTACATAGACAATTCAGATCATAATTTATTCATACCGCAATGCATGATGGGAGCCATTAATGAGCTGTGATTGGTGGCAGCCACTGCGACATTTTATTATTGTCACCATTGTTGAGATCACAGGCTGATTGATATCTGTGTTTCTAGATAATTTCATTAGAAAGAGTCCTGATCAGAACAATGTTTATTAAATATTATAAGAAACATAACGTTATTCATATATACTGTAGAATCAAAGTTATTGCTAGAAGTTAAACCAAACTCTCAAGTTTAATTTTCAGATCACAGCTTGATTATGCTAAAAGATAACCAACACCATCAGATCATACTTTCCTTTGTTCATTTGACTATTATAAATAAATAACAGCACAAAAACAAATTTAAAGTTAAAGTATAAGGATCAAGACACCAACTAAAGCAAACACTGATCGCCATAACGGTGGCTTACAATTTGTGATTTTCTCCTTCAGTGATTCTGCTTGTCATCAGGTGTCTTCAATAATGCTCAATCATTATTCAATCACTTAATTCTCATTAACTTTAACACTCTTGGGTGTTAATTTAACACTGGAGTTTTTGCTGTGTAGTAAATGCCGCTCCATCTGAAAGCAGGTGAAGGTGATTTACTACTAATCAAGGAACCTGCTGACGAGATGCGCATAATATCGTGCGATATATCGCCCAGCCCTAACCCAGAGAAGACGGCAGCCACTTTGCTTTGGCTCACAGGGAAGCAATTGGGTGTTTAGGTGCCAATAGAACCCGCAACCGTTGGGTTACCAGTCTGACTCATCATTGGGCCACGACAGAGACAGACTAACCGAGAACAGAAGCTGAGAGAACCCATTTGAAGGTCAATCTTTCATTGGCACAAAGACAGGATGAATATGGATCAGGATATGGTTTAAGAGTGAAATCCATGGATGAAGCTGGTGTTACTTTAACCTACCAACAAAAGAGTACACATGGAGCAAAGACACAGGACCTTCTCTATACAGATCTATTAAATAAAGATAAACCATGACAGACCATGATGCACTGGGATTGATAGTTGAAGACAGTGGCCTTCAGATCAAAAGACTCCCCACGGACGATGGAGTACGGCAGGGAGAGCTCCAGGAAGAAGGGCTGGAAGACCGTCAGCAGAGCAGGAGGAGCCAGACCAAAACCTTTTGAGGACAGGCAGAACGCCTCGGTCTCCCATGTGGTGATGGTGTCAGGAACAGTGAGAGGAACTTGTGTGGATCCAGTGTCTCTGAAAGACAGCACAAGGGAGAAATAAGAGGAACAGGAGAAGTAAAAACTATGCTTAAGTAGCTTTAGAAGGAACTTCACTAACCCCACTTGAACAAGCTGCCAGATCCAGGTTTCTGGAAAGTAAGTCCTGACGGTCAAGTCAAAAGAGGAAGGGTCACCTCCAGCACTTTCTGCTACTGGAGCAGGACCCATTTCAGGTTTTGGAAAGGCTCCAGGCGGACCAAAATAAATCACTGCAACAAAGACAAGCTAGGATTGCAAAAGTCAATTGAGTTTTTTTCATTTATCAATTTGATATAAATCAGGTTTGTGCACACTGCAAGGAAAACAAGTCTTCGCTAGTACTCTTAAGGGTGAATCCTTGATCGCAGTCCAGTTAGAGGGTGAACAATGGGCTACAAATGTACCATAAGTACAGTAAATGGGGGTTTACCTAAAGCACACATACAAGGTTTTATTTGAGCTTTGTTATTAAATGAAATGCTAAATGAACTCTTCATCCTGGCCAAAGTAACCCATTGTAGCCCTAATCAGTGCATTGCATTTTGGATGCAATTTAAGGGTCCGTTTAAATGACTGTTTTCAACTAAAAATAGTAGCGCATACTGAAGATGTGCGGATCAGCTTGAACGTCACCCAAATCTGTGACTAAAAATAAATACACCTTCCACCAACCTGAACCAATGCTTTTCCCTGATTTAGATATCCGCACCCGATTGCCACACTACAATTACTCAGATTTAAGTGCAATGTGGTAACTGCAGTTGGCTGCTTTGGCAAATTACATTTCCTTAATAGCCTAAAAAGGCTTTAATCCTTTCAAATTTGTCACAGTTTCCGTTACTTACCGAACACACATGAGAAGTTAAAGTTAATCAGTTAAGCCCGAACAACAGCTGTATTAGTTTGTCATATAAATACTGCACTTCACAGCTGTTATACATCACATACCTTGATTCGTGCTGGTTAACCATTACAGTAAAATGCTCGGATCATTTTTGCCTCCATTGCCGCTTAAACATGCGCAACTGCATAGTTTGAGTCTGCAATTTAGTGCCTAATTGAAAATAAAAACCTGAACACTTTAATATTTCCATCATGTTGGAATACACTTATCAGAATAATTAAGCTTACGTATATTTTTAGTTAAAGGAAAAACCCTACAAGACATACCGCTTGACTTAACAGCTTTGTTTTACATAATGACCACTAGGAGGCGCTCTGGGTAGGTTTTGCTTTATTTTCCCTGAAGAGATAGATCATACGTTGTTGAAAACGGTGTTTTACCGTGAAATGAGTTACAAGTCTATTAAAATCACCACATTGACTTTCATTGGAACATTATTTTTATTACTTGGCCTGAGGATTATATCTAGTGTTCGCAGATGTAACTGATCCGCGCATCACTAGAGTTTCTTTACAAAGTGACATCGCCAACTACTACCTACATTAGATGTACTTGTATATACATGACTCTTTACATGCTAAATTATATAAATTACATGCTAAATTTCACACTCGGTAATTGTCAATATAGGGTTGTCTGTTACGAAGTCATATCCAATTTTTAGTCAAGAACCTAACAGACATACCATCACGGAAGTTGCGATAGTAGTTCAGGTTTCTGTACTTCAGGCACTGAGGTTCTCGGACAGGCAGATTTGTTGCAATCTTCAACCCCACACCCTGTCAGAGCAACAGGTCAAAATAAGTCACTTTCGAAATGGAGCATGTTCGCATGCACATCAATACACTGGTAACTCAACTAAGGATATTGAAAGACCATTAATAAATCAAGTTATGTCTAGGTAGTGACATCAAAACATCAACGCCATCTACTTTCTTTATCCAAGATATAAAATGTGTTCTCAAACTCTGGCTGCAAGAGATGTGATATTCTCTTCTCAACTAACACTTTGTCTGGATACACTTAAGGATGCTTTCCTTTCATATAAGACATGCACACTTCAATAAGGAGACAGAACGCAGGTTAATGTGTCAATTGGTTTATCCTTAACAGGGACTCGAGTCACATGATTTGAGTCAATTTAAGGACTTGAGACTTGCTCTGCCAATGAAACACTGATCACCATACTGTGACTAAACATGTAATAAAACAAACATCTAAACTTCTGTTGATTTCCAAAAAGACGTGTAGACAAAATCACAGAAATAAAGTCAGTCTGGTTTGTAATAAGAGAAATTTAAATGTCTTCAATTGATTTCATATAAAGCTGTAGCTGCAACTCAGTTGTAGTTGTGTTTCTTTCCTTCAGTGATCCTGCTGGTTATCAGGGGTCTTGAATCATGCTCAATCATTACTCAATTAAACACTTAAGCATCTAAATAACTAACACTGCTTTGTTCAGTGTTCATATGTTCATATAACAGTGTTAATTTAACAATGCATCAATATATTTTTGTTGTTTACTGAACTGTTGTATAAAATCTGTTTTTGCTCTCTCTCCAAAGACAACAGTTCCACACAAGCCACAGCAAAAGTTACGCGTCTCTTCGGCACCCAACACGAAGTGGTGTTTTGTCACTAAACGAATCTAGGGTTTTGTACGAATCAGTTTAGTGATCCAGTCGCTTGCCTCGTTTCAGAATGAATTGGCAGTTTTGAACAAATCGGTTGAATGAATGCTTCTATGACTCATTCATTAATACCCCATAGTGATTTGCCACTGATTCACAGTAAAAAAAAAAAAATGCTAGTGATTTAAATTTCGTAATTAAAAGTATATTACACTTTTTATTATTTTCTACCTTGAAGACTTCATAGGCATGGTCTGGAGGAACAGCTCGACGAGGCCGAACGTTCAGACACTCCTGTGCATCCTCAACTTCGTATGGATAATGATCTGATAATGATCCCATCAGGAGCAAGTTGAATACCTGAGAACACATCATAAAATAAATGACATCAAAAATGCCTGGAGTAGCTGTTTAAGACCTCAGCCTTCTGCCCTTTAAAAAGTCAGTTATTGCTGATAAAGTACAAACTAAAAGTTAAGGACAAAGGGTCTTCGGATGAGAGGATTAAAACTTAAAAGCCCACATGAACAAGACCAAATGGTAGTCCTGCAATGGATTCAAATCCACATCCTAACCCTTTTTTGACAAAAAAAAAAAAAGAAAAAAAAAAGCAGAGCGTAATATTTCGAAATTTTCACTTCATTGGAATGAATCGATATATATAAAATTGACCGACATGCAAAGAGCACCAAAGTTCAAACAGAAAATCTGATCAATGGCACATGGATACCATTTCCGTGCTCAGACGTCTTCCTGGCTCCAAGATCCAGACGCTCTGATCTACAGCACTGAGGCCACACAGAGACCCTGCTTGAGCAGAGACAGTCAGAACATTTCCCTCAGCAGGAACAGCCGTAGCAGGAGAGAACTGTAGAGACACCTGGAACAAGAATCAACACACTGTAGGACAAGTTACCATTCCCCACTTGAACACAAGATGCCAGTACACATCATACCTGGTTTTGGAAACACATTTCCGTGTCAAAAGACGCACTAGCAGCAACTACATTCTCACTGGGAAGAATGCAGAAGGCCAGAATCTGCACTGATGGAGCCATGTCGACACAGACAAACAGTCTGAACGAAATCGTACCGCTTGTGGCCGTATCAAAAGCCCTCACTTTAACCCTTTGAAATCCATGGAGGATGATCACTCCTTTGGACATTACCTGACAAGACGGAAATGGTACATAAAAGGCAGACAAACAGAACAATCAAAAGAGCAAAGATGACTACAAAACCACCATCCACTTACCATATAGATGATGTCAGTGTTGTAGTCACCAGTTTCTCCAACAAAAGAATACTTGACCGTCACTGGAAACGTGGCACCACATTTGAGCGGCTGCTCGAGCTTCACTATAGTCAGTTCAGAAAACATTGGGCTGTAGGGAGTATCAGGTTTGAGAAGCTGAACAACCCTTGTATCTGCAGTGAAGTATGGCAATTTGTAACCATAAACTACTTCTAGAGTCGCACTTGCCTGGGGAACAATGAATGGAATTACTGTACTGTGACAAGTTCTCATTTAAAATAACGATAACAAAATCAAATCGTACCACTAGACTAAGACCAGCCTTAGGAAGATTAGCAGTATTGAGGGAGAACGTGGACAGTCCGTTCTGGTTTGTGGTCAGATTCAACAGCAGTTCGTTGGGCCAGCTGGAACTATCCAGGAGATAAACCACTTTGCCCACCATTGGAGTCCCATCAAAATGAGTCACAGATATCTGTTGGGAAAGTTTAAAAAAAAATAACCAAATTGAAGGCTTTTGTAACAAATTAACTTTTACTTGCCTTTCCGTTAATCGTTGATCCGGGCTCAAAGAAACCTGGGAGTTCCACAAACGTGACTTCGCCGACTTCAAACGTAATGGACACCGTTGCAGATTTTGACATAAGCAAGTCTGAAAAACCATAAAAACCACAAAAATCTCAACCCCCTCCAAAGCGTGTGCCATTGTTTCAGATCAGCCAATAGCTCACCTGTTCCCTCCTCCATGATGTTCACGTTAACAAGAAATATGTCTTGCAGATTATTCTCAAATCTTGTGTTGAAAAACACTGATATATCGACGGTAAGTGAGGCACAGCCCGTGGTATTCATCTAGAAGTAGAACACAGATAGTCATGTTGAAGTCAACCACATGCAGAAGAAAAAACCTGCACTGTATAGCGGTCACAGACCTGCATGGTTTGATTCAGGCACAGACGGGTCACCCCAGGAACCACAACATATGGAAACGGCTCACGGCAAACTTCCACCAAGGCTTGGCCTGGCACAGGTTGGCCATATGTGTATCTGGGAAATGTAAGGAAGGAGATCAAGTGACCAACCACAAGACAAGAAATGCAGAAATCAAGAAAAAAAAACAGCTTCACACACTTGCCACAAACTTCAACTTTAAGTCCCTCTTCTCCAACACTGTACATCTTTGGTGTGTTTAAGGTCACGTCAAACTTTGGTAAAACTAAACCCCCCCCCCCCAAAAAAAACAGCTTTAAATTAGGGCCTCAAATCTACAATTTTGCACCTGAACATAATGACTTACCATATTTTTTCACCTCAAAAACCTGGGAGATTGTTCGATCACCAATAAAAGCCTTTAGTGTGTACATCCCTATCTGAGCCTCTGGGTTTAACTCATGAGAAAGCTGCAATATCCACACCGTTGAGGAAACATTTGTCCACTGACCAATCCGGTTATTATTATTGTCCTATCAAAACAATGGGTCAGAAAAAAGTTAAAATAAATAGCAAACCTAGTGTGAAAAAGTTCAAAGAGAACATCCAGAAATAAAGCAGAATCATACAAGATTTGCACTGGAGCAAATACTCACCTCCACCACCACAAGACTGTACTGCAAGACACAAAGACAGGAATATTAGACAGTGACTCAAACATGCGGACTCATAAATACTAGGGCTGTCAAGCGATTCACTTATCCAATTACACAATATGGTGATTAATCAAATTAATTGGCTGAGAAATTACCCCCAAAAGATTGTTTTACAAGTCACTGTGTTAAATGCAAAAAGCATCAATTAGACATTGCAAAAAGTAGCTTTAGAAAAACAGATTCAACAAACATACTCACATGAGATCGAGTAAATGACAATTTATTCGGTAAACTACTTTTAAGATGTTCATTATTTTAGAAATATGATTTTTATTTTACAATTAAATTATACTCTAAGAAACTAAAACTGCCAGTAGGTGGCAGTAAATATCTAAATGAGCAAGTCATTCATTTGATTAATTAAAATAGCTAATCCATTCAGGAATTAAGTAATTGGCTCTCTCTATGAATGGGCCATTGAATAGGTTCCCCCGATTCGTTCACAGTGTGAATTCCTTCAGAAACATCGCTGTGTTGCTCGGAGAAGCCATGTCTTTTATAGGTAACAAAAACACACAATAGAGTGTCTAAAATATACTATATTGCCAAAAGTTTTGGTACGTCTGCCTTTACACGCACATACAACCCTACAATCCGTAGGGTTTAATATAGTTGGCCCACCCTTTGCAGCTATAACAGCTTGATCTTTTCTGGGAAGGCTTTCCACAAGGTTCAGGGGTGTTTTTATTGGAATTTTTTACCTTTCTTCTAGAAGCGCATTTGTGAGGTCAGGCACTGATGTCGGACAAGGCCTGGTTTGCAGTCTCCGCTCTAATTCATCCCAAACCGTTCTATCGGGTTGAGGTCAGGACCCTGTGCAGGCCAGTCATGTTCCTCCACACCAAACTTGCTCATCCATGTCTTTATGGACCTTGCTTTGTGCACACTCATGTTGGAACAGGAACATCCCCAAACTGTTCCCACAAACTTGGGAGCATGAAATTGTCCAAAATGTCTTGGTATGCTGAAGCCTAACCCCTTAAAAACAACCCCACACCATAACCCCCCCCTCAACCAACTTTACACTTAACACAATGCAGTCAGGCAAGTACCGTTCTCCTGGCAACCACCAAACCCAGACTCGTCCATCGGATTGCCAGACAGAGAACACGTCTCCACTGCTCTAGAGTCCAGTGGTGGCATGCTTTACACTGCATCCCACGCAGTGATGTAAGGTTTTGATGCAGCTGCTCGGCCATGGAAATCCCATCCCATGAAGCTCTCTAGGCACTGTTTTGAGCTAATCTGAAGGCCACACGACATTTAGAGGTCTGTAGCTATTGACTCTGCAGAAAGTTGGCGACTTCTGCGCACTGTGAGCCTCAGCATGCCCTGACCCCGCTCTGTGACTTTACGTGGCCTACCACTTCGTGGCCGAGTTGCTTCCACTTTGTTATAATACCACAAACAGTTGACCGTGGAATATTTAGTAGTGAGGAAATATCACGAATGGACTTATTGCACAGGTGGCAACTGATCACTGTACCACACTTCAATTCACCCATTCTTTCACAAATGCTTGTAGAAGCAGTCTTCATGCCTATCTGCTTGATTTTATACAACTGTGGCCATGGAAGTGATTGGAACACCTGAATTCAATGATTTGGAGGAGTGTCCCAATACTTTTGACAATAGTGTATAACATTATTAACTTTTATTTTACTGAAGTGTTCAAATGTAAAAATCTTTTACACCTGTGCATGCAATTATGGATAAAAACAGCCCTCGTGTGAAATTGCTTAACTATTATATTATATCAGAGACACTCATACAGGGACATTTTTGCCCAGATATCTTAACCTTCAAGAATGCCTCTAAAGTTTGAGTTATTGCCCTGCTTCATGTTCGTCACCAATCAACTGATTTTAACGCGTTATTTTCCTCTATTTTCTTCGCTGATTAATCAATGCGTTGAATCAACAGCTCTAATATATACACAAATACCATTTTGAAAAAAAAAAAAAAAAATGGACTGAGCTTTGTGCTTCTAAACATGACCTGTACCATTTTTCAATTTGTTTGCAGTAAGATTGCTCAATATGTCAAAAGAGATCAGGCCTCACCATTTGATCAAGAGGCACTAATTTGGCATCCATAGTAACAACTCTGAAATTCACTGTAAAAATTAGAAAAATGTCAATAAATGCTCACATCCGTTATACTAGGCACTTGAAAATGAACTTGTAACGCAATTCTTTCTATACTTCTAATAGTCATCCAAGAGTCATTTGTAGCTCACCTGTTTGTCCTGGATTGTAGATGGGTTTGTCTGTTTGAATGAAGGTCAAAGGGGGGTAAGATCTGAACATGACTTTTCTCTCTTCAGTCATTTTGAAACACCTCCCTTGAACCTCCACCTTTATCTTCTGCACGGATTCTCCATCTACTCGAGGAGCCTGTAGAGAAACATGTTAATGTACATCAAACTAGACAAAAAGGTTCATGTGTAGCATGATAACAGACCTGGAAATTAAAGCAGCGGTAAATCTCTGCAGAAGCAGATCGCTGCTGCACAAGTAGAGTTGTCCTGTTTTTGTCATCGAGCAGAGAAATGGTCATTGTGAGACTATCATTGGGTTTCAGAAGAATTGCACACAATTTGGCGTCAATCCCAGATTCGATCACCGCAGGGAACGTCACCATGAATAACCTATAGAAACAGTCGTGTCAGAACACATGTACTTGTGTAGGTGTACATTCACAGAGAGAGTGGTCGCCATAGTCAAGACTAATATTGCAAAAAAAGCAGCAAAAGTAGGCTCAGCTCCTGCTGAGATGCAAGGTGGGCCATTTTTTTTCCCCCTGTAAGAGATTTACTTATTTTATAACAAAAAGAGCAGGACTTAAGAGACGTTATAAACATAGGACTGGTTACTTGCCCTGCCAAAATTTTCACAGGTCCTCTAAATATATAAGTGCATTTCAATAAATAATGTTAAATAAAAGCTGCATATGAACAAAGCACAAGCAATAGCACAAATACAATAGATAAAAAAAATAAAAAAAGTTATCATAGGCTATCTTAGCCTTAATGTTGTAAATAAACTGGTGTGTTCCCAAACGATGACAAAACCCAGAACAATATGGGTTGGAGGTGGGTGTTCGGATGCTCAAATGCTCGAGTTTTTATTAGTTTTCAGAATGAAATGGGTAGAATTTATTCACACCTTCAACGTTAATATTGAATCCAAGTATCAGTGCTCGGATTCGTTTGACTCACCGTCTGTAATGTAAACTAAATGCTATTGGCTATTTGAAAAGGGGGAGGAGCCATTCAATATGTCCCCCCTTACCTTCCTGTTTCAGAGGAAATTACATCAACACATACACAGCTGTGCGTTTCAAGCATAGACAGTAAAAGAAATGGACACAGCGACCCCTTTGATTTCAAACTGATCTTAAATGATGTAGATGTGACGTGAGCAACCTGTCTGTCTTCTAGGAGCTGTGCCAAGAGAAATCTGAATAATTCCCTCCTGAATTTCGCAGAGACGGAGAGCGTGAGTATTAGCGGTCCATGAGCTGACAGCAGGATCAACTTTGACTCTCTATGGGATTCTCCCTTGACTTTATGCCTCCACGTCCCTCTGATTGCCTGCAAGCTTTTCCTCCTGTCTATACGGTAATTTCTCGACTGCTCGACAGAGAGCCGAGTGGTTATGACGCAATCGTTAGCCTAATTTTACAAAAAACGGCTTCTACGGGGCCATAACGTATGATACAAAGTAAGGGAGCCTTCTATACCTTGTTGTGTTTTAGAAATAAATAATGTACAAATGGAGTCTTTGGACACCTCAGATGTACAGTTATTCGCTATTAAAATGACTGGGAGTCAATGTAATGCTAACAGCAGGTGAAGTTCTGCTACAATGGCGGCCCGCAGGGAGGCTTCAGTTTCTAGCTGATAGAATACCCCCTTGGTTTCAAAGCACTTTAGCGGGCCTTTAAATGGTGGTAGCCTAGTCTGTAAACGGTACCGGCCCCCCAAGCTCACAGAAATAGTTTGACCCAAGTCTTAAGCAGCCACTGACCAATTCAAACCTGACAATTTACACATTTCACTCGAATTTAACGAGTTAAATACGCAGTAACAACGTGCTGATTTCACACACAAACATTAAATTTGTTAGATACACGTATTTTACATGTTAATAGTAATGGGAAACCAAGGCTTTCTGAAGCGTTTGAAATGATCAAATTGTGTCAAAAATAACAGTTCAAAGCTTTTAACAATGTGCTTATGCGACATCTGGTGGTCACTCTTGCTTTCTCCATCTAACAAATCACTGCAGAGCAGAAAAACCACGTGACCAAACAAAGCTTCAGAAGTTCATGACACAGTGGAATCAAAACAGTTCTATATAATCTGATCATTTGTACCAATCATATTATATATATATATATATATATATTGACAATTTATGTTGTAGGGAAGTATCGTATTAAATCATTTAAATAATGCCTTCTGGATAATCATTTCTCTTTTAGACATCAGGTGGGGGGCCACAAAACGCAAATTCTCTCAAACCAGCAGTTCCGATCTTGATGTCATCAATCACGTAGTATTGTAATTTCGATACAAGCATCAGTAGAATGTGATACAGCAGTACTTTGAAAACTGCGTCGGAGTCCACCGTCCTATCACTAGTTGTTAACGTATTAAAATGCACGTGTTTTTGAACCCTTTGGCCTTCCATAGTATACAGCGGTCTTACTGAATTCAGATTCTTTCGCGAGAACGGTTTGAATGTTAATGAAGACCGCCTCATGTTCTAATATTGCTCTAGTTTCTAAATAACAATCGGATGTTTTATACCAAGTGGTCAAAAAACAATTTAGACTAGCAATTAAGTCAATAGTAGGCTACTTACGGTCCTGTCGTTCCATCAGCAGCTAAAAGAAAAAGACACAAAAAGAGCCCTGCCCAAACACAAATCTCCTTCACAGCCATGAAGAGCAATCATCGAAGACTAGACGTCAAATGAGAATTGTTCTTAGAAACCCTGCAGAACTTCTGCAACGATCTACCATTATTTCCTGCTCGAATCAGTCTAGCCTGGCGATGGGTCTATTTAAACGCTTCTTAAAAATCGGGATTCGTTTAGATAATTTCTTCACAGATTAATCTCCCAGCTGTTAGTAATTTTATTATCTTATTACTCCACCTAGCATCTTTAAAACAGAACACATAAAGATGTGCTGGAATCGCTTTTAGAGCCATTTTATTCAGCTGAGTAACACGTTTTCATCCACTTTTTGCGCTGTAAAGTGAATAGCCAAAAGATTGCTGTCGCCAGCTGTAGCCTATGCGACCATTCAAACCAAACAAGGTTAGACTATTCGTTCTGGTTTCAGAGTTCAATAACATCAAATCGATAAAAAAGTATATATGTTTCTTCTTCTCAGAGACAGATGCAGCTGTAACCTAAACATTTAACTTTTGTTAACTAGTGTCATATTTGTAATTTTCATTTGTCAAGTAGCCAGCTTCATGAAATCGTGATTTTTATGACATGAATTTTGATTTATTCATACAGAACATGTTGTGTATCTTACCTTTGTTTTGGTCAGTACTGGAAACTCCAAAAGCCTTCCTACTTGACAGATGCTCCATTTTGAACAATTCGTTTTTATTACAGGACATTGAAGACAGCACAACAGGTTGGGCTATTTTACACAAATGGCTTTACACTACATGCAGAATCTGTAAATCAAACTTCAATTACATGCATACTTGAGCGGGATAATGAAACTATTGTTTTTAAAGTTAAATGTTTATTTTCTTGTTTTCTGCTTTGCAGCATTTTATTTAGTTTTCAATATTTTTTTCTGATTATGCTAGTAAAGCTGCTTTGCAAAAAAAATTTAGGCTAGGTCTAATGTATTAACCGCTATATAAATAAAACGAACTATTTAATTTCGTTGTGCCATTGCTTTGTACTTTACGATGTTTTAAAACTGTGACTTTGTTAGTTGTTGTCTTTTGTTGTACACATCACTGCCTGTAACAACTGAAATAAACTTGTATAAATGTATCATGTTATATGTTGTTATACACACTTAACTTCTGTGATTCATATAGGCTAGTATTCTTATTTACTTGTTTTTAATGCATTTACTTGATCAAAAATAGATACAACTGAGTTCAACCAACCTGAAAAACTGTTTTTGTTGAAGTAAATTAAGATTACTGATTTTAACTGAATTCAACCAACCTGAAAAACAAGGTTTTATTGAAGCATAACTGTAAATAGATATAACCTGATTTCTCCAGCTTGGTCAAATTATTTAATTTTGATATGTTTTTTTGTTTTATATGATGAAAGTCCTTGCACCTTGATGTAAATACTCACAAAATTACAACTACAACATTCAATGACAAACTCCTCTAAATGTTCAACTGAACATTAAACATTAACATACCAACACATTTCCCTTTACTGAAAAACACATAAAATCACTTAATCCCTAAATTGACTCTCCTAATGAAGTCCTTCGCAAAGCATGCTGGGAGCTACAGATCCACTGCATTGTCCCGTTTCAGAAAGGAGGTTAAGGTAAGTAGCAAGTTGCGTGTTTCTTGCTTCGGTCTTGACTGAAGGGGGGTCAGTCTCCGTTTTCTGCAAACTCCTGAGTGTGTGGACGGCAGGCATAGCCGTAGCAAAAGTTATGCGTTTTAAAATGCAAATGCACTATAGTAAACTTAGGTATCCCACAGTCTGCTCGGGAACTGATACTCTCGAGCCAAATGCTTCTTTCAGGGAGTATATGGGTCGACGGCAGGAAACAAAATGAAACAATTTTTCAACTTTGTTTTCTTCTCAATAATAAAATATTGTGTGTCGATTCAATTAAAAATCCACATCACCTATTTTAAAATATTACATAATTAATTGAAGCCTGTTTGTCATGCAGCTATAATACACCAACCAATCGTCATCTGGCACAAGAAGTTCAAATTTCATTAGAAATTGTGAAGTGGAGCATAATTTTTGGTCATTTATAAATAAATCGTTTTAAAATTACATGGACAGACGAATTTACATAAATGAAGCGATCTATGTCTTGAACTGATGGATGTTAATTTAATTTCTTAATGGACTTTTTCTATTTGGTTTCTTATCCTATTTTGTGTGTGTGATACATGTATCCCCTGTGATCAATTGTAAAAAAAAAAAAAGAAAAAAAATATTTAGTCTCGGTGACAGGATCAATGCAGAACTCGAAGAAAATAGGCATACAGACATATAGTGCAGACATATGAATTAGGCAATAAGTAAGGAATAATTAATGTAGGGCTGTTGAATTATTAGAAAAATAATGCACACCCGGCGTGGTAATGCGGTCACGATGCGAAGCGGAGTGGCCGTTACACTTCGGGTGTGCATTATTTTTCTAATAATTCATTGGCCCAGCGTCAATTTTTCCGCTTATACTACAGTTACCACACCTCGAAACATTGTTCAGATGATGTGATTCTAGACGTTTGTCAAGTTTTTGTCATTAAAACGCTCTTGTATGTAGGACTAATTTCTTACGCTTCTAATCCCATGCCTCCGTTGCTAATTCCAAAACGTCATTTTAGAGTTATTAACGGAGGTTTGACCCACTGACAGCAGACTAATGCAGTTATTACTGTAGTTATTAGAGAGACAGAGGTTGCAATAATGAGACAGAAAATCATGTGCGTCATATTATTTAATTTATTTATTAATTCATACGTTATAATTCATTCGTTAATTCGAACGAATTTATTTATTAAAATTAAACTGCACGTTTCCATTGATGGTGAAGTCAGACATCAAAAATGGCAGATCAAGCGCATTGGGCTGCATGTTAGCAGAGGGGTTTTTTTTTCCCCCTGGTGATCCTTGGCTTGATTTTCGTTTGTGTTTTTGTTTCCTGAGAGGATCAAGCTCCATGTCTTTCTTTCTTTAGCGGAAGGTGCCCAGTAGCTTCTCAGGCTTGTTTCACACTTGTGCCCTGTGACAGACATGATCGGTCTGCTGTCCTGCCTCTGACAGCATTTGAACTGCAGTGCTTCTTAATGAATGGTTGATGTATCTTTTGGATAAGCCGACTGCCCCACTGATACGCGGAAGCATGTTTCCAAGATAGTTTACACCCATCGGTTCGTGGGAATACCAGCAATCTCTCCCATCAAGCTCCTCCTGTGGGACTTTCAGTGGATGAAGGTAGAAGGATGTAGCATAGGTGGGTATTTGGCGATGTACTTTCTGAAACTTTTAACAGGGGAAAGGGGGTCCTCTGTACACAGCAAAATCCCCAATGTTAAATCAACACCGCTCGGAGCAAATATGGTCCCACTCTACAGAGTGTTAAAATAACACTGAAGCAGTGTTAGAGTTAATTAGATAATTAAGTGATTAATGAAGTGTTGATTGAGCATTAGTGATGAACACCTGCTGTTAACAAGCAGAATCACTGAAGGGAAGAGAAACACAAGAACTACAGCTGACTAGTCACAGCCTTAGATTAAATCAACTGAAGATAAAAGAAGACATTAAATCTGTGAAGATCTCAGCAGAGGAGGATTAAACAACTCCACAAACAGCATTACCAGCTTCACTTATTACTAACCAGACTGACTTTATTTCTGTCAGACGTCTACAGAAGATCTTATTGATAATTAACAGAGGTTTAGATGTTGATGTTTTAGTCACCATTTAAAAACCACCATTATGGTGAACAGTGTTGTATTTAGTTGGGCAATTGATTCTTATTATCTTATGTGTTTACCAGAACACACAAAGGTTGCAAAGAAAGCCAGAAACAAAAATGGTCAGGTGATAGGCCTATAGTTTTCATCATCATAAAGTACAAAAATTCACAAATTTTATAATTTACTGGAAATGGTTGTTTGGTATTTATAAATTATTTTCAATAACATTAATTTCTTTCGTCAGATTAGTCATCAAGCTGAATTTTTATTTTTTCATTATTGGGGAAGTAATCTTTGGACAAACACACAGACATCAAGAATCCCCATATGAATCTCAACAATGGCGACATGCCTTAATGCCACAAAGCATTCTGGGAGGCACCATAGCATAAAACTCATGGATCCCAGTATGGTTTGCAGCATGAATGTCACCATTGTTGAGATTCATACACTAATTATTGATGTCTGTTGTTTCTAAAAAGAACAATAAATTCTGCAATGTGTACATAATATTTTTATTCAGGTTGTCTGCTTTGTGTCATAAAGTGATAGTTATTCATATCACATTACTTTTGTCAGGGATAAGTGAATCATTCAACTTTATAATAATGAAAACTATAACACCTGTATGTATTGTATTTTTAGCTTCCTTTGTAACACATTATGTGCTTTGGCAAACATTGTAGCAAAGAACAAATTGCACTTTAATTGACAAGAATCAAACTGGCCAACTAAAGGAAATACTGATCACCATAATGGTGACCAAAAATTTCAAAACCTCGACATGTAAACCTCTGTCCAAAAACATATAAAAGAAATAAAGTCAGTCTGGTTAGTAATAAGTGAAGCTGGTAATGCTGTTTGTGGAGTTGTTTAATCCTCCTCTGCTGAGATCTTCAAAGATTTAATGTCTTCTTTTATCTTCAGTTGATTTAATCTAAGGCTGTGACTAGTCAGTTGTAGTTCTTGTGTTTCTCTTTCCTTCAGTGATTCTGCATGTTAACAGCAGGTGTTCATCACTAATGCTCAATCAACACTTAAATAATCACTTAGTTATCTAATTAACTTTAACACTACTTCAGTGTTATTTTAACACTCTGTAGAGTGTGACCATATTTGGGAGACAACACTCCTAGTAGTGTTGATTTAACACTGGGGATTTTGCTGTGTATTGGCAAAAATGAATCCTCTGTAGCAGTCTTTGTTGGGATCGGTGGGCTTTTTGTGGTTTTTCGTTTCTGCATTATAAGATAAGCAAATATATTCATGATCATTTTCGTCTTTTTTAATGACGAACAAATGCTTTCTTAATTCCCGATTTCCTTCACGCCCCCTCCTTGCCAGGTTTAGCTGAATATCAAACCAGACTTTGCGAGCCAGCCCGGCTGCTGTGTCTGGTAATAGATACATAGAGTTGCGAATGCGCTCTATTTCAGCGGTCAAAATGGGAGGATGATGAGAACTGGAGTCTTTCCCAGCCTTGCGAAACTTTTTCCTGACGGCCTTGAATACGTCGTTGGATGATTTGAATTCTGTCTGTCCTATGATATTGTATTTGGATATATAGCGGTTCAGTCCAGCTCGTAGGGAGAGAAAACTTGACACTGAATACTCTGCGCCAGATGCGTTTCGGACAGTGGCATAGAAAGCCCGCAGCTGGGTATTTAAAGAGTCTGCCCCGTCTCTCTCTAGTTTGTCCACAGTATTTTTTGGCTTAAGCCAGTCGTTAAACACATTGACAGCCCAAGCTGTTGTTTGTTGTTTTCTTCATGTTTTTCGCCCTCGAGTCGGTCTAGCTGTTCTTCGCTGATTGTTTTATGTCTTTTGTTGTTGCCGGCTGCCTTTGATGTCCTCTTCCGTTTATTTGTTTTTTCATCTGAGCTATCCAATACTGCGATCGCCCAGTTGTTAAAATGTTTATATTCACCATGAATATTAAAATTTACTTCCGGAAAATCAAAATAGTCTGTCATTTTTTTTCCTCTCAAAGTTGAAGTGGATTTGTAGCTGTCACTTCTTGTTATGAATTGTATCCTGTTTTCCATTATTACAGTTGACTAAGCGAAGTGATATGGAACTGTAATGCGGTCAAGACCTGCCTGGAACTACTTTAGCCGTGCGTTTCCCTGAAAATAATTGCACACCTTAGAACGTTCTCAACCAATCAGAATCAAGCATTCAACAGCCCTGTAGTATAAAATGAAATATAACACAATAATAATAATAATAACAACAACGAGACAGAAGAATGCTTTGTGTGCTTTTATTAAGATGTCACACAGCGCCCTCTGCTGGTCTGTCAGCGGCGCCTACACAAACCGTGTGTGTGTGTGTGTGTGTGTGTGTGTGTGTGTGTGTGTGTGTGTGTGTGTGTGTGTGTGTGTGTGTTTGTGTTTGCGCACGCGCAGTCGCCTGTTCGGATGCGAACTGATACCCGGATGTTAGTCGGCGCGGCGTCCAGTGCGCAGCTGCAGGCCGGACTGACTGAGGTGAGCAAAACAAACCCAAACAAACCCAAACATGCACAAACATGCACAACTTATTTCAAGTTAACATCAACATACATATGTATAAATGTCACGTAATCTATTAGATTTCTGTTTGAAGCCTATCTTTGTTATTTTTCCAGCGTAAGCTGAAGTATCTTAGTTGTTATGTTTTCATCGAAATCCACTGAATAATTAAATGTATAGGAGCCGTAGGAGGACACGAAACGATACAAGTAACACTATTATACCCGCTTTAAGTGCTATTAAACGATTTTTTTGCGGATGTATGTCTGTGTGTAAATGCGCCATAATTAGCACGTTAGCTTGGTAAGTTTATGCAGGAATATGAATAAAACATCTTTATGGCAAAAAATCACAAATGATTCCGAGTGATCATAGTTCATTTCAAGTAGCAGATTGGTCTTTAAAGTACACTAAATAAATAATATCATACTGTGGTCATCTTTTAGTACCATGGTAAATATCAGTGCACTTTGATATTGCCTAGCTAACAAAACTATTTTGCTAGCATTTCCATTAAGTTATATAAAAACGCTATTTTTTAATATTCTCTGAACTTTTAAACTGTCCCTATTACATGCTTTAAAACGTTTATTGTGTTATTCGAACGTTAAGTGAACATTCCATTGTCTTATTCTGCAAGCATTATTTGAATGTTACTTTTAAGTGTTCTCTGGACGTTCTGAAACAAGTAACAAGTAACACTTAAAAAAACGTTTCAGGGGGAAAAAAATCCATAAATGATGTATAAATAATGTTTTTGTGCTGACGCTTTGAAAACCAGATAGCATTGAACAAATGTTCCATCTGTTACTGGAAGAGCATTAGCCAAGTTTTGTGAACATTTGTTATCTGGGTATTCAATCAATATAATGTTGTGTTTATGTAAGAAAGTTTGTTAATATTATCATAAAAATTGAATAGAATAAAATCTTTATTGCTACATCTCTGGGCTGGTGGAAACAGCTTTACAACTTGCATGGCATAAATACAGGACATAAACAAAGTGTATAAAACAGGCCACAAAAACCACCGTTAAATAAATGAAATAAACGTGTTGCACAATGTGTGCGTGTGCGTGTGTGTGTATGTGTGTGCGTGTGTGTGTGCGTGTGCGTGTGCGCGTGTGTGTGTGTGTGTGTCGGTTCACAGGAACAGGAAGGGAGAAGCAGTTCATGGAAGACAGTCACCATAAGACAGGAGACCGCAGTCATCCGGAGGTGTGTGTGAGACTAGCTTCATCTGAAAAACACACACTAGCTATATATTAATATACAAACATCTGATGAGCACTTTGTTTTTATTACAGGACACTGAAGACAGCTCAAAAGGTTGGTATTGGACACACACACACACAAACACTACATACAGAACCTATAAATCAAGTCATAGTCATGTTGTCAGCGATACACGATTATTGCTGGCTGGTAGAGGTGGATATTGCAATAGTTTACTTATTTGATCATTAATTTAATTATTTACTTACTCTGTTTTATTATCGCGGGAAATGAGAATCTTTTACTATCATTTTGCGAGCAAAGATGGAGTTGATGATGAAGAAAATGTCAAGTCACAGAAATATTTCATTCAAAAGGCGAAGCTGTGGATATCGCACGCAATTTGCAAACTTTGTTGCACGAGAGTTTAGGTCCGTACACACTGAGTCTGAGATAATGAGTGAAATTCTCGTATGCGTTTTTTCGTATTCGTCATTCGGTGGCTCTGATTTGTCAAAACACCTCTCAAAATGCTTGCTACGGATGCGAAAAAAACGCAGAAAATCGAACCCGATCCCAGAAATGTTATGATGGACAAAAGTTTCGGAGGCAGTGTGTAAATGTGATTATTTTATTTTTTAACGTGCGAAAGTCTCGGACTCCGTGTGCAAGGACCTTTACGCCGCAAACCCTAGTCGATGCAAAAGCGGACTGAGCTTTTGGCATCTGACGCTGTCACATTAATTCTCTCAGACACGACGAGAGCTGAATCTGCATCAGTGCTGATAACGGCATATCAGTTATCTTCATTTATTGGCGTAATATTGTGGACAATGCATTAAAAATGAGAAGAATCAATATTTCTTGTTAAACAAGTTTTGCTTTAAGTCGGCGCTTGAAGCTGCTTTTGATTTTCATCGATGACTGATGGTTGTGCTTAGACTCTATAATCATCTGTTTAATAATAGTAATTATTATTAATAATGATAATGTGTATCTAATGGGGGGTTGGTTGGTTGGTTGGGGAAAATTGACACAAACAGTGAAAGGAGTCATGGTATTCATATATTTCTTTTAATGGCAGCAGTGAATATATTAACTGAACAATTATTTGAACTGTACAATAAACTAAACATTGGAACATTTATTTTTATGTGATTTACCCCAAAAAATCAAGCCCGACACATTAACTGTAATTATGAGCCTGAGCCCGATTTAAACCCGACCATTTTTTAATACATGGGTCGTTATACCTGACGTTCTCAACTACTATCTGTTACTTTCTCCCGCCCGCACGCAACATTTGTTTTGTCCCACTACCGCCCGCAAATAGACTTTTTTCTGTACCTCCAAGTACTTTCAAGTTAGCCTACGTGTCGCCACCATACACATCAGCATAAATGCTCCTGATCAGTTATTTGTTATTAAAGCATTAACACACAAACCACTGTTTGTGTTATAAGATAAAGGGGATTCTATCTTAAATGCTTCTGATTGGCTGTTGCGTTCAAGAAATCAACACATATAACTGTGATTGGCTACAACGCTGCAAACATGTTATAAAAAGAAACTCTAGCCTGTAAATCGTTTTTATTATGTTTTAGTTGTTCTTGTTGCTTTTCTGCAACAGATGAATAAAAATGTATTAGTTTTTATGATTTATTCATAGATATTTCTAGTCTGCGGGAGTCCCGTGAATCGTGGAGTGAGACTGCATTACCGTCCGCGCTCGCACTCGGCCATCAAATCTAGTCCCGCGCCGCACTCTATTGCGTTGGCAGTGCACGTCTCTAGATCAAGGGCCCGGCCCGAGGATAGTGGCGGGAAATATCGGGTGATAAAAATGTTTTAAATGTTTTATTTATGTGCTATGGAAACAAAACAAGGACAACCATTGTGGATCACCTTGCAATTAATGTTGATGTGGGATACATTTTCATTGAGTCTTCTTCAATCCTCAGACGCGAGTCGGTGTTATGTGGTGATGCCGTTATTAAAATTAGGGAAGGCAAATGAATTGTAGGTCCTAATATTTATTTGATAATAATACTACCCTGATAATAATAATATGTTAATGTTTTAAAGGGAAAATGAGCCAGTTATCCTCTTGATATCTTTAAAGGAATGTCGTCGATACACAACACTATCGGCACAACACTAACGCATACACGAAACTCTTGAATACACTAATCTGAAGCAGTCACATACATTAGCCTTCAAAAGTTTGCGGTCAGTAATATTAATGTTTTTGAAAAGAAGTCTCTTCTACTCACCAAGGCTGCATTTATTTGATTAAAAAAAGAAAAACAGTAATATTGTGAAATATTATTAGAATGTAAAATAACTGTTTTCTATGTGAATATCTAGTAAAGTGTAATTTATTCCTGTGATCAAAGCTGAATTTTCAGCATCATTACTCCAGTCTGCAGTGTCACATGATCCTTCAGAAATCAGTGTAATATGATGATCAAGAAACATTTATGATGATTATCAGTGTTGTTTACTTTTCCTATTTATTTTGGGGGGAAAAATAAAGATCAAGGATGAATTAAAGTGATCAAAAGTTAAAGTAAAGACATTTATGATGCTACAAAAGATTATATTTCAAATAAATGCTGTTCTTTTGAACTTTCTATTCATCAGAGAATCCTGAAAAAAAATCTTTCAACATTGATAATAATAATGAATGATTTTTGAGCATCAAAGCATCATATTAGAATGATTTCTGAAGGATCATGTGACACTGAAGACTGCAGTAATGATTTGATCACAGGAATAAATTACAGTTTAAAATAAATAACAATAGAAAACAGTTATTCTATATTATCATAATATTTTACAATAGTACTGTTCTTTTTGTATTTATTAATCAAATAAATGCAGCATTGGTGAGCAGAAGAGACTTCTTCAAAAAACTATTACTAATCTTACCGATCCAAAACTTTTCATTTCTGATTTCAATAGAAGTTCAGTCTTGTGTTTTTATTAGTGATTCAACAAAATTAAACCAAAACCTAAATTAAAGTTTTTTTTTTATTTATCCAACAACTGAAACCAAAAATAAAGTTTGGTTGATTAGGTAATTGAACTCAGTGTGTGGTGTTGTGTTCAAATAATCCAGCCGTTGTAAAGTCAATGGTTTCAGCTCTCTAAAGCGATTCCAGCCAAAACTAAATTTACTTTATTTTTTTATTTTTTTAATTGTTTTTGCTGTTTCGGCTCAATATTTTCAGTTGCCAAATCTCTTTTCTGACTCTCAAATATGTTTTGCTTGGAATCAAATGCTGTGTTGTGATTAATTTGGGAGCTGATTGGTTTCGGTCATGGTTTGAATCTCTTTAATGAAGAATTGTTGAAATATATGCGACTAAGCAAGCGCTGCTGCACTACAATTTTCTAAATGTCATAATCATTTGTTAACAAGCAAGTATTCGTTACTTCAATGAGCTCATTGTTTCTGCCATAAATTATTACATTGTGTAAATTAGTACATTTTTAGCTAACTGATTTGTATATGAACATTACATAACTTAGACAGTTTCCTCTGATAGTAGATCACTGTAAATTGTAATATGGACTCTGCTTTGAAACGATTTGTATTGTTAAAAGCGCTATACAAATAAATGTGAATTGAATGGAGTTTCTCACAATTGCACCACTTGGTTGTGCAGATTTTAGACATTTTCTGCCACTTGAGACCCTTGAGGATTTGTAGAAATCATTTTGAGATGTCCTATCCTGTAGGGCTGTCAAATAAAAATTTGAATTTCGAATATTCGTCGACCTAAACTAAAACAAAACCTGGTATTCAAATTTTTGGTGTGTCAAGAGGCGCAAAACAGCATTAGGGATACAACGCGGTGCAGTTGCGTTGTTAATGTGAAAAATAGAGTGAAAAGGCTTCCAGTTGACGAAAACCCTCTCAGTTGATGACAAAAATCGTGCAGCGACAGGCTTGACCAAACCTGCACATCAGTCAGAGCTGAGTGTGTGTTTTCATCAGCTGGAAACATTGTCAACAGAAAGCACTCAGCACTCGCTGCAGATCCAGCTGAGCGTCTGTTGTTTTTGACGAACAAAATGTAAATGTAGTGACTAGGAGTGGATTGTTTTCAATGGCAACTATTTTGTGTTCATATAGTACATCACGCTGTGTGTTGAAGCGTGTTTTCTCAGGTTACTGATTTACAGTTTTATGCACTATTGTAACCTATATTTTCCTTGCATGCACAAAGAGGAAATTATATTTTATTTAAGAACAATTGTTTCAAAAGTGAATGCCATTTCATTTTAATAAAAGATGCGATGCTTGATTTGTTTTATATTTATTTGCGTATTGTGCTCACTTGTGCCTTTTTGCTGGCATAGGAGACAATACAGTACCTTTTTCCTCTAACATTAAGTATTGCCTTCAGAATTCGAATATAATTTGAATTTTGCTAATATTTAAGAAAGAAATTCTAATTATTCAGCCATTTTGACAGACCTACCTCTGATAACAGATTGCTCTAAATTTTAATGTGGACTTCTGTAAAGCTGCTTTGAAATGATGTGTATTGAAATAAATGTGAATTTAATTGAATTTATCACAATGCATCACTTGTTTGTGTGGTGAGATTTAGCCTATGTCAGATTTTAGACATTTTCTGCCACTTGAGACCTTTAAGGATTTGTAGAAATATTTTTGAGATGTGCTGTATCCTGTGCTATGCGCTTAATTTCTTCTTCTTAACCGCTCTCCTCATGTCAGAAACGGGCTCTTCTCCGTCTGCGGCATCGCTCAGCACCCTCACCTGTGCTTCATCACGACCCGGTCCCGCAGAAACACCCTCCCCCTGTCCCGTTGTCGGGGGTTTGTCGGGCCCCCGTGAGGGAGGGAACGATGCAAAGTGGGCCGCTGTGGCCGACGGACAGCCCCCCCCCCGCGGTGTCCCAGCGCCCCATGCCCCGCGAGGTGCCCCCACGCTTCCGCAACACGCCGGAGCCAAAGGTGCTACTGAAGAGGGGCCAGCCACCACTGTCCTGCATGCTGCTGGGGGGCGCGAACGGAGCGGACAACACGCCCCGACTTTCACTGCAGGAGCACGCTGACGCCTCAGGTGGGTCCAGTTCAAAATGTTGGGACAGTAGACACGGAACGGTCTTTAATAAGGTCAAATGTATTCAATAGAGCTGAGAGAGACTTTTATAGGTGGAAGTACTGCATGCATGTAAATCTTCCTGCATGACTGATTTTTTATTTTATTTTTTATTTTAAACAATTCAATTATTTAATCGGGATTCAAATATGTGTGTTTTTTTTGGAACAGATTTTGTGCAAGCCGAATATTATAACAATGATGACTTTTTTTTTTATTGCATCAACTTCACAGTTACAAGATAGAATCAACCACATTTATTTGTGTAACAAACTTCTATTCTGTCACTTTTGATCAATGTAATGCATCCTAACAGAATCAAAGTATCAATTTCTTCAAATATGTCATTGTGACCCCAAACTTTTGTACAGCGTGTATGATTATATGTAGAGTTTCATATATTAATGATTTTTTTGTTGTTGGTATGCTGATGTTTGTTTTTCCGTTTTCAGATCATACGGTAGATTCAGTTTCTCTGCATTCATCGTCTGAAGCCTCTGCCACTCCCACTTATGCAAATTACACATGGGGGCTTGGCTCAGAAGGTCAACCCTCTCCTCAGGGAATGGACAAGGATAATTCTGACGTAGAGAAATGGCCAAGATCCGAAGACCATTGGAATAGTGATCAGACCCCACAGTCTGCCAAGTTAGGGATGGATGAGTCTGCTGCCCTGGTAATGAACTGTTCTTCTCAACTCTCTGAATATGCAGAAGCCAGTGTGGCAGGAGGTGCATCCTCACAGTCTGAGAATAAAGAGTCCATTAAAGGAGTCAATCAACATTTCAATTCCAAGGTGTCGTCACCTTCTGGAGACCAGGAGGGGACTCAAAACTACAACCCTGCTGACCCCGATAGAGCATCTTCAGGTCAAGATCTCTTAACTCGCACTGCCTCTGAGGAATCTCCTCCTGCACCCTTGAGTCCAGCCAATGCGCTTTACCAGACACTCTGCAAGAACAAAGAGCCCATTACTGGGGATTGGGCTGGACCAAATAATGGTGGAGATGTTAGAGTCTCCTGTACGGATTTGTGGGATACAGGACAAGACCCTGTTGGGAAGAGCAGTGATGCAGTAGGTGGAAGTTCAGGTGATGGCACTGGCATCTCTCAGGGAAAGTGGGATGGAGACACAGTAGGTACAAACAAACAGGCAGCTACAGGATGGACCTCAAAATTAGCAGTTGGAGCATCAAAAGAGGGTGTGAGAGAGATCTCTGAGGTAAGAACGGATAGTTTACAGGACTCTTCAATGCTTGCAAACAGCGTGGGATCAAGAGACGACAATCAGAAAGCAGGAGATGGCTGGAATGGGTCAGAGGGAGAATCGACTGGTAAAAAAAGCAATGAAGATGGGAAGCAAGCCCACAATCTGGTTCAAAGTCCCTCCGGATGTCAGGCCCTTCACCCAGAAGAAGCCTTGCAGAGCATGATCAATCACACTAACCTGGATCCTAAAGTGCTGTGCAACACGGGATGGGGCAAGACCCAGATCAAGCAGAACGTTGCTTGGGATTTCGAGTGCGACAGTGGGAACATTGGTTGGGATGCTGAAGCGCACACAGACCGAAGTAAAGAGGGCCGGAGGAATGCAGGTGATCTTCCCAGCTCCAAAATGCAGAAGCAGGAGATTAGGCAGTTGGGTCGAGCTCAAGGGTGGACAGGACATGGAGAAACAAGTGTTGGGATTGGTCGCAAAGGGAGTGGTTGGGGAGAAGACCAGGAGGTTGAAGAAACAGGCAGGAGGGAAGGAAAGGAGTGGAAACAGGGTGGTGGAAGTGAGTGGACGCCATTGCCCGAGGGTGGAGGCTGGAAGGAAGAGAGAGGAAGTGACAGCAAGAATCAGGATGAGGATAACCCGGAAGAGTCGGGACAGCGGAGTGGAGGCTGGGGAGGTAACGGGGGCGGCAGTGTCAAACAGCACCAGGGATGGGGCGAGAAGCTTCTTCCATCACCGATACCAAACAAACAAACGGCACTTAAAACCCAAAATCAACAACCGCAGCAGCAATCGCAGACCCAGCAGCAAATGCCGGGATATCCAAAGGCCTTGCAAGACAGGGGTCATCCAGGAGAGCCGGACGACCAGAGCAAAGGATCCGGGTGGAGCTGTGGGCCAATCCCTCAGATGCCTTCAGTTGCAGAGCCGAGTGGGTGGGATGAACCCTCGCCTCAGTCCATCAACCGGAAGATTGAGATCGATGATGGCACGTCTGCATGGGGCGATCCGTCACGCTACAGCAGCAAGAACGTCAATCTGTGGGATAAGAACAGCTCACCGGCCCAACAGCAGTCGTCTGGAAGACCGCCTGGAACCGCATCGAAGAACTCGGGTAAGAAGGCAGCAGTTCATATTGAGTCGATTAAACCATTTTGACCAGAAACATCCCTTTCATTGAAACATTTACACTTTATAGCTCCTGCAACATGGGCACGCAGCTGTGGTCCAACCGACCCATCTGTGGACAGTGCCTCGGCTTCTTGGGGGAAATCATTTGATGCACCAAGTGGCTGGGGGGAATCGAGTGAACCAGGGAAAGGTGGAGGATGGGGAAACTCCCATTCCGCTAAGCCTGGTAATAGCCTATGCAAGTACACATGCCCATTACATTCTGCCAATCCTGCGGTTTTCCCATGGAATTGGGATCCTTTTAAACTGTTGCCATGTGTTAAAGATGTGACATTTGCACAAATAATTTTTGACTTAAATATTTGACTGAATATTTCTTATCTAGCACTGTTTCAATATTGTTGTAAAATGAACTGGGTAAAGTAAGGCTAATTTTTTAAGCTGTTTTATGAAAACTTAAAGTAAAACTGTAGTTGCATTAACGGGAACAAGGTGGAACACTTCCACTGTGTAATTTGTGCTATTTTTCATATATATATTCTCTTCAGGTTCAAAGTCTATGCAAGAAGGGTGGGGTGATGAAAGTTCAAATGCTTCCCGTCACTCCAGCTGGGAGGAAGAGGATGGTGGTGTTGGTGTTTGGGGAAATCGGGGATCCCAAAGCAACACATACAACTCTGGCGGCTGGGGGCAAGGCCAGGGGGCCAGGAGACTCAACACTAAGGTATGTTTAAGCTCTTCATAGCCAGATCTTTTGACCTCACCAAGACTTTAAAAGAAAATATTTGACTCCTAAGAAGCATAAACCTTAACATTCCCAACCCTCTCTCCTTTGGTTTGTCCCCCAGAGCCCCCTTAAAGGTAACAGTGGGGACTCGTGGGCATCTCCTGTGACTCGGCAGTTCTCAAACATGGGCATGACGGTAAGCTAGTCCTTGCTTCCATGTTGATTTGCTCTTGTGTGATGCTGCAGAGCTGTATAAATATGCTGATTGTTTATGTCAGGATGAAGACTCCAGTATGGGTCACGATAGACATGACAGGAGAGGAATGAATGACGGTGAGATGCGGAGAGGCGGTAGGACTGGGGGAGCTTTCCGCTCACAGACTTCCAAAGAGATGCCGTGTGGGGAGACCGGACCTTACCTGGACAAGGTAGTGAGACACTTCCAACGTCATCTTCACTGAAGGAGAAAGAAAGTTGTATTTAATAACAGATTGCATGGCTTATAAATGCATAAACCCTATTGAGAAGGAAGAGCAACTGAACTTGTTCCAGGCCTAAGTGACCCTCGAGCAACTTGATATCAAATTTGACCCAATTTATTTTCTTAATGAATGCCACTGGTCTTATTTTTTTATTTTTTATTTGTCCACATATTGTGAATGATTCATCCATGCATACCTAATCTTCAAACAAAATGTCTTAACTTGCTCTCCCCGTGATAAGCTCACTCAACTTCTATGATCACTTTTCACAATCCAATCAATAACAAATGGACAAAATTAAGTTCAATTCTGTTTGTTTTTTTTGTTGTTGTCTAATTTGACAAGCAGTTTAATTTCGAAATGCATCATAATACGAAAATCCTTTGGAGCTTCTGTTTTTTTTATATGGACTAAGGCTACATCTGAAATTGCATACTTGAGTAGGTACCTATTTTGAATATGTAATTACTATTATTATTAAAAGTATGTCCTATATTGTTTAAATGTGTGTAGTCTGGATGTACTACACTGTCATAACCCACTAGCATTAGTTGTATCACTTCACTTTCTTTCATAACTCAACTCCCGTCGCCTCTCGGGATTCAGAATCTCGCCAGACGTATTTTAGGTAATCATTGTACTTTTTGCCTACTCTTTTATGAGTACTGTGAATTCATGCTACTCGTCCGAAAGATTTTTAATCTACTGTATAGTAGGGAAGTATGCAATTTTGGATGCAGCTTAAGTACCTTTTTGGTACTTTGGTTTAGGGTGCCATTTGGGACAAGGCCTAAGTACCTTTCTCATGTGTACAATGGGTACATAGGTAGATTTTCACTTTAGACTTGAAAAAAACCTTCTAAAGCCCTAATCTTTATCTCTTCTTTGCTGTTGTTTTGTAGGTCGGGGGTCATAATATGTATGGCAGTGGGGGGATTCCTCCAATGAGAGGGTTGCATCAGGCTGGTGTGCACCCCTTAAACCCTTCCCCCGGGATACGAGCACAAGTGCCTCCCCAGTTCCTGCCACCTCAGGTCAGTTTGTGTTTTTGTTCTTAGTACTGTGATAAATGGATGTTTATTAGCTCACGGTTCCTCCATGTTTCGGCAGGTTCCTGGGCCGATGCTGAAGTCAATGGCGCCCCCTGGTGGGGGGATGTTCCCTCCACAACTCTCCCCCCAGCAAATCGCCATGCTCGGTGGCATTCATCCACACATGCAGCAGTTCCAGCTGGTATGCATCACATTTTGGCCCTGCAAAATAACATATGTTTAACAAGCGCTATACGTTTTATATGCGTTTCTTGTCACAGGCCTGTCAGCTCATTCTGCAACAACAACAACAACAACAACAGCAGCAGCATCAGTTTCTGAATCAGAGGAAGTTTCCTCCTCCTGTAAGACAACAGCACGACCCGCAGCAGGTACAGCGTAACCGCTCACCCAGATATTAGCGCAGTGCCCTCTGCTGAATTATCCAAAGAACTGCACAGCACCCCTTGCTTAGTTAACCCTTTAAAGCCTGCTGGATCATATTTGTGACGAAACTTTGCTGTAAAACTACATGCCTTCTGTCATCTGATTGATAGTTTAGACTTTTAGCAAGTAAAAGGCTTTTAGTATAATTCTACAAACGTCCACCTTCAGCTCATGTTACACAAAATAACTGTATATTGAAGATGGAGAAAGTATATGAAGTTTTAATACCATGGTGTTTCTTGCAAAAATGTCTTTTGTTTTAAGGATTTTTAGATATCTGAACTGGAATGCAAGACAAAAAAAATGCTCATCAAGAATTTATATTTTGTAGAGACAGAACTGCACATTGTTTTCATGCTAAGTCTTTTTCAATACGGTGTGTTTTCTTCATAGTTGGCGCGGATCATGGCTATCCTACAGCAGCAGCAGGGGGTCGGCGGGCCCAAACTCTCGCCATCCCCCATGGGAGGACACGTCCCCAAACACCCCGACACACACCTCCATCACCTGGGCATGAACGCTCACAAGCAGCCTGATGTGCCAATGCATTCAGCCATGGGAGGATCTGAGCTGCACAGCAAAGCTCCAGCAGCGTTCACAGGTGAGGACCTCCTCAAACTGACCAGTCTGACTTCTTTAACTGTAAAGTTATGTGTTTTATGGGAATGTCCTGCTTTAAATGAGATGATGTAATGGTTTCAATCCTTCCCTCGGGTCATTTTGACCCGGAATTTGAGTGTTCATCAGAGGTGTGTAAGACCCCCATGACTTTTTGTCGCACTTGAACCACGAATACACACACAAAAAAATTTTTTGAATGGATTCGAGGAGTTTTGTTTCAAAAAAGAATGGAACAAATCTTTTGCTAACGGGTCAATTTTTACCCAATTTTAACCCCCTTAGGAATTAATGAAATGTGACGAATGCTTTAGTACACATTGAAAAAAAATGCTCAAAATTCGAACTAAAAATGCTAAAACTTTACCAAAAAAAAATATTTTATAATGTCTACATGTGTATCTGAATGCATACTGAAGAAAAACTTGACTTTAGGACCCAGAGGAACAGCTCGTTTGCCCCATTTAGAGCTATACTAGAGGCTACAGTCATGAAATATCATGTTATATTAATTTTTTCCCCACAAGAGGTCAGCAAAGACACCCAATATAAGATATTTTGAGCTGAATTAAAAGGTTTATACATGAAATTATGAGTTATTTTGAATTTAAGTTGAAAGAATGTGAGTTAAATGACTGTTTATTCATTTATTGTTTATTGATTAAATCTAGTAATTTAAATGTAAATAAAATAAAAAATAACAAAAAATCTCCAAACAAATGGCATTCTAAATTGAAAAAATATTAGCAAAATGAAATAAAATAAGAATCACCCGCGAGGTAAGAATGAGGTTAAGAAATTTCGTAAGTATATTTTCATCTGCCTGTGTCAGGTTTTGCGAGCGGATCTGATCTGGACTCTCTGATGAGTTCTCCGGCCGGATTGAAGGATGGAGGTGGGACTCAGTCTCGATTTAAGTGGATGATGGATGGGAACAGTCTGACGCCCTCCCCGCCGGAGCAAACACTACACAACGGTACAATACTACATACACACATGCACTGAATGCAGAGCACTGTGATTCGCTCTTAAACGGAATAGCGGAATCCAGTCACACAAATAGAATTTACTGAATGTCTCAGAATTTGGATGAATAATTCAAACGCTGTGCACTTGATCACCTGGTTTAACTTTAAAGAAATGATGACAGAAGTTTTACTGTTGTACTGCACAATGCACTTCTCAGAGTGAATAGGGTGTTGGCAGATCCTTCAAAAGTTTAAAATGTCTGAAATTCCTTAATGTAAAAATACGTCCTTGTCTAAAATCCACTTTTTAAAGGACTTAAAAATGCAACCAAACTGACAACAGTAGTAAAGATTTTGCACGTTGCTTTTTGAACTCGTAAAATCTGTCTAATTATATGTTATACTTTTTAACTATATTACTATTTTTACATTACTATTTACCCCTAAATAACTGTTGTTATTATAATAATTATATTTTAACTTCAGTATTAAAATTACAAAATAGTTTTTTTTTTAATTTTCTTCTTTCAAAAACTTCTTGAAAATGGTATTTAAAAAAGTATTAAATTTGAAGTGCTGATACATACAAATAGCCTGGAAATAATAAACAGTTTAATAGAACATTATTTTTTAAGGAATATTACTCAATATCGTCCAAATTTTAATTTATAAACCTCTGTTGAATGTGCAGTGCTTGGTTTGAATTATTCAAATTTCATTCGACTTTTAAAGCGATTTAATGGAATTGTTAGTTTTAACTATAGTTTTTGAAGCATTAAAACGGAACAAACAGAATTTGGGGGAAATAAGCTGATGTCACGGGTCCCTGTGAATGTGTGTGTGTGTGTTCAGGGCCGGTGAAGGGCTCGTTCCCTCAGTTTGACGTGTTGGGCGGCGGCTGGCACAGAAGCACAGCTGGGAAAATGGACACGCCTCCTGCAAACCCCACCTGGCCTCCAGGTAACTCTTTATTACTGACTCCCCGCTTAGATATCAGGGAAATTGCTTCGGCTGTCTTCACCTAACATCTGATTAATAGGCATTTCTACACTACCGTTCAAAACTGAGAACTGATTTCAAAAAGTCTCTTCTGCTCACTAAGGCTCAATTTATTTGATGAAAAACACAGTAAAATCTGTGAAATATTATTACAATTTATATAATATATAGATATAAATATATAGTAAAGTATAATTTATTCCTGTGATCAAAGCTGAATTTTCAGCATCATTACTCCCATGTCACATGGTCCTTCAGAAATCATTCTAATATGATGATTTTATGATCAAGAAACATTTCTGATTATTATCAGTGTTGAAAACAGTTTTGAATTGATCACCAAAATAACACGAACTGTTATCTGAACTGCAAACCGCTTGACGTTTACAAAACCCCTGGAAATTGGTTTCAGTCTGAATAGTATAGTGCTATTATATATATTATAGTATAGTACTATTTTTTTGTACAACTGGCTTGACAGGAGTTATTCAGTTAAAATCGTTATTTTAAAAGAGCCCGTCTCAGATGCAATGGTCTTTCCCATTATAAAAATGTAAAAATCCCATTATAAAGCAGCAGCCCATAAGAGTCAGTCAGTCACAAATGTCTAGTTGGGTTGCCGTAGCAAGGACATCTTAATAAATTATTTATTGTCTGTGTTATTACTTCCTCATTGCATTCAGCTCAACATTTGATGTCTGATATTATATGAGAGAGTTGTCACGGGTCCTTGAAAAGCCTTAAATTTGATGTTAAAGAGCCTGCAGATCACATGTGTTTATTGCTGTAATATCTGGTCTGAATCAGAGTTTCAGCCGGGCGTCCCGTGGAAGGGCGTCCAGAGCCCTGAGCCCGAGCCTGACCCCTACATGACCCCTGCGGGAATGATGGGATCCGCCGTGCTCGCTGACACCGAACATCATCTACTGCAAGACAACACAGGTACTGAGTTACAGAGGGTTCGCCTTAACTTGGCCTGATCTTCAGACGCGCATTCATGTGTCGTTTTACAGGTGAAACTCGAAAATTTTGAATATCGTCCAAAAGTTATTATTTTTATGATTATGGCTTACAGCTTATGAAAACCCCAAATTCAAAATCTCAAAAAAAAAAAAAAATATATATATATTTTTAGCGCCAACTTTATGTTTGGCTTTTCTCTCAAAGATATGACTGATTTCTGATTTATTAAAGCATCACATACAAAAACACACTGTCAGGTTTCCCACACTAATGAAATTAATTAAAAAAATTGTTTCAAATGTTTAAATACAGAATTTGTATTATGTAAATTAAAATTCTATATAAAATATATATTTTATATAAAGTTTTAAAAATAGTATTATTTTTATATATATATATATATATATATATATATATATATATATTAGGGCTGTCAGTTAAACGCGTTATTAACGCAGTGGCGCGCACGCCACGGTCAAAGTTCGAAATAGTTCAACTTTTGACGCTGCGCATTCTTCGTCCTGTCTGAAAGTTAAACTACAACACCACACCGGATCTAGCTAGACCGAAAACAACAGGCACGCGCACACACTTGTTTGGGCTTGCGATCCGGCCAAGGAGAAGTAGGCTGGGTTAACGTTACGGTGCCGAAATGGATGGCAATAAGATTCTGAATGGAAAGTTTACTTTTAAAAAGTTGCCAAATGGTTCCATTGACAAGACCAAAGTGATCTGTGTGTTTTGTCGTTGTGAACTGAGCTATCGCAGCACACACACACACACACACACACACACACACACACACACACACACACATACAGCTGACGCGAATACTCCGCCCCCTCGTCAATATCAGGACCTCGTCAGTACTTCTTTAACCCTTTTATGATGGACAGCGTTACATCGTGTGAGAGATTATTTGCTCCAAGTGAGAATGTTAGTGTGAATTTGAACACAGTATATGCCAAAGTTGTTTTCAATTAAAAAAAAACATTTGCACAAAGCAAGCCGATCCACTTTTCCATGTTGATAAGAGCATTAAAATGAGAAAAAAAATAATGGGACAAAAAGAAATCAAGAGATATTTCGAATAAATAAAAATGTGCGATTATTTGCGATTAATCGCGAGTTAACTATGACATTAATGCGATTAATCGCGATTAAATATTTTAGCACTAATATATATATGTAATTTATCCTGTAAAGCCTAACATGAAATAATAGTTTAATATATTCAGAGGCCCAAACTGAGCAAAAATATACAATTTGCTGCAGATGCTGATATTTATATGGACAAAAGGATGAAATTATGAAATAAATCAATGAGATCTTTATAACAGTAGATTATTACATAAAATGCATATATTATAAATATCAATATCTAACCAATAATGTCTTAGTATGATGATATTTAAATGCTTAGTTTTATGATCAGAGCTTTGTAGTTTTGATGTCCCCCTGTAGTCTATAATTTTATCCCTTAAAACTCATCTTTGATCACCAAAATAACATATTTAAAGGTTTTTTTCCTTGAAAATTTTTTATTTGTGCCTTAAAATATCTTGAATGTAACTCTACACCTGTGCCTCATTTAGTATACGCGGTTCTATGAATATGTAAATGAGCCCCGCCTCCATTCACTCACTCAGCTCAGAGATCCACTCATTCACGATTGTTACAACGTCAGAAACACCAGAGATTTCAAACCGTGTTTTTGAGACTGTCTTTGTTTCACTGCAGTTTTAAGGAGAAAATACTCAGCAATGATGTTGACTTATTAATTTACAAATGGTTTGACTTAAAGCATATGTAAAAAAAAAAAAATAATAATAAAAAAAATATATATAAACAACATTTAAAAGTTTTATTTTCACTAGAGGGGGACTTTAAATCATATAATGCAGTGCAGTTTAATAATGATTGATAGACCTTCCTCAAAAGCCTGATGATCATAATTTAACAAAGTGATGTCTGGATAATCAAGTAAACAAAAGTCAGTCCAGTTAAAAGTTATAAATAAATAAAAGTTATTCTAATGTTTACTTGATAAAAATCAGTGCGGATTTCACAGCAAAGAGACACAAGCTGAAAGTGGACGTTTGTATAGTTACACTAAAATACCTTTTAATATATATATATATATGCTAGATGTTGATCATCTTGAGGCCTTATAAATGTGATTTGCTGTGCTTAAATAAGTCTGACTCTGTGTTTTCCAGGGTCAAACTCTCTGAACACCTGTATGCCTTCACCCGCTGCCTGGCCGTACAGTGCCTCAGAAACGCCCCTCAATGCACACGGGACAGGTAACGCCTCAAAACCATCCCGACTATGTTTATTAAAGTCCCCCTGTGGTGAAAATCAAGATTTTTAATATTGTTTATATTTCTATGTGGTGTTTTTAATATGCTTTAAGACAAACCATGTGTAAATTCATAAGTCAACACCATTTCTGAGTATTTTCTCCTTAAAACGGCAGTGAATCAAAAACACGGTTTGAAATCGCTGGTGTTTCTGACGTCACAAGCTACATTGTAGCCAATCAGATCAACGTGTGATTGCCAACCAGTGGATCTCTGAGCTGAGTGAGTGAATGGAGGCGGGGCTCATTTACATATTCATAGAACCACGTATACTAAATGAGGTGATGGTGTAGAGTTACATTCATGCTATTTCAAGACATGAATTTATTTAAAGAAAAAAATTATTTTGGTGATCAAAGATTAGTTTTAAAGGTGCATTGTGCAATATTTAGGAGGATCTGTTGACAGAAATGCAATATCATATACATAACTATGTTTTCAGTGATGTATGAAGACCTTACTTAATGAACTGTTGTTTTTTTTATTACCTTAGAATGAGGCATTTCTATCTACACACACCGCGGGTCTCCTTACATCGACATGTTTCTACGGTGGCCCTGAGCAGACAAACGCGTTTTGTCACTATGTTGTTCTTCATGCAAAGATCTAGCTAAAGTCAGCGAATAAAACACTGACACAATGATGAACAAGTAACAATAATATTCACAATAACATATTGTTTGACTGAATAATTAAGTAAACCTAATTCCTTAATTTATCTTTGTAAAGAAACCTCATTGCTGAACTGGCTACTCTCTGCTGTCTCAGACGACGACATCACTTCCTGTAGGCCACCGTAACTTCTGATGGTTGCAATTTGCAACCTCACCACTAGATGCCGTTAAAAATTACACAGTGCACCTTTGTTGAACTTTTGTATGTAACTTTTTCACTCTACTACAGCATAAAAATACCATAATATGTTTGCAGATATTTAGGAAACATGCTAAGTTCACATACTCATTTCTCTGAAAAACACATCTACAGTTATTTTACTTTGAAATGTGCGTTTCCAGGCTAGAATGTTTGTTATTGTTTTGGTTTGTGATACTGCACGTTGCCAATTTGCCAATCTTCATTGTCCATTGCACTCGTTCCTGTTGCGTGTGCTCAAACTGCCAACCCGTGTGAGCGCCATCCAGCCTGAGGAGCAGGAGGAGGGAGAAACGACGATCTCCGATATTTTAAATTCGACTGCAGTACCTATTTCTACCACTAGTCATTCTTACATACTGCACCTTTAACCCTTTCGCACGTACGATCACACCAGTGTGATCAGTCTTGGCTGGTCCCTGGAGCGTACGATCACACCAGTGTGATCAGTCTTGGCTGGTCCCTGGAGCGTACGGTCACACCGGTGTGATCAGTCTTGGCTGGTCCCTGGAGCGTACGGTCACACCGGTGTGATCAGTCTTGGCTGGTCCCTGGAGCGTACGGTCACACCGGTGTGATCAGTCTTGGCTGGTCCCTGGAGCGTACGATCACACCGGTGTGATCAGTCTTGGCTGGTCCCTGGAGCGTACGATCACACCGGTGTGATCAGTCTTGGCTGGTCCCTGGAGCGTACGATCACACCGGTGTGATCAGTCTTGGCTGGTCCCTGGAGCGTACGATCACACCGGTGTGATCAGTCTTGGCTGGTCCCTGGAGCGTACGATCACACCGGTGTGATCAGTCTTGGCTGGTCCCTGGAGCGTACGATCACACCGGTGTGATCAGTCTTGGCTGGTCCCTGGAGCGTACAATCACACCGGTGTGATTAGAACGGTCAGTGCATCACGTGATCAACTGCTAAATTGAAACGTGCTTTCGCGCGTTGGCTGGCGCTGAGCCAGAGATGGACGTGCTCAGTGCTTACATATATCACAGCTATTCAGTGTTTTCGACCCCATAATGTTTATTTTAGATTTCAGACATTTAAATACACATAAGTACTAGAAAAACAATGATTTTAAGTTAAAATACACACTATTGTCTATGGAAGCGGCAATAATAATCCTTTCTATTATAATAAGACGACATGTTTTACACATGTTAGATACACATTGTGTAAGTAGCTTTACATTTTGCCCTATTCTTCTCCCAGTTCACCGGCCACTTACTTTCATGTATTTTGTGATTAGTGGAGAAATTGACGTGTTGTAAATCCAACAGATCCGATTCTCTGAACTGTGGCACAAACCAACATGGCGTCGCCCGTCGCGCATACAGCTCAATTAACGCGACCGTTATATAGGTGTTTAAACAACAAAACACATCCACTTGCACATATTTGACAATCGGAATATCAGTTTCATGCTATAGCTAATACATTTGTGAATATTTTGAATAAAAAAGGAAAATTGACATAAAAGCAGATCATCATTCATTCAGCGCTGTGTTGTGGTTGCCCTGTGTCACGTGACAAGTAATGACGCATCACCATGGAAACATTAAAGTTACAGGTTCTAACTAACGGTCGCCTTGAAAAACTCACGCTGGGGGCTCAGTTAGAATATTTTAAACTTACGTGTGAAAGGGTTAAGAGATGAAATGATTGACTACAGAGGGACTTTAAGCCTTTTGAATTGCAAAGACAGCTGGTAATATTTCAATAACGTTTCCAGCTAAATACTCCGAGATGAAGTCCAGTTGGCCGCCGGAGCCCATTGGACACAGCAAATCATGGCGGACCAATCGGAGCGCTTCTCACCTGCCCCGCCCCCCTCCGGGTCTCAGCAGTCAGAAGCAGGCGTGGTCGGGGGAGGGGCCTCGGATGCCCCGGGCCTGGGGAGGCGGAGCCAGTGGCCCGGACTCGCCCTTTAAATCAGGTACTGCAGACACACACAATCATCATACGCAGGCAACGGACCCGCGTGAAGCTCAACCTGTTCATGTATCGTGTTCTTCAGAGTGGAGCGACGGAGGAGCGTCGGCGGGAAAATCATGGCTGTTACTGAGGAACCTCACGCCACAGGTACAGCGGAGTTTATTCGGTCAAAAATACAGCAGAAACTGGGAAATGTTATCGCGATGTCAAACAGCTGTTTTCTATGTGAATTTGTGTTAAACTCATAGACTGAAAACAAAATATGGACGTAGTATCCGCAACGTCACCGTAGTGTTTCTGAAGAGTATTTTTGAAGCCCAAAGTGGGCGGAGCCGGCCGTCGCCATCTTGGCTGCGTGTCACTCCCGGATAACTGAAAATGGGCAGCGAGGCGGATTAGCTGATGAGACATGACGCTAACAGACATTAGCTGAGGAGACGTGACGCTAACAGACTTGCAGTCAAACGGCTAGTAGTGACATCAGCGGCAATCCATCTGTCACTCTAGTGGCCACGCCCTTAATTATGCAGAACTTTAAAAACATTATAAAAAATTCCCCCCCCTCACAGTTGTCATGAAGGGCAAAATTAGCTATATAGACCAAAACCACTTTTTGCACCAGGCTGTAAACACATTTTTTTCTGCTGTAAATTTGGGCATTTTAACATGGGGGTTTATGGTATTGACACTTTTTTTTTTGCAGCCTCTAGTGGCCAGTCGATGAATTGCAGGTCCGCGATGCAAGAGAGAGACCAGAAGGTTGTCGCTTGGTTAAACTGTAGTTATTCCTGTGATCAAAGCTACATTTTCAGCATCATTACTCCAGTCTTCAGTGTCACATGATCCTTCAGAAATCACTCTAATATGATGATTTCTCAGTAATTATGCTAAAAATGCAGCTTTGATCACAGGAATAAATTAAAATGTTTTATATATTCACATAGACAGCAGTTATTTTACATAGTAATACTATTTCACTGTTTTTCCTGTATTTTTGATCAATAAATAAATGCAGCCTTGGTGAGCAGAAGAGGCTTCTTTCACAAACATTAAATAAATCTCACTGACCCCAAACTTTTTTAGCAACAGTGTGTCTCTGAATCAGTTGGTGCTTCATGCGAATCAGTTTGAAGATGTTTGACTGTATTTTGAGTGTATTTGCCAGTATGTTTACAGTAAAGCATCAGGTTGAGGTGTGTTCACGTGTGTGCAGATCGACGGCTCAACGCTGAGGACCATCTGTCTGCAGCACGGCCCCCTGCTGACCTTTCACCTCGGCCTGACGCAGGGCAGCGCTCTGATCCGCTACAGCAGCCCTCATGAGGCCGCCAAAGCCCAGAGCGCACTGCATATGTGAGTCACACTCACTCACTCACTCACTCACTCACTCACTCACTCACTCACTCACACACTCACTCACTGACTCACTCACTGACACACACACACACACTCACTCACTGACTCACTCACTGACACACACACACTCACTCACTGACACACACACACACACACACACTCACTCACTCACTGACACACTCACTCACTCACTGACACACTCACTCACTGACTCACTCACTGACACACACACACACTCACGCACTCACTGACACACACACACTCACTCACTCGCTGACTCACGCACTGACACACACACACACTCACTCACTCACTCACTGACACACACACACACTCACTCACTCACTCACTGACTCACTCACTCGCTGACTCACTCACTGACACACACACACTCACTCACTCACTCACTCACTCACTCACTCACTCACTCACTCACTCACTCACTCACTCACTGACACACACACACACTCACTCACTCACTCACTGACTCACTCACTCGCTGACTCACTCACTGACACACACACACACTCACTCACTCACTCACTGACACACACACACACACACTCACTCACTCACTCACTCACTGACACACACACACACACTCACTCACTCACTCACTTACTGACTCACTCACTGACACACACACACACTCACTCACTCACTCACTCACTCGCTGACTCACTCACTGACACACACACACACACACTCACTCACTCACTCACTCACTGACACACACACACTCACTCACTCACTGACACTCACTCACTCACTGACACACACTCACTCACTGCCACTCACTCACTGACACACACTCACTCACTGACACACTCACTGGCACACACTCACTCACTGCCACTCACTCACTGACACACACTCACTCACTGACACACTCACTGACACACACACACACACTCATTCACTCACTGACACACTCATTCACTCACTGACACACTCACTCACTCTCTGACACACTCACTCACTGACTCACTCACTGACACACACACACACACACTCACTCACTCACTGACACACACACACACACACACACTCACTCACTCACACACACACACACACACACTCACTCACTCACTCACTGACGCACACTCACTCACTGACACACTCACTCACTCACTCACTGACACACTCACTCACTCACTGACTCACTCACTGACACACACTCACACACACACACACACACTCACTCACTGACACACACACACACACTCACTCACTGACACACACACACACTCTCACTCACTCACTGACACACTCACTCGCTGACTCACTCACTGACACACACACTCACTCACTCACTCACTGACACACACACACACACACACACACACACTCATTCACTCACTGACACACTAACTCACTCACTGACACTCACTCACTCACTCACTCACACACACACACACACACACTCACTCACTCACTCACGCACTCACTCACGCACTCACTCACTCACTCACTCACTCACTCAATCACTCACTCAATCACTCACTCACTCACTCACTCACTCACACACACACACACACACACTCACTCACTGACACACTCACTCACTCACTCACTCACTCACTCAATCACTCACTCAATCACTCACTCACTCACTCACTCACTCACTCACTCACTCACTCACTCACTCAATCACTCACTCAATCACTCACTCACTCACTCACTCACTCACTCACTCACTCACACTCACTCACTGAAACACACTCGCTGACTCACTCAATGACACACTCACTCACTTACTGAAACACACACACACACACACAAACAAACAAACGTAAAACTGGGAATAACAGTGATTTTTAAATCGAATGTTATGAATTATTATCAATTGTCTCCAGTTTCCAGGCCCATTACAAATTTACAGAATTTAATACAATTAAATTGCAACTGATTTAAATAAATATCTGAAGTATTTGTAATATATTTACTGTTGAATTTTTTTTATTTTTCTATTTAGTCTTAACTTAATTAATCTCAAACATGAATGCAATGCAACATTTGTCAGACTTTCTAGTAATTTAATTTAGTTTCCTACATGAAGCGACTGTAATCTTGTGTTCATGTTCAGGTGCGTTCTGGGAAACACCACCATCGTGGCGGAGTTCATGAGCGAGGAGGACGTCATGCGTTACTTCACACATTCCCAGAGCGCGGGGGGGGCGGGGCCAGCGGAGGGCTCGTCGGGCTCTGACACCGCCCCTCGAGAGGGCGAGCGGCCCGCGTGCGGAGACTGGCAGAGGCTCGACGTGTCCACCGGCTCCGAAGCGCCAGGACTGGCACTCCTCAGCCAATGGAGCAACAGCACGGGGGAGGGGGCGGGGAAAGGGGTCTGGGGGGGCGTGGCTCCCGGTTACCATGGCGGCAGCCTGTGGGGCGCTCCTCAGTTAGAGGACGGCTCGGCTGGGTTGTTGCCAGGCAACCTGCTTGGAGGCGGGACTGACAGTTTGTGATTGACAGTTATTGAGAAACTGGTACGTGGTGTGTCGTAACGGCATCAAACTGCAAAAATAATGATCGTTACCAAACATGTGGAAGCCCAATGCTTTATTATAATTTTTCCGTGTAGTTTTCGCAAAGACAAGGGATGAACCTCAAGATAACATTTTATTGTAACCCGAAATAAGAATTTTAACTTGTGACATTGTTTGTAATGAAAATCAATCATTTCATTCTCATTACTATAATATATTTGGATGTTTCACGGTTCTACATCGTAATTATTCCAAAAATGTTTTTTTGCTGTATTATATTTTGTAAACACAGCAATAGTTTATTTTGACGTAATTTTTATATAAATGCATAATTAATTAATATGTATACTAAATATAATGGTAAAAAGCATAAATTAAAGGCAGCATAAACAAATACCACCGTGATGGATAAAATACTAGCTGAATGATGTCACATCGCAAAAAAAAGTATGTATGCGTCAATCACATATCTATATGAAAACTTAAACATATTCTCGAGGTATATTTTCATTTACTGAGTGAAAAACAAGTCATCTAACGCACGGCTTCTGTATGTCGTCATTGTTTTTGCAGTTGTTTCTGGTGAAGCTGATTTCGCACGCCGCAGCTTTAAGACAAACACACTCACATCCATAGAGCTGCATTTCCACACACACACACACACACACACACTGGACGTGTTGATAGGCTTTCGTATCCAGTGAGATGTTAAACACACACACACAGGTGCAGTGCGAGCGCAGTGGGATTTGCTTACAGACATTCTCGTCATTGCCAGAGTTAAGCTATCATGTATTTGAATGCAGGGACTGTTTCTAAAGGCCTTCTTTCTCACACACTGCTCAACTTGAACAGCCGATGTAAATTTGATGTTGCGCTGGCACACGCAGACAGTTTTAATGCTTCGACAGTGGATTTCTTAAGTTCGTTCGAGCGCGAGAGCATTTGAAGCCGGTAGATGCGTGAAACTCACGATAAACAGGCCACATTTCACTCCGGAATCGAGTCAAAATCTAAAGAAATCTTATTTTTAGGAGCAGTTTACAAATTGTGATGTTATTTTCGTGGTGATTGAGCACATTTGTTCTCACATTCTCATTGTAATGCTAAAGGTTGTCAGTTATATTTAACAGTGACGGTAATATTTACTATATTGCAGTGAAAAATACTGGTATCATGATGCATAGACACTTTAAATAATTTAAATGACATTTTTCTGCAAGATACTAATGAGAATTTGGGAAGAAGTGTTTAATAGTTGCAAAACTATCGCTTGCTTGAGCGTGATGTTTCGGTCGAACGCGAGAGCATTTGAAGCTGGTAGATGCGTAAAAGTCATGAACATTTTAAAGAAAACAATCTATTTTTATGAGCAGTTTCCTTTTTTAATTTTTTTTTTTTTTTTTTTGTTGATATTTTCATATGGAAGCTGTTTTCCACCATGGAATAAAAAAGATAATTGTGACTTTTTATCTCACTATTCAAACTTTTCTTCCTCAGAACTGCTATACATTTGCAACTGCGAGTTAAAAAGTCAAAAATGTGACTTTTTTTCCTTAGAATTGGACTTGTGATTGTGTAAATATAACTCCTAAATATATAACTCGTAATTGTGAGTTTACATCACCATTATGAGTCAGAATTGCGGGATGTAAACTCGCAATAGCCAGAAAAAAAAGTTGAAATTGTGAGAATAAAAAGTCGCAATTGCGAGAAAAAATCTGAAATATGAATTTTTTGCTTTTAAATTATAATTTTTTTAATTGGGAGTTTATACCTTGCAGTTCTCACTTTTTTCTCACTATTGCAAGTTTATATCTGGCAATTCTAAAAAAAAATTGCCGCTATTTTTTAGCGAGATAAAAAGTAATTGCGTAATATAAACGCGATGCTGACTTTTTTCTCACTGAAAAAAGTCAGAATCGTGCGAGTCGCGATTACCTTTTTGTTTTTTTATTCTGTGTTGGAAAAAAAGCTCACGTATTTTCTCGATTGTCATTTACTCGCACATTTTCATTGTGATGCAAAAAGTTGTTTTTGCAATCCTTGTTATCCTCGATGGCGAATCTCATTACATTCTCACTACTGTAACGGTAGTAGTCACTATCACATTGAAAAGTTCTGTAATGCAATCAGATTTATATTCAAACCAACTAGTAACATGATGCATAAACACTTTTACAGTTTAAAAATGCATTTTTTTTAGAAATGCGCAATAATTGCGAAACTATCACCACGATGAAAAACTTTTTACGCGGCCCTAAAAATAGGATACATTTTCCTCACACAAAACGTAATTTCCTGGCGATCCCGGTGTGAAATGTAGAAATGTTTTGCGAGCTTCGCGCAGATTCTGTTTCTTTTCTATCCAGCGCGGTGGCGTTCCTGTGAATTTTGTGCAACTTAAACGCATCTGTACTCGTACTGACCTTCCACTGTTCCCTTCTTTATCTGTTCGTCAGGTTTGCTGTTACATTTATACGATTCGTACGCTGTTTTTTGCTATGGCATATACCAGTTATCTTCAGAGACTTTCAAGTGTGTTGGACGGACTGACGGCGTCTATAATGCGTGTATGTGTGCACTTTACTGTTTTTGTCTGTGTTTGTGTGCGGCTGTACATTGTTAACTGTGCACTATACACTGCTGGTTGTGTTTTACAAACGTTGGCATTAGCGGGTTTCTGCGATTGGCGTTTCTTTGGTTGTTTTTTAAGCGTACTCATGTAGCCTTTTGTATTGGCTGAAATGCAATAATAATGATTCTACAAGCATTTTTAAGACACAAACGTGTGACGGCGTTTCTGCCAAACTTATCCGCCTGTCCAGAGTTTACAAACAGCTGAAAGACATGTTTATATGTGTCTGTATTGTTGTTTTTGTTTTAAATTAAGACTTTAACACTCCTTTCAGTGTTTCATTTTTTTGAGATTTTACAGAGGAAGAAAAAGTGAAGAGTTTATTTAAATAAAAGTGACATATGCAGCTGTTATAAAGAATGTTTTTTGTGGTTTCTGCACTCTTATTTTGTCGCTCAGCTCGGCTGTAAACCTGTCACTGTGTTTGGAGGGAAGTTAAAAGGTTATAATTGTATTTCCAGATTTTTTTTTTTCATTTTTTATCCGGGTAACACTTAGTTTACAATGAGGTAGTAATTAGCAATATAATTTTTACTTTGTAATCTGTTGATTTTAGTTAAAATGTTTGTTAGTTCACACTGTGTTAACTAATTTTAACAGATAAAACTTTTGACCTAATAAAAAAGTTGAGATTATAACATTAATAAAGATTAATAGAATTGTTTGTTTTTTTTGCGTGTTAACGTAAAAAAAAAAATATGGTAAAGTGTTACTATTAACTCTCGAGTTAGTGTTTTTAACAATCACTTAAAAAAAATCAAGTAGATTAGATGCATTCATATCTTACCACGCTGATAAAAATGATTCTGTGCTACTGAAAAAAAAAATGTAATTTCTACATGAAAAATGTAAAATGTTTGAATTTTAAAAATTCTAGAATAAAAAAAACAGTAAATTCTATATTAGTACTCAATCCAAGTGTTACGACCCGAGTCTTCTTTAGCTCGTTAATAACAAAACACAAGACAAGGACCGCACACGTCGAAACCACAGTCAAAAGTTAGCGTTTAAGACGTCCATCGCGCCATAAAGTTTATTAAAGAAAGAAGGCAAACAAACTCATAAGAACACAATCAGCAACGTAGGTTAAACAAAACAAACATAACACAGGTAGGGCAGCTAACAGAAAACAGGAACCTCAACTACACCTAATTAACCAACAGATCTTACCTAACTCCCGCAAACAATTAACAGGTGAGTCTTCCGGGCAGCTGCTTACCTCGATGTTCTACATAACTAACATAAAGTGAACTAAGTAAACAAAATCCACTACCTGGTTTAAAGAGTCTTCAAATTAACATAACATCATCAACACAAGAAAACTCTCCCGCATAGGCAAGAGGACGAAAACAGTCTTCGCTGAGCCAGGAAGCACCCAGCTGACATCAATGAGCGAGTTGGAGAGTGAGCCAGCATGAGCGAGCCTCAGCGAGTACGAGCCAGTAACCTACATGTGCCAGCAAGAGGGAGTGAGCATCAGAGAGCGCGTCATCAGCGCCGTCGCCAGTTAAATAGTGGGACTCCTGTGACGTCATTCCACTTACGCGATAATAGGGAGAAACCCCCCTCACGACTACACCTACGAACTCACAGACAGATCACAAACACCAACAGTTCAATAAAAGCACACCCACCTAACACCCTCACCCTTAAGTGATTAATTGTAGGGGGTACATGTTCTTACCTTAAGAACACTGCAATCAATCAAATGCGATATAGCGCATCCACAATTACGTTATCCTTACCCCGTATATGACGGATGTCCAACTCGAAAGATTGAAGAAATAGACTCCAACGCATCAGTCGTTGATTATTATTCATCCGGGCAAGGAACGTCAAAGGATTGTGATCGGCGTAAACGATCAACGGGTGCGAAACAGAACCAATATAGACGTCAAAATGTTGTATAGCAAGGACAAGGGCAAGCGCCTCCTTCTCAATTGTAGAGTACCTTCGCTGGTGTTTATTAAATTTCCGCGAGAAATAACAAACAGGGTGCCCTACACCAGTCTGATCCAATGGAAGAAGTACAGCACCTGCACCTAGGTCACTTGCATCAACAGCGAGTGTAAATGAAGTAGAAAAATCAGGAGCAACCAAGATAGGAGAATTAATCAGAAGTGCTTTGATGTACCGTCAGTTTTCTTAACCAGTAAACAGGGTGAACTCCAAGGGCTAAAACTTGGTTCTGCAATGTCATTTTCAAGCATGAAGGTCACCTCATTTTGTAACTGTATTCGCTTTTCCGGACTTACTCGGCATGCATGCTGTTTGATAGGCAATGAATCGCCAACATCAATATCATGTTGTATCAACGCAGTGCAAGAAGGAACGTCCAAAAACAAACTACTATACGTTTTAACAACGTTAGTAATGTCCGTTCGTTCAGTAACAGTTAAATGGGAAAGATGCGAATCTAAGGTTCGGATCATTTCAGAATTCTTTAGTCTTCCCGCTATCAATTCTGGAGTAGGAAAATCAACATCGTCCTCAGCAGAGTTATCACCACAGCCCGGTTCAATAGAATGCAATGGGTGAATGGACAGTTCAGCACTGGACAGCACCCCATTTTCAGGTAGGCTAGGATCAGCACTGGACAGCACCTGTTCCCCGGCTATCAGGACATCTGTAGATGAGACAGTTAACACAGCCGAACTCTTTTCAGACAATTCTGACGATCTCTCGAAATACGGCTTGAGCATATTCACATGACATAGACGAGTTTTCTTTCTTCTGTCAGTCGTCAAGATAACATAGTCAAGTTCACTCACTTTCTCTTTCACTCGGAAAGGACCATAGTAACGAGCCTGCAGTGCAGATCCAGGCACTGGCATCAGCACTAATACCTTGTCACCAGGAGCGAAACTTCGACGTCTGGCATGACGATCGAAAAGTTTTTTCATTCGTTGTTGTGACATCTCCAAATTCCCCCTAGCCAATTCACAAGCACGGTGCAGCTTGTACCGAAATTCCGAAACATAGTCAAGAATATTATTGGATTTTGTATCATTAGACCAATGATCTTTGATCAGCTTCAGCGGCCCTCGGACCGTATGCCCGAACACTAACTCCGCCGGACTAAAACCCAACGATTCCTGTACTACTTCCCGTACAGCAAACATGACCATAGGCACTCCCTCGTCCCAATCTTTCTGAAATTCCAGGCAGAATGCACCCAGCATCGATTTTAAAGTCTGGTGGAACCTTTCAAGTGCTCCCTGACTTTCTGGATGGTAACAACTTGACGTGCAATGTTGGATATGCAATTGATTCAGAGCCTGCTTAAACACGCGGGACATGAAATTCATACCTTGATCCGATTGAATAGTAAGTGGAAGACCAAACAGTGAAAAGAATTTGACAAGCGATTTCACAATCACTGGTGCAGTAATTTTGCGCAGAGGAATCACCTCCGGAAAACGCGTTGACGTACACATAATGGTAAGCAAATATTGGTTTCCCGACTTCGTACGAGGCAAGGGACCGACACAATCTATCATCACACGCTCGAATGATTCACCAATAGCTGGAATTGGTTGTAAAGGAGCGGATGGAATTCTCTGGTTCGGTTTTCCCGTCATTTGACATACATGACAGCTTCGACAGTAACTTTCAACATCGGTTTTTAAGCCAGGCCAAAAAAAATGTCAGAGCACGCGATCATACGTCTTCCTTACTCCTAAATGACCAGAAAATGGGCTATCATGAGCAAGACTCAGAATGTCAGAACGATATGAAGATGGGACTATTATCTGCTTGATGCTTTGCCACTCATCATCAGCAGATGCTGTAGATGGTTTCCATTTCCTCATCAACACTCCATTTTCCACAAAATATCCATGTGAAACATGTTCAAGTTGATCAATAGGAACAACAGCTTCCAAGAGGGATGACGTTTTCTCGTCTTTCCTCTGTTCAGCGATCAACTGTTCGCGAGACAGAGACCATTTATTAAGCTCCACAGAATGTTCATCTGGTTTATTAACAGTGATGTGTGGACCGTCAACAACATCTGAACTTTTAACCCCACAAAAGTCTGAATCAGTGAGGAATGTGTTATTCAAATCCACCCACTCAAGATTCCACCCACTTTCTGATTCACTAAGGTTTTCAGCTTTCAGTCTCTGAGTCATAGCGCGTGTAACAGCACATGAGGGAAAAACCTCCGGTTATGTCTGAGCCAATGAATCGACAGTAGTACCAGGGAGAGGAACATCAGTTACTTCAGGGCTTGCAAAAACTTTTCCTCCCGCTAAGTCATTCCCTAAAATAAATGTGACATCACGAACGGAAAGACATGGTCGCACTCCCACCACAACGCGGCCAACAACAAGAGAAGATTCAATTTCCACTTCGTGCAAAGGTACACGTACAAAACCCATTTCAAAACCTTGTACTAAGACACTTGAACCAATAAAGCTCTCATCAGACAATGGCTAAATTCCTTCAAGAATAAAGCTCTGAGCAGCGCCAGTGTCACGAAGTATCTTGACTGGTTTACGGGAACCGTCTTTACCTGCCAAAGACACAAATCCATCCATGATAAACGGCACATATCCCTCATCTTTACACATGTCAGCTTCCGAAGCTAGCGACTCAAGTCCTTCCAACTGTGGCGGGGACGTCATCAATAACCCCACTGGTTTAAGAACATTTTTCTTCTTTTTGAGCACATTACACTCAGAAATAATATGTCCACGTTTCTTACAATAGAAACAGACAGGTGAGAACACAGATTTATCAGAGCTCACCGTCACCTTGTTGACAGGCAGAGGGCGTTCAGAATCAGAACTGCGCTGAGAAGACCGGTGACTATAGTTAACTGATGTTGACTTCGGTGTAACGTTAAACACGTTCTTATGTGTAAGCACATATTCATCAGCCAGCACAGCAGCAGCGGAACATTTCAAAACTTTTTGCTCATTTAGATAGGTTACAACACGTTCTGGTAAGCAGTTTTAAATTCCTCTAAAATAATCAGTTCACGGAGCTCTTCGAAAGTTTTCACTTTCATGGAAGCACACCAACGATCAAACATTGACTCTTTCTCCCGGATAAACTCTACGTAAGCCTCTTTGACGATAAGCTTCAGGTACCAGTTCGTAAACTCGAAGTACTGATACTTTCACCTGATCATAATCAAGACTTTCTTCAACTGACAAAGAAGAAAAAACTTCTTGGGCTTTACCCACAAAAACACACTGCAACAACATAGGCCAAAATGCTTTCGGCCACCTCATTTTAGTAGCAACACGTTCAAAAAGAGCAAAAAATTTATCCACCTCTTGCTCTCGAAAAGAAGGAACCATACGAATATTACGACTCACGTCGAAATCAGAAGTATCTGTTAAACCCCTTTCACGAGATTTCAACTCTATTTCTTTTAGGCGACAAACTTGTTCCATTTCTAACCTCTTCAGTTCAAGTTCATGTCTCTCACCCTCTCTTCATCTCTCTCTCTCTCACGCTCCCACTCCTCTCTCTCCTGCAACAAAACTCTGTCGTGCTCTTTAGCTTGCAGCTCCAATTTCTTAATCTGCAACACAAGATCCTCTGAACTACCCTCCACCAGTTCAGGATAGACCATCTTTTCCTCATCACCAAAAATCCCTTGTTCATGCAATGAATCAACAAGCAACGTCTGAAGTTCACGCTTAGTTGAAGTATTACGAAAACTGACTTTATAATGAGCAGCAATCTTCATCAGATCCACTCTGTTGACTTGAAACAGCTCTTCTTGTGTCGGATTCGCAATAAAATTCGCTACTTCAAACATGATTACAAGTCCGGTTTGGAATAGAAATAAACGAGCACTACACGAGCCAAAATTCCACGCTAATCCACTGTGATTACAAAGTTACTAAAGTAACAAATTGCAAAGTGTGAGCAGATCATAAAAGATCAGACAAAGCCACACAAAAGTCCGCTCTCGACCAATTCAGCTCCTAGACAATTCGAAAACGAGTCTGAACGGTTTGAGATCCCGGACGAGCCCCCAAATATGTTACGACCCGAGTCTTCTTTAGCTCATTAATAACAAAACACAAGACAAGGACCGCACCCATCGAAACCACAGTCAAAAGTTAGCGTTTAAGACGTCCATCGCGCCATAAAGTTTATTAAAGAAAGAAGGCAAACAAACTCATAAGAACACAATCAGCAACGTAGGTTAAACAAATCAAACATAACACAGGTAGGGCAGCTAACAGAAAACAGGAACCTCAACTACACCTAATTAACCAACAGATCTTACCCAACTCCCGCAAACAATTAACAGGTGAGTCTTCCGGGCAGCTGCTTACCTCGCTGTTCTACATAACTAACATAAAGTGAACTAAGTAAACAAAATCCACTACCTGGTTTAAAGAGTCTTCAAATTAACATAACATCATCAACACAAGAAAACTCTCCCGCGTAGGCAAGAGGACGAAAACAGTCTTCGCTGAGCCAGGAAGCACCCAGCTGACATCAATGAGCGAGTTGGAGAGTGAGCCAGCATGAGCGAGCCTCAGCGAGTACAAGCCAGTAACCTACATGTGCCAGCAAGAGGGAGTGAGCATCAGAGAGCGCGTCATCAGCGCCGTCGCCAGTTAAATAGTGGGACTCCTGTGACGTCATTCCACTTACGCGATAATAGGGAGAAACCCCCCTCACGACTACACCTACGAACTCACACAGACAGATCACAAACACCAACAGTTCAATAAAAGCACACCCACGTAACACCAAGCTTTTAAAAATTAAAGCGTAACGATATAAAATTAAGTAAAACCTTCTCAACTCTTCTGATACTGGTGTTCCCATCATGCACTGGGGCATGAATAATTAATGGGGTTGATTTCATTTATTTTTTTCACTGTTTTCCAGCTATTTTTACACTGTTGTATCAGTGCTTTTGATGAATTTGTAACTTACTGTTTAATGACATTCGCAGTTCATTTTCTACTCAACGATCTATCGAATGTTTCCATTATTGTGTCTTGTGTTCGGGTTAGTGATGCATTACTTCTATTATACAGATATTTATGGAATTTACACAATATCTATTGTATTATTTTTTTAAAAAATCACTTTTAAAGCATGGTTTAATTCAATGTTACGTTGAGTAAAAAGGTTACATTTAATTAACTTAGTAAATAGATTTTACTTAATTCTATAAGTGAAATTAAAAAAAGTTAAATATAATTAAGTATTATTTACTTAATAACTTCATGAATTTTAAGTTCAATAGTAAGTGGATTTTACTTGATAACAGGTAAGTTGTACAGAGCAGTAGCAGTAAAATTTACTTAAAATGTGCAAATTGTTACGAGAACTATCAAGTAAATCGTACAAGGGTTTTTTGGTGCGAGCTAAAAAAAACTGGATTATTTGGACTAATAACAGATTTATCTCTCAGCTCAGCTGTCCGCATGGGTTTCATTCACTCTTACGGTTTCATTGTTTCAAAAGCAACTGTACAGAAATTCATAATGTTAATCGTTTTTTAATGTCTTAATAGCCACATTGAGCAATTTAGAGCTGAGTGATATCGTTTACATTTGCACTTAGTAAAATTAACCATGGTTTAACTCCAAATAAAGCCAAAAAACATGGTTATTGTAGTTAAACCATGGTAACCACAAATTAACCATGGTTTTTCTGCACTACCCATATTTGTAGTAAAACTGTGGTTTCAAATCAATCCACCCAAAAAAAGTGTTTTATTAATTTTCGTAATTAAGGGTGGAGACTAAACCACCAACCAAATTCGATGTGCTATTGTTTGTTTTTTTTTCAAACGCGTATATTTAATCTAAAATATAGTTAAAACAAGTTGTAAACTAAAATTAGTAGTTCGTTTTGCACTGATATTTCAGATTTATGAAATCTGTATTCAGTTTAGCCTGATAGTCCTGTGATGCTTATAAATAGCTAAAAAAAGGGGATGTTGATGTTTTTACTTCACAACTTATACAATAGCTACATACAAAACTTCCGTTTTAGTGTACAATTTGGCACCATTTATTTAGTCTACTAACGTTTTAATTGTTTAAGCAATCATTCAGTCAGGTGAATAACTGATACTGCGCATTCATGTCTGCAGGAGCAGATTATCTGTTCCGCAATATGTAATGAGTGTAAATGACTTATTAATGAACGGCATTATGAAGCGTCGCCTGACGGACGCGCCTTGCTCGCGAGCGTCGCTGCGGTCTCGATGACGTCACGGGGGGGGCGAGGCGAGCGAGCGTCAGTGGACGGACGGAGAGCATCGCGGAACAACATCATGCGGGGTTTCAGGACCTGAGAGCTGCAGATGAGCGGAATACACTGAATAACGTGAGTGTGATTGAGTTTTACTCCAGGAGATCTACATGAAATCAGAATCAGCTGTAGAAATATCAGCGCATCCGCACGCGACGCGACGCGCATCATCATCATCCATCAAACGCATCGCGAACACCAGACGCGCTCGATCTCGTTTGTGTCAGAATCAATAAAGAGGAAAAAACTGTTTCAGTTGTGAAGTCGCTGATCTCATATTTAATCGCGTATCAGTGATGAGATCTTCTGGAACACACACACACACACACACACACACACACGCGCGCACACACACACATCAGTGAGATGAAATAATGTAAGTGCTGTTAACGGTTAGTTGGTGAACAGAAATAGGTTTATGGGTCAAACTGAAGAAGGCCTGGTCGCTTTATCTTTATAGATGTTAAAATTGTTGATCTCATCCTGATATAAAATACTATGAGCCTTTTTATATACATAAAGACTGATATTACAAAACTGAGGTGAGTGAAGCACTGCAGTACCATTGAAATGTCGTCTTACCTTTTTGACTGTGTGGATGTTTTGATTTTTATGTAATTTCGGATGTTATTTAATTCATTTCCAGTAGCCTAACTCTTATAAAGTAACTCTTTCATTAACAATCACTTAATCAAACAACAATTAGATGGTACTTAATGCAGGCCTACACACTGAAAGATATAGTTAACTATATCTGTATCTTTTCATAAATAGTTTGGGATTATTCTACAATAATAGACCTGTCTCCAGACCCGGTTGACATGGCAACACTGAGACCATCTACTTCCTGGAAGACCCCCCCCCCCCTCCCCTCCCCCTTATTTGAATCCGCCAATCAAATTTTCAAATACTCTCAGAGATAACACAGCTTTGACATTCAAGGGTACCTAAAGCATCGCTTACGCCACACAGCAAGGCTGCGTAACACACACACACACACACACAGCTGTGTTTTTGTGATTTGTGAGGACTCTCCATAGGCGTAATGGTTTTTATACTGGACAAACTGTATATTCTATTCCCTTACACTAACCCTATCCCTAAACCTACCCATCACACACACACACACACACACACACACTAACCCTATCCCTAAACCTACCCAGCACACACACACACACACACACTAACCCTATCCCTAAACCTACCCAGCACACACACACACACTAACCCTATCCCTAAACCTACCCAGCACACACACACACACACACACACACACTAACCCTATCCCTAAACCTACCCATCACACACACACACACACACACACACACACACACACACACACACAAACACACACACTAACCCTATCCCTAAACCTACCCATCACAGGAGACATTCTGCATTTTTACATTTTTAATAAAACACTGCTTAGTATGTTTTTATGAAATACGAGGACTCAGGAAATGTCCTCATAAATCACGTTCAGGTTGTAATACCAGTGTAATACCCATGTTATTATACACATTTGTGTCCTCACAAATCACAAAAACAAGAGCACACACACACACACAGAGGGTTCAGATGATTATCATCACTGCAGGAGGATCATCTCAAGCTTATTATTAAATCAAAGAATATCATGTTGCTATTATGGTTCCAAGTGCAAAATCCATATTGCTTCAGGAGAGTGTTTGAGTCATTGTATAATTCCCCCACTGTACGCTGTCGTGTAACTGTAGAGGATTGAGTTGCTTTGTGGTCATTTGTTGTTATTAGCACTGACTCCTCCCCCTGGTGTTTGCCGTGTTCTGATTGGCTCTCGTCTGCAGATGGCTCTGCTGTGGAGGAGGGGCGTGTCTCTATCAAACGGCTCTATGGTTGTCATGGCGCCGGGGCCCGGAGTGGTGACGGTGGCCCCTGAGGGTCACAACCGGTCGTGGGAAACCCCAGTGGTTGCCGCGGAGACGCCCATCTTCCTCATGACCGCCGCTGCTCAGACCATCTCTGGGATCTTCACCTGGACAGCGCTGATGCTCACCTGCCAACAGGTCTCACACACACACACACGCACACACACACGCACGCAACACGCACACACACGCAACACGCACACACACACGCACGCAACACACACACACACACGCAACACACACGCAACACGCACGCACACACACGCAACACGCACGCGCACACGCAGACACACACACACTCACACGCACACACACACACACACACACACACTCACACTATTTCTGCATATCATTACTGCATACACTCAACCATTAGACTCGTAGACTCCTCCATTAAACAGACATTATCTACGGGATTTATTACGTTTTGGTTTACTATATTTATTTATTTATGTGTTAAGTATATTAATCATTACAATTTATTTTATTTCAATTTCATTTATTTGATCTATTTAGATTGAATAGAACAAATATGTGTAATATATTTGATATAATATAAATGTAATTATTTATTAGATAGAAAAAATATAGTGAATGTTATACATATATTATACGTATGTTTTTCTATTCTATATTGAATAATATATATATATAATAATTTAAATAATATTTGTAATATATTAGTATCATAGTACGTAAATATATATATATATATATGCATATATATGCGTATACGTGTATTGCATTATTTTTCTATTTAAATTAATATGCAACACTTATGTTATAATATAGGATAGATGATTTGCAGTAACAACAACATGTGTAACTCATGATCTGTTTATTGTAATGCTCATTGCATGAGATGATCAGGTGTATTTGAGGTTGTGGAGGTTCAGATGACATATAATGTTGGAAACTCCTGACATAAACGAGGATGATGATGATGATGATGATGATGATGAGGAGGAGCGGTTGCTCTGGCAACAGGTGGCATGACATCAGAGAGTAGAGGTGGTTGCATAGCAACTGCATTCAGAACTGTGTGTGTGTGTGTGTGTGATAAACGCATCACCTGCTCCACTGACACACAGATACACACAGGCGTTTCTCATTCACACGTGTTTGACTTGCATCTAAAACTCTCCTATTTTAAACGTGAAACTGTGTTTTTGCTCAGTTTAAATGTCATTTATTGGCCTGATTGTATTGTTGTAGGCCTGCATATAATAAAGCTTCAATATGTGATCCATACACTTAATAAAATCTGATAATAAAGGTATAATAATTGTCAAAATGTGTGTGTGTGTCTCAGATCTACATGCACCTGCGTTATTATAACACTCCTAATGAGCAGCGGCACATCGTGCGCATCCTCTTCATCGTGCCGATCTACGCCTTCGACTCGTGGCTCAGTCTGCTGTTCTTCACCAACGAGGAGTACTACGTGTACTTCGACACCGTCCGAGACTGCTACGAAGGTGTGTGTGTGTGTGTGGGAGGCCTTTTAAACGTCAATCTAACTAATATATGGATTTGACTGCACTGCCACGATCAGAAGAGAACAAGACTCGAGCTGAATATGATATTATCTTCTGTACAGCTGCTTTACAGATGAAATGCAATATGCTGCATCATTTATGAGTTTTGCAACATTAACACTGTTATTATTAACATCCTGTTCATTTCTGCCACGCTGCTGTATTGTACAAAGTGCTGTACACTCAAAAAATTAAGCATTTTTTCTAGATTTATGCATTTCAATTAATAGTAAAATAATTACTTTATTTTAATATGTAAGAATAATTCTTACATATTTTAATGTAATAATCCTTACAACTTTTTATTTAATAATTGAATTGTCCTTACATATTTTGATTGAATAATCCTTGCACATTTTAATTGAATAATTGAATAACCTTACATATTTGAATAATCCTTACATATTTTTTTAAGTGAATAATTAAATAATCCTTAGATATCTTTATTGAATAATTAAACAATCCTTACATATTTTTAATTGAAAAATTTAATAATCCTTACATAATTGAATAATTGAATAATCCTTACATATTTAAAGTGAATGATTGAATAATCCTTACATATTTTAATTGAATAATCTTTACATATTTAAATTGAAATTTTTCTTAAATATTTTAATAAAATAATTGAATAATCCTTGCATATTTTAATTGAATAATTGATTAATCTTACATATTTTTATTGAATAATTGAATAATTCTTACATATTTTTACATAAGGATTATTCAATTCAATTTGATGGATTTTTACTATTAATTGAAATGCTTATATCTTAAAAAAGGCTTAACTTTTTTTTGTCAAGCCATCATTCATCGTTTTCTTAAATATTTTTTGGCAACACTTTACAATAAGGTAAAGATTAGTTAACTACAATAGTTAACATGAACTATTAATAAACAATACAGCAATGATTAATCTTAACATTTACAAATACATTATTAAAACTGAAAGTTGTATCAGTTAACATTAGTTAATGCACTGTGAACTAAATAGTAACTAGCATATTAACAAAGAGTAAATGTTAACAAATGAGAGCTTATTGTGAAGTGTTTTTGGAATCTTTCAGAATTCCATTTCCTTAAATTCACATTCAAAGTGCAGTTCTGCGTTCTAATTGGCTACTTCAGTGTTTCACACAATAGATCAGGCGATGTCATGTTCTGCTTGAAATAGTGTAACTGATGTGTAGAAGCATTATCAGGATGCTGTGTGTGATATTGAGCTGATCAATGTTGAGGTGACGGTCACGTCTAGACATGCTCGGACACTTGATTTCTCTTTCACCGCTCAGTTCTGCTTTGGTTAATAAGTAGCTTTGTCTCGGATGTTTCTAAACTCTCTAGATGTCATATACAGTAAGAGTGAAGAGCTGTAAGATTAATGTGGAGCAATTTGATG